>CAUJRU010000210.1:0-600000 GCA_963277665.1 Viscum album
ATGAGTAATTGTCCAATGTAATATTTCTCATTCCAAAGAGGATTTGTAGACAAAGTACATTCTATTTATTCTTGATCCATATTTCTTGAGTGATCATGGGACATGTAACTAACCATAACTTGTATTGAAACATGTCAAATCTATGACTGTGCAAAAACACATTTAAAATTATTGAGGCACACTTTGAAAATCCACTTATCCTTAAAATACCACCATTACGCCCATCATTTTTTAGCCCATATAGACCATGAATGACCTTTATTGGGATGAGCCATGTTTCAATCTATTTTTATCCATTCCTATTATACTCTTGTTATTTGCATTATATTTTAATGTTGAAGTGTGGGGTAAAGGGAATCATGATGGACGAGATGATACACAATGTAAGGGAGTAGTGTGGACGTGTTATTGTGGTAGCTATAAAATGTTGTGGAATCATTCGTTATACTCTATTGTTTGACTCTATTGAATTAAAAAAATGAACAAAAAATTTAACAAAATATCCAAAAAAATAGAAAATGGGTTTTGATTTGGGAGAACAAAAAATCACCATTTTCTAGACCGATGATCTTCTGATCGTATGTGTTTAGGTGATGGATGTGAGGTTTCTTCTAATAATAACTTTTGAAAAATTTAAAAAAAAGTACAAAATAAAAATAATATTCACGAGGGTGAACAAATAAATCATTATGCATAATTTTATCATGACCATACATTGAGTTTTTGGAAGTGGGTGTTGCTACTTTGAAGGGGGAGAATTTCATTACACTTTTACTTTTGATATCATGCATTGTACTTAACTGTTTAACCTCCTACTTGATCATTAATTATTAAATCCTCATATCCTTCCAAACATAATCCTCATAGTCATTTTTACCTTTATTTAAAGTCCTAATGCTTTTATGTATCATTGTCATTGTAATGTGGATAAAGTAGTTCATTTACAAGCCCATGGATAAGAAGCATGTCCTCATGATATGAGTATAACTCTACTTGAATTGTATCACGAGTGAGGAGAAAAAAGAATCAAAATTGAGGTAAATCATGACTTGGCATGTTTAATAAAAATGAATCAAGGAGCTTGAATGAATTAAAGGAGAAGTTCCGTCAATTTTTAATGGGGGAAAGTAAAATGTGTGAATTATTTGTTTCGTTAAAAAAATGGGAAATTAAATTGATATTTTATGCAGATTATTGAAAGTTTGATTTTACATTGAAAATTGTATGATTTAATTGCATTGGAATTAGAAAATTGGTAACATTGGTTTCCTCTGATTTCCATGTCGAGATTTTATGCTTGAGGACAGGCATGGTTTAAGTGTGGGGGTATTTGAAAGAGAAAATTTACGTGCATATTTTCAACCAAATAAAGAGTATTTTTTACTATTTTTAAATGGAAAACCCCATTTATTTTCTTGTTTTATTAAAACAATCGGTAATATGAATTTTATGATTAATATTAGTAAAATTGAGAAAAGTTCATAATTATGGATTTTGGACAGATTTTGGCCACAAGTGTATTTTCTTCATTTCTCAAAAAATATATCTCCATGCATTGTGATTAAATTTTTTTAGAATCCTGATTTTATTTCTTCCAATTTTGTCTTCCGGACTAGGAGCTGATTCAGCCATCTAAAGGGCATACCAATTCATTGAAGTTGGAAAGATTTTCGGGCGGACAGTGTGGACCCCACCACCATAAAAGAACACAAAATCAGCCTAAACACATCCAAATGATATGTTTCTATTGGTGATATTATGAGGATAGATAGGTATGTATCTAAAACAAATTTATGGGATATTTGAAGTAATTAAGGTGGCCATTAAATGACATAATTTTAGAGGAACCTTCTCAGAATATTTATCCAGAAACATAATCCTCCAATGGAAAATTCATAACTCTTTAATCTGGGGTCCAAATGTGCTAAAAAAAATTTAGGGGAACGTCCCGCACATTTATGAACAACATAGATGAATGGGTCCATGCATGAATCGGCCATTTAATGGTCCAAAAACGAGAAAAATTTCAGAGTAGAGAATCTTTCCTATAAATGGAGTTCCTCGCCTCCTCAAATCATCAGCTCGACACCCACAAAAAAGGAGGGATCCCACTCATGGCACTAGCCACTACTGCTCCACTATTCCCCCCTAATTTATTCTTTTTATTTTATTTTTATTTTCGTTTTATTTTCGTTTTATTCTCAATTTTAATTCAAATTTTAGTATTATTAATCCATGAATATGTGTTTATCCATCCATTTTACTTCATCTCTCTCTCTATCTCTCTCTTCTTCAACCCAATCCCCCAAGTATTCTCATACTCTCAGAAATAAGAGGAAATCATGATACTTTGCTTAGGGTGTGGTCATGGTGTTTTTGAATTTTCTTTAATCTTTATTTTACGTTTTTGGTAGATTTGAGTAGCATGCAATAATGAGGCTAATGTCCTCGATGGGATGACAACCCCCAATGACATGAAACTTAAACTATTTCTATTCTGGAAAATAGTAGTGATTCTAACATGAGAATTGATTTTTGGATTATCAAACTAAAATCAACATTTAAAAGAGAATAATTATTTACTTAAGACTAAACCCCAAAACTAAGTTCTTTCTTCATCAAGTCATTCTGTTTTCATTCCATAATAGTTCATATTTTTAAATTAATCAAAAACAAAAAATTTTTTTTTTTCAATTTCATTTAAACAGAAAACAACAAAAATAAATAATTTAGGTGAATTAGAAAAATGTAAGTGAACTAAATTGAGAAGGCTCCTCAAGAGAGACGACCTTGGTCAGCCACTATGCTACACTAGGGAAAAAATATAATTGTTTTTTTCCACACCCCGTGACAGGCGTGCATCAAACCCCCTACCCCCGGGACAACCCACCCCCCCACCTGGACAACCCCTACACATGGAAAGACCCATATCCCTCCTACAGCCCCCCCCCCATGAATAATTTTATTTAAAATCATTTTATTCATTAAGAAAGACAAACCATCATTAATTATCCATTTCATTCCAATCAACCCATTCAATTTATCAAAACATGGAAAATTCAATTTATCAAAACACGAAAAATTCAATTTATCAAAACATGAAAAATTCTATTTATTAAAACATGATAAAATCTATTTATAAGGATATATTTTTCACATAGGAAATGTCATTGGGGAATGGTAAAATCAAAAACATTGTTAATTACAATTTATAAATTGGGCCAAGCACTTAGGAGGTGAGGGGGTGTCTCGGAGGTGTGGTGGTGTCCAGGGGGGAATATCTAAGGGGGTGGGGGAAGTCCAAGGGATTGGAGGGTGTCCAGGGGGTTGGGGTTGTCTATGTGGGTGAGGGTGATGGTGGAGGGGGTATCTAAGGGGGGTGGTGGGCTATTCATGGGGGGTGAGAGGTGTCCAGGGAGTGTGGGGGTGAGGGTGTCCAGGGGGGTGGGGGTGTCCAGGGGGTGGGGGGAGGGGAATTTCCATAGGGTGGGGGTGTCCAAGGGGGTTGAGGTGTCTAGGGTGGTTGGGGTGTCCATCGGGGTGAGGGGTGTCCAAGGAGGTTGGGGTGGGGTGTTTCTAGGTGGTGGGGGGAGGGGGAATGTCCATGGTGTGGGGGTTATTAGGGGTGGGGAGTGCTGGGGGTTGGGGTCTATCCAATAGGGGGTTCTAAGGGTGTGGTGGGGGTTGTATAGGGGGTGGGGGGTGGAGGGTGTTCACAAATTCCAATCCATAACCCAACCAACAACCAATTCATCCTCAATATCAATAACATTAAAATTATTCAATGAACAAAATCTATAAATACAAAATCCAATTCATATTTCAACTAATAAAAAGTCCATAGAAATTACCATATCAATCCACTAAACAAACCCTTTACCATGTTTGAAGTGCAGAACAAAAAACAGAAAACAAATCAAAGGGTTCATTACTCCAAAGGCCGTAGGAAAACTTTGGGAGGAGCTTTGGAATAGGGTATGCAATCGGGCCGAGTGGGGAGATGGGGTGCTGGGGTACTTGGGGGGAAAACATTCCCAATAGTTTTTAGAACCTGTTAGGAAAGTGTCTCATTACCAACAATTTATTAAAAAATATTTTTATATCTTTAAAGAACATAATATTTCCAATGATTTTGTTAAACCATTGGGAAATCCTAACTATATTAACACATTGCCAATGGTTTGAAAAAACCGTTGGCAAATGTTTGTTTTTTTACAATATACGAATGGTTTGATGAAACCATTGGTATATATCCATTGGGAAAACTTCTTTTTCCAGTAATGGACTATATAGTTAATATAATTACTATAAAATTCCATGTAACATCAAGTGGATCATTAATAAAATTTGTAACATTATTTAAGTAATCGTTCTATATCTTAAATTTTTTGACCATTATATCAGTTAATAAAATAGTATTTGTTTCAAAAATGCATTAATGTCAAATTTTAAACTATTTATTCATTGGGTTTTGATAAAGTAAAACCAACTTTATTAATTCAAAAAAACTACTTGAACTAAAATATATCATGTTTTAATAATTCTTAAAATTACTGTATGGTATAAAAATTTTAAATTAAATTTATTTCAAAATTTATAAAATAATTTATTTGAATGTTTCATTAATAATGTAATGCATGAATTATATTCGTTTCTTAAATAAATTTATTTATTTAATGTCTAAATACTATAAATAAAATACCATGATTTAAGAAATCATTTTATCTTTCTAATGACTAGTTATAGTCCAAGATATCAGTTATATTACCCTATATTAAAAATGTTTTTGTAAAAAGATACATGTTTATGTTATTTTTCTCTTTACATTAAAATAATTATTATGACGTGTCATTATCACACCAAATTGGCTCCTAAATTCCAAAATCATAGAGTAAGGATTGTTTTTTTTCTCCATTGACTCATCCAATACGATTACGATATGTGTCAGGGTTGTTCTATATTATTATAATATTATTTTTACCCTTTTTTACCTAAGTTACCCATTAACCATGTTAAATAAAAATATTTACTAATGATACAATTAGCAATGTCTAAAAATAAAAGTAACCTATTTACATAATTTTGAACTTCTTGTTTAAAATATGAAATCCATTTTTTCAAATTCAAAAAATAATTGTTTCATTAATTTATATAAATTTTATTCACGTTGTCAAAACAAAAAATCATGTTTTTAAGATGTAAAAAAATACCAAAATATTGACATGTGTTTATTTTCAATATAAATGTGAAATTACTTCTAATTACCAAAATTGGATTAAATAATGAAAATATTATTTAAATATTCATTAAAACCAATTCAAATGATAATCTATCAATAGAAATTAATAACACTAAAATGTATTTTGGAATTAAAAATGCAGTTTTTTTCACTATTCATTAAAATATAAATTTTATTAAAAAAGGCCAAAATTTCCTCGAATGTAAATTTTGATGTCCCAATTAAAAATAAGAAGTTAATTTTTTAAAATATTACATAGAAATGTTAAAAAAATATAATTTAAAAATAGTTTTACATCAATAGGAAGTAAAATGACCTTTTAAAAATATTAGAGTATTTTATGCTAAAAATTGGATTCATTATCATGTTAAGCCTCTAAAATTTATTTGATAAATGTAAAAACATTTATAAAATATGTGTAATGATATTTCAGTTAGTTCTGTTCATTACCGCGAATACAATGACTAGGCATTAAGTACTGTTTAATAACAATAAAAATATTTTTCTATTATCTTTCAGTATAACTTAGTATTTTGTGGGGCGTATGATTTCAGAGAAACCCATCATTTCATGTCGAGTATTTTATCTGTGAAATTTTCCCTTTTAATGAAATAATAATTTCTTATTCATAAATATTTGAAGATCTGAAATTGCATTACTCAATAAATATATGAGATGTAATATCCTTCCCCCTCTTGACCCCCCCCCCCCCCCGCAATTATATTTACATATCAAATAAATGGGGTTATTTATCTCTAATATCATTTTCAGATTCCCATTTTCCCTCTTCAATAAAATGCAGTTTCCAAAAATCCATTACCTGATGAATCATCTTATTCCATAACACATTCTCTCTATAGTCATGAACTAGTACTGGCTATTCCTCAAAAGAATTATGCTTTTCAACTTACTACATCTGGACTCAAAACATGATAAGGTTCCAAAATATAAATTATTAACATTGAAAACTGAAAATATTTGTGTAAGAGGGATAAACATGGAGGTATAGACACCCGGTAGTCAAATGTCCCCACTTTCACTTTGATTTTATAAGGTCCACTAAACCACAAGCTCAGCTTCCCTTTCTTACCAAAATGCATCACACATTTCCATGGTGCAAATTATAAAAATGGTATGATCACCTACCACAAATGAAAGATACTTCCTCTAGTAGTCTACATAACTTTTCATCCTACTCTAAGTTTTCCTCATATGATTCTGAATCCACTGAACTTTATTTTCCATCTCTTGTACTAATTATGGTCCCATCAGCATTTTTTTCACAAACATCATCACAAAAATCTAGAGTTCGACACCACTTTCAATATAATGACTGAAATGGTGCAATCTGTACACTAGAATGAGAACTTTTATTAAGAGAAAACCCAACCACAGAAATACGTTGATCCCAACATCCATGGTAATCAATTGTTCTAGCACATATAATATACTCCAATATCTATATTTTTTCATTCGGATGGACCATATGAATGTAGATGAAAAGTTATATTGAAATTTAATTCAGCACCCAACAACTTCTAATGGGCTTTTTAAAAGTTAGAAGTGAATCTGGGATCCCAATCAAACACAATGGAGAGGGGAACTTCATGTATCATAACTATCTCTTTAATATACAGTTTCGAATATTGATATAGAGACAGAGTATCTCAAATAGAAATAAAATGAGATGATTTATTCCATTGATCAACAATAACCCAGATTGCAATTTTACCCAGTGATGTCATCATTAATCTCACATTGAAGTCTAAGGATATATATTTACATTTCCACTATATAATTGGAAATTTTTGAACCATACCATTTAGAAACATTAATTTTTAATTCACCTATTGAAAATTCAAACATTTCTTAGCAAATTCATCAATATCACTTTTTATTCCATCTTTAAAATAATACTCTTGAATGCCTCTATACATCATAGTGTTTCCCAGATGAATTGACAATGTAGAACAATAGGCTTCACACGACAACTCTTTCTTCAACTATGAATCAAAATGCACACATAATCTCTTCCCAAATCTCCAAAAACAATATTTATCAATGTTAAATTAAAAAAATACCATTCTGAATCAATTTTACCTTTTTATGAAACTCACCATCAACCTTCTATGCTTTCATAATTCACTATGATAGAGATTATTTCAAAAACACCTAAAAAACAAAATAATTTTATGCACCAACAACATCCAAGAAAATATTCATCAAATCATTTAACAATGTATCCTGTTAAAAACATAACATTTTTCATATATAATTACTTTTTCGACTCAATGTATCATCCAATTTATTTGATTTTCATGGATGGTAATGAATTGTGATATCATAATACGTGATTAATTCTATCCACCATCTTTGTCACATGTTCAATTCTTCATTCGTGAATTTATTATTTACTATATTGTAATTTCTATATATTTCACACTTTATGAAATACAAATGATGCGTTTTAATCGTTAATGAAAAAACAACATTAGCTAATTCAAAATAAGGGGTAGGGTAATTTCTTTCATGAATTATCAACTGAATTGAAGAATTAGCAATAACCTAATCTTTTTATGTTAGAAAACAACAATTTCCTTTCAATGAAGCATCACTATAGATAACAAATTCAAAATTTCTAGAATGCATGGCCAAAACTATAGAATTTACCAATCATCTATTCTGTTCCTGAAATCAATCTCCAAAATATTTTATCCAAGTTAACATAACACCTTTACATGTTAAAATAGATAGTGGGATATATAAATGAGAAGTGTTTTCAACAAACCTTTGGTAATTACCCTCTAATACCAGAAAATTGTGAATCTCTGTGATATTGGTAGGTATTTTCCACACTTCAACAAAAATTTTTTATTAGGGTCAACAGTTATTCTATCTATAGAATGAATTTGTAAATGGAATGATTTTTTTGCAACCAAAATTCACTCTTTCTAAAAATTCCATATATATTATTTTTTTAAGGTTTTCAAAACAATTCTTATGGGACATTCATATTCCTCATACCTTTTAGAATATACCCAAATGTCATCTATATACACAACCACAAACAAATATAGAACTGATGAAAGACTCAATTCCTGAGATTCATAAATACATTAGGTGAATTGGATAAAATAAAGGGTATAACTACAAAGTCATAATTTCCATATATCATTTGAAACATTGTATTTGGAATTCCATAACCCTTCACCTTCATATGGTGGTACCCAGACCTCATATCAATATTAGAATAATAATGAGCTCCCTGGAGATATAACCAAATCATTTTATGGTCCCACACCAACTGTAGTAGTAAAAATAGATTCTTCCTAACTCTTATGCATTCTATCGTGCTGGTTTTTTCCATGGGTAATCAACTTTGGACACACATTGGAATAATGTTCTATCTCATTGCAACTAAAACATCTAACCAATGGATTTTTATTGCCTTCCCGATCATCCTCCTTATAGTTATGATAAATATGTCTAGTCATACTAAATCAGAAGCACTTCCAATACATTTATATTCGTTCTCTTGGATTCTATTTACTAGAATTCTCACAAGTGTGAAATTTAGTTCTTTTAACTACATGATCAATTAATGAATTCCTTCCAATTTCATTAAAATTGTATCTCTTTTATTTTTTATCTCACAGAACACTTGATCATAAAAAACTCCCTTTATACCTTTTCAACACATTGAGAATTTTTCTCATAAATTTTGAACTCACAAAAGGCTAACACCCTTCGATATTTTAACTTTAATCGTGAATAAAACCAATTTATCTTAAAATCATTTTACCAGATAAATTTTTTGACATACCCTAACAAATAGAAGACGTTTTATTCATATGTAGCCATATAATCTTCCTTTTTTTGTATTTCCAAGAATATCTTTCCATCCTAAGTCAAACAACCTTCAAAAAATATTTATCAAAGATAATATTCTTAAATTCATCCCATTTCATGGTATCGATCTCTTCACCAACTCTGATATTTTTAACCATTGTCCACCATTGATTGGATTCACCTTAAAAACGAGAAATAGTAAGACTAACCTTTTTTTTATAAACACCCCATAACAAGAAAAATAATTTCTAGAGCTTTAATCTACCCTTCATCTTGAATAGTTTGAGATGATCCTCTCAATAATGGTGGATGTTGCATCATGAAATGCTCCACTATCGACATATTTTTCTTCGGCTGGCTTGGTTGATCTCGTGCATGGACAAAAATTCCTTTTATATTCTAATTCAACTGATCCATCACTACAGAAAACTAATCTTTTCCGATTCGGACAATCTTATGTTGTTGATTGGAAGGTTATTTCCCTCTGTATTCCTTCCTAGCATAGCTTCCTAGTTTCCTCTATTGAAACCATTATTAACAAACATATCTTAGATGAAGAATCATGGTAATATTAATATTATATATGATTTTAATTTTACCATTAAGTAATAAATATTTTATGGATATTATATTAACAATATTCTAAATCCTATGGTTATCTAAAATGACCTATGATACCAACTATAATCCCCCAACCTTAACCATTACTTAATATTTAGTTATGGCAATAATTTAAAATTAAATCACAATGATGATCAATTTATTTTTAGAGCATTATATAATTATTCCATTACATATTCATATCAACTTGATTATTAAAATGTAGAAACTTTGACTAAATATCCATTTTTTCATAAAAAACAAACTTTAAAAAGCATGGGTTTTTATGCTAATACATCATAACATTCCTAGGATCCCCTACCTTAATCAATTCTATATAAAATATTTTGAAAAACATTTCAATACCTGGGATGAGAATAAAAATCTCATTATGTGTACACAAAGAAGGAAAATTTTAGGTTTGTAAAAACACGTAAACCGATAATAAATTATCAAAATATAAGACTTTTAACCTATAAGATGTAATAAATACTATTCACCTATAGCATAACCCATGTAATAAAAATGGGATTCTTTAACATCGTGACATCATAAAACAATTCGTATAAGATAAAGGTCTTCATAAAAATAATTCCACCACAACACAATCAAATCAATGTAATAATAAGGATAAAAAAATAACCCTATATTGTCTTAGATGGAAAATACTTTTGATAAAACACTTGAACTCCATTCTTGAGGAAAATATCCTTTCTGAAAATTTCATGAAATTTTAAACAAAAAGAAGTTTATTAAAAATTAACATGAAAAATTTTAAAGGAAGCTTCATGGAAATAATATTCTAAAAATCCATTCAGGTCGTATAAGTTAAAAAAAATCATTCTCGTACTTTGGCCGGAAAAGTCAAAAAGTACCTCGTATAAAAAACGACAAAAGATTCATTTCATATCTTTTACTAAAAACTCACTAAAGGGTAAAATTTAGTCAATTTAAGGAGGATAGAAATAATATTAAATATTGACAAAACATGGATATGGATGATAAATATTCCCCAGTAAATTCTAAAGTAAAAACAATCTTGGATAAAAATTGAGATTGCGAGATTTCCCCTTACCTTAGGTCCGATTTTCATCGCACGTGTCTGAACCTCCTGTGTAATGATTTAAATAATGTCATTGACTTATTCCAGAATCATAATTATTTTTATGATATCATATATGGTCATATTCTTAGCTTCTCATTAGTAATATTTCATTGCTACTAGTTATTCGAGTGTTTATTACTTTTTGTTCTTATGTGTGTTTTGTCGAATAAATTATTATTCTTCATTGTAGTTATATATACCTCATTTAAAAAAATTTATTACTGTAATATATATCATATTTATTCATTCAATTCATTTATATAATCATTATTCAATGAATATCATGTAGAACGAGTCGCATCACATCGTGGAGATGATATTCTGTATGTACGCACGAGAAATGATATCGTTCCCATGATCATGGAATTGTATTGGAGTGTATGTATAATTTTTAATAATAAATATCAATTTAAAATAATCATATATAGTTATTCTCTACACCATTACACCCATCCAAGTAAGGTGGTGGTAGAAAACAGATTACACCACGGTGTGGAGACGGTATTCCGTACGTACGCACGCACGGTGATTTTATTTTTTGTAGGATGGATAGAAGGTGAAATAGGGTTGTTTCATATTTATAATAACATATCAGTATATTATTTATACGAATTTTATTACTTAATAATGAAATATCCAAATAAGAGGAAGTAGAATAAGAAATAAAGTTGAAAGAATCGGTAACGGACATTACCTTTTCTTTGGAACGCCTCTTCTTAACCTCCTCTTAGGGAACTAAAGATGGTCTTTGAAGAATACCAGTACCTCTAGGATGATTCTTGGGAATTTTAGAAGATAATTTGGATGGTTTTGGATGGTCTTGAAGGCTCAAAGTGGTGTGAGTAAGAGAGGGAGGAGGTGCCCTTTTATAAGGGAGGAGAGGGGCACCTTTGGAAAAACTAAAAATATTATTTTCTTATAAAGTCATATTCGGTATTAAAAAGTTCTAAATTGATTTATTTCGAAGAAAAGGTAGGGATGGGTCGCGATCCTATCATCCAATATAATTTAGACATGTTTAGGTTTCTATTTTAACCTTATCATTTATATTTAACGTTAAGTTAGATAATTTAACTTTCACCATGTCTTCTTGTTTTCTTACACTATAAGGTTAATAAACATACTCTAACAAGCCAAAAGAACCAAAAGTTGTTTATTATTAATATATATAACCTTATATAAGTCATTTGGCAGAACCTTATATTTTTAAGAATAATATAACAATTAATAATATAATATATGTTTTAAAAAGTATTTTCTGTCAATTTTAACACTATTTGGTAATTGATTTTTGTGAAATTCATAACAGAATGATTAGTTCTAAAAACGTTAATTAAATCAATAATAACAAGTCATATTGACCTATAAAATTATTATAATTTATAAAAAGTCTCAAATTTCATTTATTTGAGTATTTATAACATCAATTATGTTAATATTTCATTAATACGATAATTACTGCATCATCATTGTTTCATAAATTAATTAAATTATTTAACGTCTAAAAATTATAAATAAAATATCATTATGTAGTAAATCTTTTTACCTTTATAATTAACATTTATAGTCGAATTTATCTTATGTATAACCTTATATTAAAAATGTTTTTGTTATTAAACATTGATTTTAACTATTTTAACTATTCATTAAATAAAATAATATTAAATGTCCTAATCTAATCCAAGTGGGCATAAATGGTCATATTTTATTACTATGGTTGTTTTTGGTCGAATTAAAAATATCTAATAGAATTAGGACATTTTTTAGGGTAATAATAATATCATTTTTACCCTTAATTACCCTATTTACTTTTAACCATGGTAAAAAAAGTAAAAAGTTACTATTCACCAAAAATTATTTTCTTCTCATTAAACCAAATTTTAGTCCCTATTCTTAACCGTGTCTCTTTTATTTTTTAAATTCCACTCACAGAAGCGGTAAAATTATGTTTTATATAAATTTTCATATTCTCCTAGGAGGTGGGTAAAAGATGGTGAAAAGTTCAATAAAATTTTTATATATCTAAAATTATTATAAAATGACTCCAATGAATTACTTTGAACATATATAGGTATTATGTATCAATTTTGAACTAAAATAAATTTATATAAAATAAATAATTATTTAAATAAAAAGTTTGTTCTTAAATAGTAACCCAGTGTTTTCACTATTCATCAAAAATTGAATGTTTTCAAAAAATACCAAAATTTCACCCTAGGCTAATTTAGATATTCCGAATCCAAAAATGAAGTCCATTTTGAAAGATGAAAATTAAAAAATTTCAAAAACTGGTTATTACTATTCATCACAGCTAGTTTTAATTATATTTTAATAGCATGTCATTGTTTAGTGAAACTCGGTATTGCATACGACGCAAGCTATCGAGGAAGGTCTCAATTGAGTGTATATAAATCCAAGCTACTGTTTTGGGTAGTAAAAGATTTATTTGATGATTTATATTATATAAAAACAAAAAATTTCTCATAAAAATATCGGGTGTTACATTCTACCCCCCTTAAAATGAATTTCACCCTCAAAATTCGTCACTTGGTAACAAACAGACGAGGATACCTCTCCCTCATCATATACTCAAGCTCCCATGTATCTTATTATAATTGGTGGTTCTTCTAAAAATATTTCACCAAGCAAGTGGTCTTATTCTGTAGGACTTTTCGCTATGATCTATAATCTCTATCGGCTGTTCTTCATTAGAATGATCTTGCTGCAACGGTACAACTTCTGAGCTGAGTACATGTGAGGGATCGAGTATGTAATTTCTCAGGAGTGATACATGGAACACATCATGAACATGAGAGAGATTCGGTGGAAGCGCCAATCGGTAAGCTAACTTCCTAACACAATCCAGTATTTCAAAAGGACCGATATACCTAGGGCTTAACTTTCCCTTCTTTCCAAATCTCATTACTCTCTTCCAAGGAGATATTCATAAGAACACTTTATCACCCACTTCAAACTCTAGGTCTTTTCTTTAGTTGTCGGTATAACTTTTTTGTCGACTCTGACCTGCTCTAATGTGTTGTTGAATAGATCTGAGATTTTCTTCCATCTCATCAACAAGATCATGTCCTAATAGCTTTCTTTCCCCAACATCATCCCAGTAAGTTGGATTCCTGCATTTCATTCCATAGGGAAATTTATAAGAAGTCATCTGAATACTGGAGTGAAAGTTATTATTATAAGAAAATTACACCAAAGGTAGGTGTTGATCCCAACTTCCTTTGAAATCCATAGAGCAGGCTCTTAACAAATCTTCTAGAGTTTGAATTGTCCTCTCAGACTGACCGTCTGTCTGAGGATGATAAGCAGTGCTGAAACTCAACTCTGTATCCATAGTATGCTAAAGACTTCGCCAAAACATTGAGGTAAACCTCAGATCCCGATCAGATATAATGTAAAGTGGCACTCCATGCAATCTTAACACTTCCTTTACATATATCCGGGCATCTTGATCCATAGAGAAATCCTATCAAATAGAAATGAAGTGTGCAGAATTTTTAAGACGATCAACTATGACCCAGATAGCATTATTTCCTTTGGATGTTTTAGTAAGTCCAGTGACAAAGTCCCTAGTGATGTTTTCCCATTTCCATTCAGGTATGGTTAATGGTTGTAACATCCCCTTATACTTCTATATCTTAGATTTAACTTTCTAACAAACCAAGTATCGAGAGACATATTCAGCAACATCTCTTTTCATGCCATCCTACCAAAAGTACTCTTTCAAGTCCCTATACATATTCATGCTTCTAGGATGAATAGAGAATGAAGAACTATGAGCCTCATCCAGCACCTCCTTCTTTAATTCTTGTATGGGAGGAACACAAACCAGATTTCTGAACATTATTATCCCATCACAATCAAGGATGAATTCAGGAACATTTCCCACCTTCTTTTATAACTCTACATCTTCTTTCTATGCCTCTTTAATATTCACATGTATTGATGGTTGAGCATTCATTTGAGAAAGATATTATTTTTCCCCTTCTATTATATTTCCATGATCTATCCTTTGTAAATCCATAAATATAGGATCTTTTGTGATCCTCATCATGGATAAGCTAGCATGGTCTTATCGACTTAATTCATCTGCCACCTTATTTTCTTTCCAAGGGTGATAATGAATTGAGCAGTCATAATCCTTAATCAACTCCAAAAATCCTTTTTGGTGCATATTCAGCTCCTTTTGTGTGAAAATATACTTTAAACTTATATGACCAGTATAAATATCACACCTTTCTCCATAAAGATAATGCCTCCATATTTTTAATGCAAAGATTACCACAGCTAACACTAAATCATGATTTGGGTAATTTTGCACATGGATTTTCAACTGTCATGAGGCATAAGCTATCACTATATCATTTTGTATAAGAACACACCCTAGCCCCTTCTTGGAGGCATTACTGTAGATCACAAACCTTTCTCCACTACAAGGAAGTGTGAGTACAGGTGCACTGGACAACCTTCTTTTCAACTCCTTTAAATTCTCTTCACACTCCTCCATCCAAATGAACTTAACTCCTTTTTGAGTTAACCTGGTGAGTGTATTAGATAATCATGAAAAATCTTTCACAAAACTTCGATAATTTCGAGCCAAACCAAGAAAACATCAAATCTCAGTTACTTTTGTTGGTCTCATCCATATTTCGATAACCTCTATCTTTTCTGGATCCACATATATCCCCTCTTTTGAGATTATGTGACCCAAAAATGAATCTTTTTAAAGCCAAAATTCACATTTGTTAAATTTGGTATAAAGCATCTCCTTTCTCAGGGTATTCAATACAATTCTCAAGTGATCTTCATGTTCTTCCTTGGTCTTGGAATATACAAGAATATCATCTGTAAAGACTACCACAAAGTGATCAAGATAGTCTCTAAAGACTCTATTCATTAGATCCATGAAGATAGCAGGGGCATTAATAAGACCAAATGGCATCACTATAAATTCATAGTGTCCATACCTTGTACGGAAAGCCATATTTGGTATATCCTCCCTTTTGACCCATAATTAATGATACCCTGAACGAAGATAAATCTTGGAAAAGTATTGAGCTCAGTGTAGTTGTCCAAATAAGTCATCAATGCATGGGAGATGATATTTGTTCTTGATAGTGATTTTTTTGAGTTCCCGATAATCAATGTAGAGTCTCATTGATCCATCTTTCTTCTTAATAAACAGAATAGGTTCTCCCCAAGGTGACACACTAGGGCGTATGAATCATTTATCAAGATTCTCTTGGGGTTGGTTCTTTAATTCCTACAACTCAATTGGGGCCATTCTATAAGGTGACTTTGAAATGGGCATAGCACCCGGTATGAGTTCTATTGAAAACTCAACTTCACGATTTGGTGGAAGACCTTGCAATTCCTCCAGAAAGACATCATCAAACTCCCATACAATTGGCATATTCTTAATCATGAGTTTCTCACCAAACATTTGAGATAAATAACCTCCATTTAGTGGAATAAATACCCATAAGTTGGAAGAAATTTCCCCTGGAAGGTTATGTACATCCTTGCATCGATAGACGATCAAAGATTGATCTAGAATATGAAATGTGACTTCCCTTAATTGGAAATTGATATGAGCTCCTTATAATGAAAGTCAATCCATGCCAAGAATCACATAAAATTCCACAATAGGAAGTATAAAAAGATTTTTAGGAAGCACATTCCCACAAACTTCAATCAGAGAAGAATTATAAACTTTTGATGTGATTGTTGTGCCATTAGGGGTTGTCATAGCTAACTCAACATCTAATTGTTGACGTAATATGGTGATACCCTTAGAAAATTATTCAGAAATAAATGATTGGGTGGATCTATAATCAAATAAAACATTTTCTACTTTACAGTGGATGGTAAGTGTACCTTTCACCACTTCGTTCTCATTCTCTACATCGCTGATAGAAATTGCATGTGACTTTCCTTTGACCTTAGCATTAAGAGTTTGTTGAGTCAATAATCATCAAAAACCCTTGGATTAGGGCATGGATTAGCATAATTCCCTATTTCCTTTCACTTTTAACATTGATGTGTAGGAGGTGCACCCTGGGTAGCCTTTTATTTGTTCCCATCACTAGACATCTTCTTCCCATCATTGCAACATTCAATTTCCCGATGAACTTCCTTTCCACATTTGAATCATTTACTTGTCCCTTTAAGAAAAACCCTCCATGTTTCATTCCACACTTTGAGCATAAGGGAAAACTCCTCTTTTTTTCAATGTGCTCTTTACATTTTTCTTTGAATTCCATTTTCCTCTTCTTATCAAACCCATATGACTGATGGGTTACTCCAATCTCTATCTCAACTTTGAGAGCACATCAAATGATTTCCTCATAGCTATTGAAGTCCATTATGGCTAACACCCTTCAAATACATGGTTTTAAGCCACTAAAGAATTGACAGATCTTACTCTCAGGTTGGATAATAATCCCAGAATCATACCTAGTAAGTCTTGTAAAATTTTCATTATAGGTACCAACAGATTCATCATCCTTTTTCATTAGTTCAAGAAACTCCTTATCCATCTTTTTTCAAAGAATACGAGGGAAGTACTTATTGAAAAATAAGTTATTGAACTCATCCCATTCCATGGACTCAATTTCATCTCTTTACCTCGTATTCTTGATAAGATTCCACCATTGATCAACATCACCTTCCAAATGATACACTTATAAGATGACTTTATCATGTTCAGAACATTGATGAACTAAAAATATATTTTCAGTACTACTGATCCATTTTTCAGCAGCTAATGGATCAGTAGACCCGGTGAATGATTGTGGACGCTGCCTCATGAAAGATTCAATAGAATGTTTCTCCTTCCTTTTCTCGTTTGGATGTCCTTCATGATTCATAGCTTGTGAAAGTTGTGTGAGCATGGATACAAGATTTTGCATTCCATCTCCCACAATGTTTTGTTTCTCAGGGGGACAATCATTGCATTTCCCACATTCCGCATTAATATGGTTCTTTCGAGTTCCAGCCATTGACTAAAACTAAGAATAATAGTGTGAGATATACTAATTATAATAGGAAAACCACATAATAAAGAATTAAATTTCATGCTTTACCTCTTATCATATTTTATTCATGGCCATTTCTAAAACACGAAGATTGTGTTCTATGATTAGACTTATCCTTAGGGTTCTTACTAAGGATTTCACATACTAGTTTCCAAAGGTTGACAATACCTTTCCTCTGATACCAACATTAACAACCCATACATTACATACATTGGTATTATTTCAGAATTGAATCATACTTATTACAACATATAACAAAACCATGAAAGGATCATACAGGTATAGTGTCTTTAGAAAATGGGAAACACAAACAAATGGTTCATAAATCATCTACGTCATCTCCCATTTATTTCATCATATCGAGAGTCCCTTTTTGGCATATTCTACTTAATACCCTTCTTCCTGACCTGGGGAAATAAAACATACAAAAGGTTGAGCTCAAATGCTCAGTAAGGGTAAACAAAAGAAATATCAATCACATCATATTCATAAGAACATAAAATTTTGGAAAACATAACTTGAAAAAGAGATCATAATATCAAAACATGGGATAAATCATAGTGGTGAAATGTAATCCCAAATAATCATAACATAAAACATGATACGTTGTGGAATACACACATAATCATAGAGAATCATTTCTTATTATTCAGGACTCATTTCCAAAACTATCTTAGTGGACAAAGTCCATTTCTGAACCGAGTTCACTCCTCGTTTCAGTCCTGTTTCACTAAACCAGATTAACTTTCCATTCCAGCCATGTCTATCTCATGAGATATAAATCATTACCCAATGAATTGGAGGGAGATATAGGTCCCACCCTTCTCATAATGATACCATTATTATGTGTTCCACATGATCATAAATCATACATCATAGCATAACCCATGTAATCAAAATGGGATTCATAAACATCGTGACATCATAAAACAATTCATATAAGATAAAGGACTTCATAAAAATAATTCCATCACAACATAATCAAATAAATGTAATAATAGGGATAGAAACATAACCCTATATTCTCTTAGATGGAAAATAATTTTGATAAAACACTTGAACTCTATTCTTGAAGAAAATATCCTTTCTACTTCATAAAATATTTCCTTTCTTAAAATTTCACGCAATTTTAAACAAAAAGAAGTTGATTAAAAATAAATGTGAAAACTTTTAAAGGATACTTCATGGAAATAATGTTCAAAAAATCCATTCAGGACGTATGAGTAAAAAAAAATCCTTCTCGTACTTTGGACGGAAAAGTCAAAAAGTACCTTGTACGAAAAATGACAAAAGATTCCTTTCATATATTTTACTAAAAACTCACCGAAGGTTAAAATTTAAAAAATTGTAGGATGATATAAATAATATTACATATTGATGAAACATGGATATGGATGATAAATATTCCCCAGTAAATTCTGAAGTGAAAACAATCTCGGATAAAAATTGAGATTGTGTGATTTTCCCTTACCTTAGGACCGATTTTCTTCGTACGTGTCTAAAACTCCTGTATAAAGATTTAAATAATTTCATTGAATTATTCCAGAATCATACTTATTGTTATGATATCATATATGGTCATATTCTTAGCTTCTTATTTGTAATATTTCATTGATACTTGTTAGTCAGGTGTTTTTTAGTTTTTGTTCTTATGCATGTTTTGTCGAATAAATTATTATTCTTCTTTTTTAGTTTATAGATACCTAATTTTCAGAATTTAATTAGTCTAATATATATCATATTTATTCATTCAATTCATTTATATAATCATTATTCAATGAATATCATGTAGAACGAGTCGCATCACATCGTGTAGACGGTATTCCGTACGTACGCAAGAGCGTTGATATCATTCCCATGATCGTGGAATTGTATTGGAGTGTATGTATACTATTTAAGAATTAATATCACTTTTAATAATCATATATAGTTATTCTATACACCATTATACCCATACAAGTAAGGTGGTGGTGGAAAACAGAATACACCACTGGGTGGAGACGGTATTTCGTACGTACGCACGCGCGGTGATTTCATTTTCCGTAGGATGGATAGAATGTGAAATAGGGTTTTTTCATATTTATAATAACATATGAGTATATTATTGATATTTATGTTATTACTTCATAATTAAATAACTAAAGAAGAATAATTATAAGAAGAAATAAAGTTGAAAGAATCGGTAACAGACATTACATCTTCTTTGAAGCGCCTCTTCTTAACCTCCTCTTAGAGAAATAAAGATGGTCTTTTACGAAGAACAAAACCTCTAGGATGTTTCTAGGGAAGTGGAAAAGAGAATTAGGTAGGGGTTGGCAGAGATGTAAGGCTCAATGTGGTGTGAGGAAGAGAGGGAGGAGGTTCCCTTTTATAAGGGAGGAGAGGGGCACCTTTGAAAAAACCTAAAATATTATTTTATTATAAAGTCATATACGGTTTTTAATAGATCAAAATTTATTAATTTCAAAAATAAGGTGGGGATGGGTCGAAATAATCTCATCCAATAGAATTTATACAAGTTTAGGTTTATATCTTAACCTTATCATTTAGATTTAACTTTAAGTTAGATAATTTAAATTTTACCTTGTCTTCTTTTTTTCTTACAATAAATGGTTAATAAACTTACTATAACACTCCAAAAGAACCCCAAGTTGTTTATTATTTATATATAACCTTATATATTTCATTTTTCCAAACCATATATTTTTAATAATAAATTAACAATTCATAATATAACATTTGTTTTAAAAACTATTTTATGCCAATTTTGACACTATTTGGTAATTGATTTTTCTAAAAATCATAAAAGAATGATTAGATCGAAAAGAGTTAATTAAATAAATACTAACATGTCACATTAACCTATAAAGTTTGTTTAATTCATAAAAAGACTCAAATTAAATTTATTTGTGTATTTATAAAATCAATTATGTTAATATTTCATTAATAATATAATTATTACGTCATCATTGTGTCATAAATAAATTAAATTATTTAATGTATAAAATTATAAATAAAATACCATTATGTATTAAATCTATTTAGCTTCCTAATGAATATTTATTGTCGAATTTATATTCTGTATAACAATATATTAATAATGTTTTAGTTATTAAACATTGATTTTAACTATTTTAACTATTTTTTAAATAAAATAATATTAAATGTTTTAATCTAATCCAAGTGGGCCTAAATTGGCATATTTTATTCCTAGGGTTGTTTTTGGTCTATTTACACTTATCCAATAGAATTAGGACATGTTTTAGGGTAATAATAATATCATTTTTAACCTTAATTACCCTATTTACATTTAATCGTGGTAAAAAAAGTAAAAAGTTACTATTCACCAAAAATTATTTTCATCTCATTGAACCACATTTTAGTCCTTCATCTTAACCATGTCTCTCGTATTTTTGAAATTCCACTCACAGAAGTGGTAAAATTATGTTTTATGTGAATTTTCAAATTCTCCTAGGAGGTGGGTAAAAGACGGTTAAATAAAATTTTTATATATGTAAAATTATTATAAAATGACTCCAATGAATTAATTTGAACATATATAGGTATTATGTATCAATTTTTACCTAAAATAAATTTAAATAAAAAGTTGTTTTTTAAATAGTAACCCAGTGTTTTCACTATTCATCAAAAATTGAATGTTTTCAGAAAAATGCCAAAATTTCACCCTAAGCTAATTTCGATATTCCAAATCCAAAAATGGAGTCCATTTTAAAAGATGAAATTTACAAAATTTCAAAAAGTGGTTATTACTATTCATAACAACTTGTTTTAATAATATTTTAATAGCATATCGTTGTTTAGTGAAACTCGGTATTGCGTACGACGCAAGCTATTGAGGAAGGTCGTGATTGCCTGTATAGAAAGCCAAGCTAGTGTTGTGTGTAGTGAAATATTCCTTTGATGATGTATATAACATAAAAACAAAAAATTTCTCATAACAATATGGGGTGTTACATTCATGTTTTCCTTTAGTAAAACACTTCATCGAAAAAGATTCATTTGTAATGAAATTAAAAGTAAAATAGGTTTATTATACTCTGTATAAAGAAGGTTGTGTATTAATTAAAAAATTCCTCAATGAATGGATATTGAGATCAAGTTTCTTAACATGAATCTGAATCATCACGTACAATCATTATGTTCCTGAATAATAAAATTAGGATAATTTTTACATTCATGGGAACCTTTTTCATTTTTATTATTATTTTCATAACAATTATTACCATGTTATAAAAATTACATAATTATTTATGTTCATATTGGGTGTTTTGTCGATGATCAGTACATTAGTCAAAAATGGTCTTGTTATGATTCAAAATTGTCCAAGTGGTCAAAATTAGATTATATATAAAATTTTATTCATGAAATAGAAATCATTTATATCTTATATATATATATTTATAACAATCCATAATATTTGAAAATAAGATATGAAATTACCATTCATGGAGATGGTAGGTTGTACGTACACATAAACTCTAGTTTTATTTCCTTGACATAATAATGGAATAATTAATAAATGATATATTGTTATATTTTGATTCCAACATAATATATATGTTACATATTTTCATTAGAATAATCTTTTATACATTCCATGTGTGGCATAAATGAGGCATATCACTTTGAGGGGGAGATAATCCTCATTTCCTCAAATGAAATTATCATATTTACACATTCTGGAAATCTTAAAGGCATGTTATAATAATAATATGGAAGCATAGAGACATTATTAATATTATATATATCACATATGAATTTATTTCCATCATAATAGCCACTATGATAGGTGGTAGGAGAAAATTTAACAATCATCATTTTGGCAGGCAGTAGTTCGCCTTACAGAGAAATTGTATATTCTATATCCATTAGTTGGAGGTGTGTTTATGTGTAGGTTGAATCCTTTTCATAAAAAATCCTATTATATTTGGGATACTATATTTTTATTAAATAATTTAATATAAAGTAGATAGGGGGTTGGAGAGAAAAAAAATAAATGATAAGAGCTTGATAGAAGACATTACCTCTAAATCGGGTAACTCATTTTGATTTGAGCCAAAAGGAATTCATTAATTTACATTGTCTATGTTAAGGATTTTAGCAGGAAGTGATTGACGTTGGTATCTTATTTGATCATACATTGGATGAACTAAGGGGATTTAGAGGTGTCCGTATATAGATAGAGGTGGTTTCCATTTATAAGAGGGTGGAGGGTAACCTTAGGAATGTCTGGAAATATTATATTATAATTAATTTATTTCTGAATAATTATAGCTAAAAGTGAGATATTTCTATGATAAGATGAGTTTTGGTTGAAATACACTCAACCAATAGGTTTTATAAATGTTTAGATCACAAATTTAACCTTATCTTTCGGATTTAACACATAGATAAATAAATTTAATCTTACCACGTCTTTATGTATTTTTACACTATATGGTTAATAGAGTCACTATAAAAACTAAATAGACCATGAAATGGATAATTAATGAAAATTTTAACATTATATAAGTCAGTTGGCATAATATTATATTTTTATGACTATTATATCATTTAATAAAATTGTATTTGTTTTCAAAACTCATTAATGGTAATTTTGACACTATTTAGTAAGTGATTTTTGTTAATGTAATAACACCATGAATTTTTAGAAAAAATACATTAACTCAAATATAAAAAGTCATAATAATCCATAAAATTTATATATTGAATCAATCTTTTCAAAATAACATTTATTCTGATTATTTATAATAATAGTTATTTGAATCTATCATTAATAATGTAATCAATGAATTTTCATTGTGTCATAAATAACTTTATTTATTTAAGGTATAAAAATTATAAATACAAAACCATGATGTAAGAAATATTTTTAGCCATATAAATAAAATTTATAGATGATGAGATCAGTTATATTACACTATATTAATATTGTTCTAGAAAAAAGATACATGTTTATGCTATATTTTACATTACATTAAATAAATTATTTTAATATGTCATTATAACACCCATGTGGTCCAAAATGAAAAAATTTTGGCTTAAGGATTGTTTTTATCCCATAAATAATAAAAAATATTCTAACACATTTTATGGTATTCTTATATTATCATAAATCGTTTACACTTATTTACCTAATTTACCATTTAAATGTGGTAAATGAAAAAAATTCTGATGTTAATATTAGTAATTTCCAAAAATAAATGATTCCAATTTAAATAATTTGGATCATATAATTCCAAATATGGAATACATTTTTCCAAATTCAAAATAATTATGATTCATTAATTATTTTAAAAATAATTCATGTTGTCAAAACCAGAAAGTAGGTTTTTAATAAGTAAAAACAATCAAAATGACCAAAATTAGATTAAATGATAAAAAATTATCTAAATATAATTTATAACCAATTTAAAAAATAATCTATCAATTCAAAAAAGATATACAAAAATATTTACATTTGAATTGAAAAATGTAGTATTTTTTAGTATACATTTAAATATGAATTTTGACAAAAAAACTCCCAAATATCAACCAAAGTATATTTTGATGCCCCGATTCCAAATAATAATATTTTTTTGTTAAATAGATCATATAAAAGTGAAAAAAAAATATTTAAAATATTTTTCAATCAAAATGCGGTAAAACGACCTTTTTAAAAAATTATAGTACTTATGCTTAAAATTGGATTCATTATCATTTTAAGCCTGTAAAATTTATTAAATAAATGTAAAAACATTTAAAAAAATGTGTAAAAATAGTTTAGTTAGTTTTTTTATTCCTCCTTATACAATGTCTAGGCGTTAACAACCATTTTATAATAATAATAATAATAATAATAGTATACTATATTTTGGAATAACTCAATGTTGTGTGCAACGTAAGATTTTGGGGAAACACATTATTGCGTGTTGAGTATGCTATCGAAAAATTACACCCATTAATATAAAATTAATATCTTATTGATAAATATTAATAGATATAAACATGTATTATTCTATAAATACCAAGGATGTTACAATGTAATTCCCATTGTTGATAATACTGTAGGAGGGAATTTAGTGCATGCCTTTGTTATGCCTCTTGAGATATAGATGGATTTTTTTTATGTATAATATTATAGTTACCGCATATGTTTTGAGTAATTTTAACCCCCATAAGTATATCTATGTAACTCATGACCTAGAGTTGGTAGTAGTAATCTTCATTCTGAATATGTGGATTCAATCTCTTTTAGGTGTGCTTTTTATAGATTACTCTATCCACCAGAGTCTTAGGTATATATTCACATAGTGAGAACATAACCAAACACAGAGGTTATGGTTAGAGTTATTATAGGATCTTGAATTCAATATATTCTATTCTCTTTGCCAATAATACATGGTGGTAGATTCCTTGAGTAGGATGTCATGTTCTCGCGTGATAGTGGAGACATATGAGAATTTGGATTTGTTATATCTTACCCTAACAGAGGAGGGGGTATAGTTTTTATTCAGATAATGGTGGAGAATAATAAAATCCTTCATCGTTTCAGAGAGCCTTATTTGGAATACATCTACTATGAGGTTTTATGTGACTATTTATTATCAGAAGATTCAACCGATGTATTTTATGAAGGATGTGATCACATGAACCTTTTTTTGTGATGAAAATTGGTTTTATTAGGTTTAATAGAGAAGGTGAAGTGATATTTTCAAAATTTCCATTTATATATATGTCCTTGTGTAACACCCCCAAGTTTTCATAGTAAGTTATTTCTTTTCAAGTAATTCAATACCTTGCGCTACATGCCACAACGAGATCGATCACACCACGACTTACCAAACAAGCCATTAAAAAGGTGTTATGAATATTATTAAATGAATTTTGAATTTTATATACTCAAAATAATTTTTAAATCCATATTTTGTGTTTTTTAGACATAATATAAGAACAAATTCAATTTTTCAAATAAAAGAAGTGTTTTTCAAAAAAAAAATTTTACTGCCTTTTAATGGAGAACCCTTTTTAAATCCCATAATTGAAAATTTTATATATATAATTTGAAAAAAATAAACATCTTATTTAGAAGTGATACAAAAAAATTATGTTTGGTTTAATTTTCGGGGCTTTTCGAATAACATACTTATTTTGATGAATAGTGAAAAAAACAAAATTTTAAATGAAAACAACTTTTTTAATCAAAATCATTTATAGTGTTAAATTAAACATTTGAATGGTTTTTAAGTGTAGTTAGTTTATATTTTTATAATTTAGTCAAATAATGTTCATTTTAAGTAATATTACATTTAAATTATACATAAACACATATCAACCTTTGATAGTTTTTACTTCTCAAAAACCCACTTTCTGGATTTAACAATAGGAATATTTTTTTATAATTAATTAATACAACTAATATGTTTTTAATTTGGTAAAATAGAAATCATTTTTGAATTTGGGATATCAAAATTAGCTTTGGGTAAATTTTCTGTATTTTTCAAAAAAAAATTCAATTTTTGTTGAATAGTGAAAAACACTGCGTTATTGTAAAAAGATGACTTTTTGTTTAAATAATGAAATTAAATTTAAATTTATTTTAAATTAAATATAGATAAATAATACCTATTTTAGTCAAATTAAATTAATTGAAGTAATTTTATAATAATATTAGATATTTAAAATTTTATTGACCTTTTTATCGTCTTTTACCCACCGTCTAGGCACATTTTCAAGTATGGATAAAACATAATTTTACCACTTCTATGAATTGAATTTAAAAAAATATATGATAAATGGTTGAAATTAGTGCGTAAAATATTCTTCAATATTATGAAAATATTTTTTGGTGAAAGGAAACTGTTAAATTTTAGTAACCACAGTTGAAAGTATATAGTGTAATTAAAGGTAAAAAGGATATTATAATTACCACTACACATGTCATAATTATATTGGATAAATGTTTTCTACCAAAATAAACCTTATTAATAAAATATGATCTTTTTTTATCCACATTTATTAGATTATGACATTTATTATTATATTATATAAAGAAGAGTTAAAAGTGTTAAATTCGAAGTTTAATAACTAAATCATATTTAATATAGCGTTACACATTGGATAATTTCTACTATAAATATTCATTATAAAGGAGAAAATATATAATACATAATGGTATTTTATTTATAATTTATAGACATTAAATGATTAAATTTATTTATCACACAATGATGATGCAATAATTACATTATTAATGGAAGACTAAACTAATTGTTGTTATAAATTTTAAAATAAATTTAAATTTAAACTTTTGTTGAATTAAAATAATTTTTTTAGGTTAATGTGACATGTTGGAGTTGATTTAATGTATTTTATTCAAATAAATCAAGTTTATTTTACTTTCACAAAAACAAAAAACCAAATATTATCAAAATTGATATAAATGAGTTTTTAAAACAAATGCTATACTATTAAATGATATAATATTCATAAAAATATATGAGTTAGCCAAAAGACTTATATAAAGATAGATATTACATTAATGAACGAGTTGTTGTTTTCTTAGTGTTTTATAGTAAGTTTATTAACCATGTAATATAAAATTACAAGAAAAATATTAAAAGTTAAAATATATAACTAAGTGTTAAATAAAAAACATAAGGTTATTATGTTGACCTAAACTTGTCTAAAACCTTTTGGATGAAAATATTTTGACCCATACTCACCGAATACTCAATATAAATCTATTTAGTGCCATTATAAACCAAATATTATATTATAATAAACTAATGTAGTTGGGGTTTGGCTTAGTGGTAAGCACACCTTAATTCTACATGAAAAATGGGGGTTCAAAACCTAGTGTGCACAGGGTACTGTAGCATTATTATAGCATATTGTAGAAGTGGAATCACTATATAAATGGTGGGAAATGTAGTGGTGGAAGGTTAATATAGCAGCGGCAGAGTACTGTAGCAGTAGCAGGTTCTGTGCAGTACTGTAGTAGTGCGGGTACTGTAGATGTACTATTCATAGAATTGGCTTTGGGAAAAAAAGGGCCTACATGCCATGTAATGGGATAAATGCCCACTAGGCCTTTTGGATATGTAATGGGTCTCCCTCTACACAGTTAAAGAGGTAATTTCTTTTCATCAATAATAAATGAGGCTTTGGCCCCAACCGTTAAAAAACTAATATTTCATGTTTTCGCTCAACTGCCCTCAAATCTCTTATAAAAAGGTACATCCTTTTATATCATATTAACACATCCAAAGACACTATGATCATTCAAAAACTAATCACATATCCTCCTTAATACCCTCACATCAACCTCAAGGCCATACTTTGATTAGAAAGCCAACCTACGGATCCCTTTTGATCAAATCAAAAGTAAGCACCCGAAGAAGAGGTAATAATTTCACCACCCCTTTCAAAGGTCATTTCTTCTTCCTCTTCCTATGTATTTGTTTTTTACATAACAAAACAATAACTCTAGTACCTTATAAATATAGTGATATTATTATAAATATGGTACATCAATACCTATTATTCTATCCATCCTATTAATGACAAAGTCACCTTACGTGCATACGTACGTCTTTCTATCTCCACATCATGGTGTAGTTTGTTATTCAAAACTTAATTATTTGGATGGGTATAATAATGATGTATTATTGATGTAAATGATAAATATAACATGTTAATTATTCTGTATATGTAATATACCATCCAATTATGTACCATTTCTCCATCAATATATTGATATTGTCGCTCGTGTGTACATACATATTACAGTCTCCACAAATGGGAAGAGATGAATTCCCCATCATAACCATTCAAGAATAATTTTTCTATTATGATTAAAAATAACTTTTAAGAACATAATATAATTCTGGATATTAATCATATACATCCAATCCATAAGACACATGACTTACGTAATAAAACATATTAAGGAAAATGAATCAGTTAACACCCGAAACTATGATACTACTAAAATATTATTAACAATGAAATATTAGAAGATCAAATATGATATGATATTTATGTGTGTGGTTTATTTATAATTTAATAAAAATTATTTCACTATTATAAAAAAGGTTAACTTACCCTCGACTAAGATAAAGTACTTGGTAAGGGGTTTTCATCTCATTTCCTATTCCCTTGAGATTCATGTTATATTGTCACTATTTCATTTTGTGTGTTGTATGTATTGCAAATGAATATATTTTTTCAGTAATATACATTAATTTATGGGTATTTACATCTTCTTTCTATGATATTTCTTTCACATGGTGAATGTTTTGATAATGAACAAATCAGTAAGGGAATTTTTAATTTTGATTTCTACTCACTGGTATTTACGCAAACATGATTGATTATTTTACTCTAATATTATTTGTGAAATCACTATTTATTTATTTATGTATAAATTTATACTCCCATTTTCGTGGATATACTTTTTATAAACATAATCACTTAATTTATAAATTCTCAAGTCATCGATATAAAATTTATAAGAGTAATCTTAACTCAATTTCATTTGTTTGAGTTAAATATCCAAGTCATTGGTGTTATTTTTAGAAGAATATGTTTGAATGTCCTCTGATTTATTTACACTGAATATCCAATCATATTGAATGTATTTATATTTTTCACACATAGTTATGTCACTAATTTAACCTTATCCCAAGGATAATGTCATTATAATGGATTTCATCTCAATTTACATTCCATTGAGACTTGTTAGTTTTTATACGCCAATTCACTTTTATATGGTATATACACTGTATGTTTACATAGTATATCATGAATCCCTTTATTATCATGATATTATAATGATTTTATTACCTCAATTATTTGTATTCAAGTGTCTCTCATTTTGTTAATATCCTTAACTAAAATATCATTTTAAATGTTTTAGAGATTTATTCTTCTAAATCATTCTCATTAATTTCCATGTTTTAAAAATAGTTTTAAGGATTTATATTTCTGGACCTGAATTTTTTAAAATTAAAAATCATCTTAAAAGTTTCCAATTTATATGGGAAACTTTTATTCAAATATATCTTTTAAACATCATCTTAATAAATAGTAATAAATTTAAATGTTTTCAAGAAAAATGTGATATTTATTTCAAATAGTTTTACTGATTATTTTTATCTGTGTCAATATTCTTCGTTATTGATGATTGAGGTTGATTTATTATAATTCAATATTCTATATTGTATTGAATTTGTTATGTTTGACTATGTTTGTTCTATTTTTATACCATTCATGGTTTTCTGTTAAAATATTGAAGTTTCATATGCTAGTTTTAATACGAATGTTTAGATTATGTAACACCCTTTTCATATGGGGAATGCATTGGACTTGGTAAGCGATGGGTGGAGCCCACTATGTCTCCTCGATGCATCTATAGGTCTAATGAGACAAACTAGTGTCTTGGAACTAGTCCTTGACAAAATATTATTTCTAGTCTTGGCATGTGGCCTTGACTATGTGGTTATGATGTTCAGCATTCTGCATTCCATCATTAAAAAATTAGCTAGTGATATTACATGTGATTTTTTGACTATTAGAATATCCATGTGATTAAGTAAATGGAAAAATTTGATATATCATTTTAACATTATTATAATGTTTATGTTTAAAAGGCTTGTGTTTTAGTCTTATAAATTGCCTTAAATGTTTATGCTAATTTATGAATGTTTATGCTATATTGTTATCCTTACTGAGCATCTGAGCTCACCTCTTTCTATGTTTTATTTTTCAAAGATGAGAAAAAGTGTATTATGATTGTATAACAGGGATAAAATAAGGGATATTAGTGTGTTCACATGAGAGATAATGTTGTTATTTTTTATTTCATAATGTAATGTTAAACATATGTATGTAACAATTACTTCCATGGCTACTAAACTGATCGGTCTTTCAGGATCTGATCCCCTGGGATCATTTCAATGTTATGAAATAATCAACCGACTCTGGATCACGAGGGTTAGGGAATTGATTTTGGAATCATATAAAGTATAGTAAAAACCTCGAAAATTAGATTTAGAAAAACTCTGATTATAAAACATTAACCTAAGATATACTTTGAGTATTTGTATACATGAAATTCCTAAAATTTTGGTAATGTATAGATTTTGTGAAATTTCTAAGGAATACATCCATGTCTGGATACGAGAAGCTAATGGATTCTCTGGCATAGATGTATCTAGGGGTAAAACCTGACAAACCCACTTTTTTCTAGAATTGAATAGGAATTGGTGCACGACAATGTGCCTTTCTGCACTCTTGGTTACGACACTCCTGGGGGGATATGCATTACATAATTCACATTTTCATTACAAAACAATTTGAAGTATTTTATTATAAGATGAGAACAAATAAACTTGGTTAATCCAAAGGGGTTTTAGATAAATAATAATGTGTCATGATATTCTCTAAATGATTTTATGACATTTGTTACTCACACTATGCTTTCTAATTTTAGTCAATGGATGGATTCCCAAGAATCCATAGTGACATTGAAAATTTTGTACAAGGTGAAAAATATGGTTAAAATGAGAAACATAATGGAATTTTTATAGGAATAAACAATATCATGTTTATGTTGAAGATGGTTTCCAGAAATATGATCAATACCATATACATTAACCAACTTCCAAACTCAACAAATAAGAGAATGGAGGAGAATGATAAAAGCTCCAGGAGTGGTGGACATGGAGAAAAGAAATATCAATTTCCATCATCCACAAAATGTGGAAGTAGACACACATGAATGAGTCTCAATGGAACAAATAAATTATTTATGGGTGGGAAAGGACACAAAGTAAAGAATTGCTGAGAAAAAAATTAGAGTGTTATGGAAGAAAATACTAATGATCCTGAGAAACCATTTACTATCATTTTTCGTAAATGTAGGGGACCTGGGCATTACTCAAGTCAATGACCTATTCTATAAGATAACCACAAGTTCAAGGAAGAACCTATGTGTAAATAAATGGATGATGAATTGTTTAAAAGTATTAATTCTCTTTGTTGATGGGATTATATTGGAATACATTTCTCTTTTATGTGTAATCATGTAGATTGTTACGTGAAAATGATATTTGAGGAAGTATTATAATTTCTATAATGGACATAGTTATAAAGAAACATTTGTGTTTATATAATCCTCAAATTTGAGTCAATTATAGGTTATTAATTTTTGGGATGAAAATGAAAGGTATGAGATAACATTTGTGGTTAAATTATGTTATGGTTATTTTGAGAATTTATCTCATGTTGGGAATGTTATAAAATATTTTTTTTAAATGGACAACATGAAAATCATGTGACAACCCATCGCATTGGACAAAGCTATGGGAATCGAACCCACAACCATAGTGCAATTGGGATTTGTCATCTACCTATGGAAAACGTGATGTGCTTGTTTAGTGTGACAAATTCTTCTTAGTTAGATGATCTATTTGATCAATAATAAATTTATTTAGGATCTTATGGTTTATAAAATGGATATCCTTAGTATAGGAAAATGATTTGTTGATAATTTCATAAATATTTTTTTATGAGACATTCTCTATGTTGATAACATTATATGCCTATGGAAAATAGAATACTATGGTATTTCACATGAGGGGTAATGGTCTATTTTTATTATGGAAGAATATATATTTTTATAGATATTTAGGTTATTAATGGAAATGATTAACCTATCATAGAGAATATGTGATTTGGTTAATTTCATATCAATATGAGACTTTATGAGTAGTTGATGTTATTTGGAGATAAATGATATGATTTACTATGAAAGTATATGTGATTAAAATCTACCGAGTCATTGGTTTAAATCTTAGTTTGGATAATATTGATGGATATTATGGTCAATTGTTTAATGAATGGTATTTATTGAACTATGTGTATTTTTTTTATTTTGTAAATTAAAATTAGTATTTCTTCTATAAAGGATTATCCATTTTTGGGTTCATATGATCTTGTACTAACCATTTTGTTTTTGGTTAATCTATAAATAAAATGGAATTATATATTTTATCCTTTTTGGATTATGTGATTATATAGAAGTTGATTCTAGCACTTTAGGTATGACCAATTCATCTTGAATACTCATCGTTTGGATAAAATATCACTTAGTGGTAGAAATTTGTTAAATGATGAAACTCTACCTGAAAAGTAAATATATATCTTTATGTTCATAGTCAATCTCATTAATAAATTCCTCAACATTGTGAATTAGAACTTAAAACAAAAAACGTTGTTCGTATACTTTTCTGACTAGTAATATAATGACTATTTAACCAATCACTAGTGTGGGGTTTTCTTGTTGATATATTTCTCATGATCATTTTTTATATCACTCTCCATTAGAACTTGATAGTTATTTTATCTTCCATATCCATGTTTACATACATAGAATCCTAGTAGGGGTTATCTCGAGTGACCTTTGTACTTCTCTTTCTTTCTTTTAAAGTGATAGTTTTATTAACACTATTTATGATGTGCGACATTCAATGAAGTTCAGAAGTGAAATTTTTAAATTTAGAGGATGAAATTTCCAAAATGGGGAATAATGTAACACCCCAAGATTTCATAGTATTTTATTTTCTTTAAAAATTAAAATAGCTTGCGCTACACGCAACACCAAGTTCGAGTACACCAAAGCATACCAAACTAGCCGTTCAAAAAGCACTTATGAATAGAATTAACTGCATATTGAATTTTATATACTCCATTAAATTTAAACAAACATATTATGTGTTTCATAGACATAATATAATAACAAATACAATTTTTCAGATGAAAGAAGTATTTTTCAAAAAATTCAATTTTACTACCCTTTAATGGAAAACCATTTTTTAAATCCAATATATGAAACTTTTTTATATTTAATTAGACAAAATTAACTTCTTATTTAGATTTGTGGCATAAAAATTAAGTATGGATAAATTTTCAGTGCTTTTCGGATAACATTCATATTTTTTTGAATAGTGAAAAATAGTAAATTTTAATTGAATAAAAAAAATTATTCAAAATAATTTATTGTGTTAAATTATACATTTTAATGGTTTTTAAGTATATTTATATTATATTTTTATCATTTAATTAAAAAAATTCTTTGGAAGTAATTTTACATTTAAATTGGACATAAAAACATATCAATCTTTTGATAGATTTTACTTCTCAAAAAACCACTTTCTAGTTTTGAAAATAGGAATTATTTTTTAAATTAATTAATACAACTCTTATGTTATGAATTTGGTAAAATAGAAATAATTTTGGAATTTGGAATATCAAAATTATCTTTGGGTGAATTTTTGATATTTTTCTAAAAACATTCAATTTTCAATTAAAAGTGAAAAACATTGTGCTATTGTTTAAAACAGGCGTTTTATATATATAAATATTTTTAATTTAAATTAATTTTGAAGTTAAAATAGATTAATAATACCTATACTAGTCCAATTTAATTAATTGAAGTCATTTTATAGTAATATTAGGTATATAAAATTTTATTGATGTAACGCCCCGACCCTAGTTACCCAGAGTCGGTGCATTATTACATAACATTGGCATGATCACAAAAGATCATGTCTTGAAATAACTATTAGTTTAGTAGCATTGTAAGTACTAGATACATTAATAAGGTTTAAATAACATCATAAAATGGAAACCTACAACAACATTATTTCCATAGACAACACTGAGATCCCATAGACTATCCCGACATGTCAGTCATAATATACTTCTTCGCATCCTGGGAAAATGAAACATTGAAATGAGTGAGCTTAGATGCTCAATAAGGATAACAATATAGTGGAATCTTTCCTAAAAAATCCTAAAAATTTAATGCAATGTATAAGATTAAACCAAAATCCTTTTAGACTTTAAATTAAGTATATTATGGAAAAGATAAAATCAAATAATGCCATTTACTTACTCAAATGAATATTCTACTAGTCAAATAATCACATGCAATATCCATAGACACTTTCATAATGATGGACTGCATAATTCCAGACTTTTATAACCACATAGTCAAGGCCTTTTTCCAAGACTACAAATAAGATCTTGTCAAGGACTTGTGCCAATACACTAGTTTGTCTCATGAAACCTATCGATGCATAGAGGAGCTATAGCGGGCTCCACCCGTCACATACTAAGACCAATACATTCCTCATATGAAAAGGTTTAAACATAACATAAAAATTTGTATTAAAACTATCATACGAAATGTCAATAATTATCTACAAACCATGAATGGTATAAAAATAACACATCCACTGTCAAACATATCACAAAACCTTCAATACAATATGGATGTTTTGTATCATGATAAATCAACTTTATAAAATCTTAAAATCCATCAAAGGATGTTGAAATTGATGAAATCAAAACCTTTTTAAGAGAAATATCTCTTATTATTTTGAAATCATTTAAGAAAACATTTTTTTTTGAAAATATTCTTATATGTTTTTGAGGGAATCTTTGATGATGTTATAATGGCAGAAAATAACCGCATCCGCCGTATAAGTTAAAAAAAGATATTCTTACCTTAATTTTTCCGAAATGGTTATTAAGGACCTTTGTTTAGAAAATGATGGAAATATTTCTTTATAAACATATTATAAAAAGTCAAACAAGGTTATAAATGTCTTTAACCCATAGTCTATAAAATATTAGTAGTGTTTTGAAATACATTTCTAAGAAACAAGGATGTGGATGATAAAGAAATCCGAGTAGATAATTACGTATAAACAATCTCAGATAATGAAGAGATTGTAAAATTCACCCATACCTATTATTTTTCCTTGGTCGAGGGTATGTTAACATCTTTTAAAATGTTGAAATAATTGTTATTAAATTATAAAAGAATCATATACAATAATATGATATCATATATGATCTTTTAACATTTCTTTGTTAATAATATCTTAGTATTATCGTTTTTTCTGGTGTTAATAGAATCATATTTTTTATATTAATTTTTAGGTGAGTCATATTTGTTTTTAATGAAATTTATATTATTCATATCTATAATGATATCATGTCTTTTAACATTATTTTCTATCATCAAATGAAATTTTTTCCTGAATTTATACGATGGGGAATGAATCTCATCGCCTTCTTGGAGACGGTAATCCGTATGTACGCATTAGTGACAATATCATTATTTTGATATTAAAATAATATATAATTGGATGGTGTATCATATATACAGAATAATAATCATGTTAGATTTATTATTTACATCAATTACACATCATTATTATACACATCCAAATAATTATGTATTGAATAACAATTACACCACAACCTGGAGATGGTAAGTCGTGCATACACACGTACGGTGACATGTCAGTCAAAAGATGGATAGAATAATGAATTTGGTTGTACAATTTTTATAATAACGTCACAGTATAAATAATATACAAGAATTATTATTTTATAATGGAAACAACAAAGAAAAAGGATGTGGAAGAAGAAATGAACATGAAAGAGGTGGGGTGATATTTACCTCTTCTTCGGGTTCTTCCATTTGATTTGATCAAAAGGGCTCCTTAGGATGGATTTATGACTAAAGTAAGGCCTCTAGGATGAAGGGACTATAGTTGAGAGGGTATTTGTGCAGGGTTTGGCCGAGCCAAATGGCTTTGAAGGTGTTAATTATAGAGAAGAGGGAGTGCCCTTTTATAAGAGGGGTGAGGATAACCTTACGAAATGCTAGAAATATTATTTTATAATAAAATCATTTTCGGTTTCTAATGGTTCCAAAATGAATTATTTAAATTCTAAGGTGAGGATGGGTCGAAGACCACTCAAAGAATAGGTTTTAGACAGGTTTGGGTCACTATATTAACTTTGTCATTTAGATTTAACTCTTAATTAAATAGTTTGACATTTACCATGTCTCTTTGTATTTTTATAATATATGGTTAATAAACATACTATATACTTCCAACAGAACCCCAAGTTGTTCATTAATGATATAACTATCATTATATAAGTCTTTTTCTGACTTTTATATTTTTAGAAATAGAATATCAATTAATAATATAATAATTGTTTTAAAAACTCTTTTATGTCAATTTTGACACTATTTGTTATTTTGTTTTTTGTAAATTTATAAAAGCATTATTACTTAAAAAAATCTTTTAACCAACCCACACATGTCATATTAACCATTAAAATTAGTGGAATTCATAATAGTCTCAAATTACATTTATTTGGATATTTATAATATCAATTATTATAATATTTTATTAATTACGTAATTACTGCATCATCGTTGTGTCATGAATAAATTAAATTATTTAATGTCTAAAAACTATAAATAAAATACCATTATATATTAAATCTTGTTATATTTCTAATGAATATTTATAGTCGAATTTATCTTATGTGTAACCCTATATTAAAAATGTTTTATTTATTAAACTTTGAATTTAAACAATTTTTACTCTTCTTTGAATTAAATAATATTAAATGTCCTAATCTAATCCAAGTGGACCAAATAGGTTCATATTTTATTCCTAAGGTTATTTTCGGTCCAATTACACTTGTTCAATAGAATTATAACATGTTTTAGGGTAACAATAATATCATTTTTACCCTTAATTACTCTATTTACTTTTAACCGTGGAAAATAAAAGTAACAAGTTACTATTAACCAAAAATTATTTTAATCTTATTGAACCAAATTTTAATTATTTATATCAACCGTGTCTCTCGGATTTTTGAAATTCAATTCATATAAGTGGTAAAATTATGTTTTATGCAAATTTACAAATGCTCCTAGGAGGAGGGTAAAAGATGATAAAATTTCAATAAAATTTTTATATATTTAAACATACTATAAAATGGCTCAAATGAATTAAATTGAACTTATATAGGTATTATGTATCTATTTTGACCTAAAATAAATTTAAATGAAATAAATAATTATTTAAATGAACATTCGGTTTTAACCAATATCGTAGTGTTTTTTACTATTCCTAAAAAATTGAATGTTTTCAGAAGCATAACAAAAATTCACTCTAAGATAATTTTGATATTCTGAATTAAAAAATGAATTATATTTTACCAAATTAAAAACACAAAAATTTAAATTATTAATTTAAAATTAATTCATGTTGTCAAAACCAAAAAACACATTTTTATGAAATAATAACTATCAAAAGATTGACACTTTTTTACGTCCAATTTCAAAGTGAAATTACATACAATGACCAGAATTGGATTAAATGGTAAAAATATATTCTATTTGTAATTTAAAACCATTAAAATATATAATTTAACACAATAAATTATTTTTATTAAAAAAGTTGTTTTCAGTTAATATATGGTATTTTTCACTATTCACCCAAATATGAAAGTTATCAGAAAAATGCCAAAAATTTATTAAAAATAAAATCCTATTTCCCAATTCTAAAGAAGAAGTTTATTTTGTCAAATTGAATATATAAATATTTCAAATATTGAATTTAAAAAAGGTTCACCATTAAATGGTGTTAAAGTTTCATTTTTTTAAAAATACTTATTTTATCTGAAAAAAATGAATTTGTTCGTAAATTATGTCTAAGAAACTCATAATATGGATTATAAAATTATATAGATTATATAATGTTCAAAATTCAGTAAATAATATTCATAACGTCTTTTGAACGGCTAGTTTGGTAAGTCGTGGTGCGCTAGAACTCGGTGTTTCATATAGTGAAAGTTATTGGATATTTTGAAGAAATGAAATATTGGGATGTTACATTCTTACCTCCTTCAATAAATTGTGTCCTCGCTATTTGAAATTGTTCTTCGAAAATAAAAGGTTAAAAATAGAAAAATGCTTTTGTGGAGAACCCACATCGGAAATTGGATTAATAAAATTATATCTTAATAAGAGGGAAAAGGAAATGAAAAAGTCACCAGTAAAGTATGATCTCAATTCAGAGAACATTATTGGAAATTAGAGAAACATAATTGGAGGAAAATGTAAATATTTATTTGGAGTGATTGAGTTCATCAATCACAAACAATTGTAAAATTTAGGGTCTCAAAGACATAAATCAATGACAATTTAAAATATCATCGCTTCAATAAAACAGAAGTTATTAAGATAAAAAAAATTTCTTTTAAGATCATTAAACTAAAGTTTTAGAATTAATTTCTACATAGAATAAGAGGAAAAAAATATAATTGATAAGTAGAGTTCCATCCTTTAACTAATTTCTACCAAAAACTCGTCTTTCACTATAAAAATACTCTATTTATACTAATTACATATGGTTAAAAAAATTTATAATGAATATATCAGACCTTTAAAGTACTATATTATACAATCCATGGACTTTACATTGTTTGGTGGTAGGCGATAAATCCCAATCTCACTATGGTTGTGGGTTCGATTCCCGCAGCTTTTCCCGACGCGACGGATTGTCACACGGTCTGCGTGTTGTCCTTTTTATAAAAATCCAAAAATAACCATAAAATAATATCCAATTTCAAACATAATCCATTCCAACCTTTAGAATTATCCAAAATACTTCTATCCAAACACACAGTCCAAAATTTATAGGGATGTTAAACACAATGAAGATCCTTTTTTCTATTTAATAACATGTGAACACCTTCATCATGTGTTATTTTAAAACATGGTAACACCCTGAATTACCCTAAAACCTTATTGATTACATTCATGCTCCCTTATTCATTATATAATATTCGATATATTCCTTATATCCAAAAATTTTGAATATTCAAAGAATTGTGAAATATAAAAATTATTAATCAGTTCCAAGGTAGTCAATAATATACAATATAATTTATCCAAATCAACAATCTCTTATTCAAAAATTACTACCATAGTATCAGGACCATATAATATCAAATTCCCAATTAAATAGTACTGCAGTACAATCCTTATTTATTTGCATAATTCATATAACCATTACATCATTGATAAAACACTCAAATGACACAATACTTTAATAACAACATAAGAACTCTTAATCATTCCTCTTCATCTTCGGTAGTATCATAACTTGATTTTTATCTAATAGAAGCATTTAGGGTAAACTCTGATGATTTGGAAATTGATTTCCGTACTGTCCCAACTTCTTTCAGATGAAGCATTGTACATTTGAAGCCTTTTTCTCACCCTTAGAATCACATACTCGGTGTCCTTCTTCTCCAAACTTATAACAAACTCACATTCCCTTTAAGAATTTACCAAGGTGATTCTTTCCACAATTATCATATATGGGAAAATCCTTCTTTCCCTTATTCCATTTATCCATCTTTCTCACTACCATCCTTTTCATCTCTTTCTTCCCTTCAAATCCATAGGACTCCTAGAATTTTTTACTTATCTTATTATCACGTGATACTATTCATTCATATTTTGAGAATACGTGGAAGACTATTTCCCTTCTAAATTTTGGCTTAATACCATGAAATATTTGATCCTTCTTACTCTTTGGATCATACATATTGCTGGAGTTCTCATTCCTTCTTCTGGGTGCCATTTCTAGACAATGAGAGACACTAAGTCAATTTATGAATCACAATGAATAATTTCAAACTTGTAAAATACAAAACCTAAATTGAACAGTTTATGGATATAATCCATAATCATAAAAAAAAATTCTTTGAGGAAGTATTTACTCCTAAATCCTTCATAATGGATTGTAAAGAAAAATTTGAATTATCCTAAGTATATCCCATGGGAGTGTCGTAACCAAGAGTGAAGTAAGGCCTGTTGTCGTGCACCAGTTCTCATTAAAGTCTAGCTCAAAGAGGTATTTTCATGTTTTACCCCTCGGTGCTTCTATTCCAGAGCTACCTCTACCTACTCTTATCTATACAGGGATGTATTTTCTTGGGAGACTCACAAAATATCTACATTACCAAAATTCTAGGATGTTTTTCTATACTAATCCTCAAAGTCTATCTTAGGGATATGTACTCTAATCAGAGTTTATCTAAATATAGTTTCTAAGGTTTGTACTAAACTTCCTCTGATACCAACTATAATTCCCCAGCCCTAATTACCCAGATTCGGTGCATTACTACATAACATTGGCATGATCACAAAATATCATGTCTCGGAATACTGATTAGTTTTGTAGCCTTGGAAATACTAGATACATTCATAAGGGTTACATTACATCATAAAATGGAATACTACAACAAAATTGATTCCATAGACAACACTGAGATCCTATAGACTTTCCCTACAGGTTAGTCATAATATACTTAATCACATCCTGGGAAAAATAAAACATAGAAAGGGGTGAGCTCAGATTCTCAGTAAGTATAACAATATACTGGAATCTTTTATAAATAAGCATAAATCTTTTATGAAACTTATAAGACTAAAACAAAATCCTTTTAAACTTTAAATTAAGCATAATATGGCAATCAAAAAATCAAATAATTCCATTTATTTACTCACATGGATATTCTACTAGTCGAATAATCACATGCAATATCAATAGCCACTTTCATAATGATATAATGCATAATGCCAATCTTTCAAAACCATATAGTCAAGGCTTTGTGGCAAGACTTCAAATATGATTTTGTCAAGGCCTTGTGCCAAGACACTGGTTTGTCTCATGAGACCTACCGATGCATCGAGGAGTCAGCGGGCTACACCCATCACATACTAAGTCCAATACATTCCTCATCTGAGAATGTTTAAACATAACATAATCATTTGTATTAAAACTAGCATACGAAATTTCAATAGTTTATCTATAAACCATGAATGGTATAAAAATAATACATCCACAATCAAACATATCACAAAACCATCAATACAATATGGATGTATTGTATCATAATAAATCAACTTCAAATAAGCTTAAAATCCATCAAAGGATATTGACATAGATGAAATCAAAACATTTTTTAGAGAAATATATCTTTCTATTTTGAAATAATTTAAGAAAAATATTATTTTAAAAATATTATTATAATATTGTAAGGGAATCTTTGATGATGTTATAATGGCGGAAAATAGTAGCTCCCACCAAATAAGTTAAAAAATGACATTCTTGCCTTAATTTTTTCGAAAAGGTTAAAAAGGACCTTGTTTGAAAAACGATGGAAGGATTCCTTTATAAACATCTTATAAAAATTCAAACAATAGTATAAATGACTTTAACCCATATTCTATAGAGTAGTAAGAATTTTTTGAAATACATTTTTAAGAAACATGGATGTGGATTATAAAGAGATCGAAGAAGATAATTACGTATAAACAACCTCGGATAATGAAGAGATTGAGAAATTAACCCTTACCTTGTACATTTCCTTGGTCAAGGGATGGTTAACCTCCTATATAATGGTGAAATAATTGTTATTAAATTATAGAAGAATCATATACATTAATATGATATCATATATGATCTTTTAACATTTCTTTGTTAATAATATCTTAGTATTATCATTATTTCAGGTGTTAACAGATTCATTTTCCATTATATTATTTATTATGTGATTCATATTTGTTATGGATGGGATGTATCTTATTCATATCCATAATGAAATCAAATCTTTAAATATTATTTTTAATCATAAAATGAAAATTAATCTTGAATGGATACGATGGGGAATGAATCTCATCACGTTCTTGGAGATGGTAATCCTTACGTACACACGAGAGACAATAACATTATTTTGATATTACAATAATTAATAATTGGATGTTATATCATATATATATATAATCATTATCATGTTATATTTATTATTTACATCAATTAAACATCATTATTATACCCATCCAAATAATAATGTACTGAATAAAAAATAAACCACGACGTGGCGATGGTAAGCCATACGTACGCATGTATGGTGACATATCATTCAAATGATGGATAGAATAATTAATTTGGTTGTACCATATATATAATAAAATCACAATATATATAATATACTGGAGTTATTATTTTTATAATGGAAACAACAAAGAGAAAAGAAGTGGAAGAAGATAGGAACTTGAAAGAGGTGGTGAGATATTTACCTCTTCTTCAGGTTCTTCCTTTTGAATTGATCAAAAGTGCTCTATAGGATAGCTTGGTGACTAAATTAAGGCCTCTAGTATGAAGGTATAATAGTTTAGAGGGTATTTTGGTATGTTTGGCTGAGTAAAATGGCTTTGATGGTGTGAATTAGACAGAAGCTGGAGTTCCCTTTTATAAGAGGGGTGAGGGGAACATTTGGAAAAGCTAGAAATATTATTTTATAATAAAATAAATTTCAGTTTCTAATGGTTAAAAAATGAATTATTTAACGTATATGGTGGGGATGGTTCTAAAAACACTCAACCAATAGGTTTTAGACAGGTTTAGGTCACTATATTAACTTTACCTTTTAGATTTAACTCTTAGTTAAATAGTTTGACATTTACTATATATCGTTGTATTTTTATAATATATCATTAATAAACATACTATATACTTCCAATAGAACCCAAAGTGTTTCATTAATTATACACCTATAATTATATAAGTCTTTTGTCCAAAACGTTGATTTTTAGGAATAGAATATCAATTAATAATATAATTTTTTTTAAACTCTTTTATGTCAATTTTGATACTATTTGGTATTTGTTTTTTGTTAAATTCATAAAAAAATTATTACATATAAAACAATTCATCTAACCAACTATAACATGTCATATTAACCTAGAAAATTAGTTTAATTAATAAAGTCTCAAATTACATTAATTTGGATATTTATAATATCCATTATTTTAATATTTAATTAATTAGCTAATTACTGTATCATCATTGTGTCATAAATTAATTAAATTATTTAATGTCTAAAAAATATAAATAAAACACCATTGTTTAGGAAATCTTATTTTCTTTATAATGAAAATTTATAATCGAATTTATCTTATGTTTAACCCTTTATTAAAAATGTTTTAGTTATTAAACTCACCCTAAGAAAATTTTGATATTCCGAATTCAAAAATGAAGTCTATTTTACCAAATTCAAAACATATATATTTCATTAATTAATTTAAAATTATTTCCCTTTTTCAAAACCAAAAAGATTATTTTTAAGAAATGATAACTATCAAATGATTGACACTTATTTATGTCCAATTTTAAAGTGAAATTACTTACAATGACCAGCATTGGATTAAATGGTAAAAATATAATCTATTTATACTTCCAAACCATTAAAATTTATAAATTAACACTATAAATTATTTTGATTAAAGAAGTTGTTTTCAGTAAAAAAAATAGTATTTTCCATCATTCATAAAAATATGAAAGTTATTCGAAAAAAAACAAAATATTTATTGAAACTAAACTCTTATATCCTGATTCTAAAGAAGAATTTTATTTTGTCAAATTGAATATATAAATGTTTCAAATATTGGATTTAAAAATTATTCTTCATTAAAATGTGGTAAAATTGCATTTTTAAAAAAATTCTTCTTTTATCTGAAATAAAATGAATTCGTTCTTACATTATGTCTATAAAACTCATAATATGGATTTTAAAATTATAAGAATTATATAAAGTTCAAAATTCAGTTAATACTATTCATAACCACTTTTGAATGGCTAGTTTGGTACGTCATGGTGCGCTAGAACTCGGTGTTGCATGTAGTGCAAGTTATTGAATATTTTGAAGAAATGGAATCCTAGGGTGCTATAATTGAACTTTTTACCGTCTGTTACCCACCTTCAAGGAACATTTGAAAATTTTCATGAAACCAAATTTTACAAATTTTGTGAATTGAATTTAAAAATCCGAGAGATACGGTTGACATTAATATGTAAAATTTGGTTCAATAGGGTAAAAATATTTTTTGTGTAATAGTAACTTTTTCATTTTATTTACCATGGTTAAAAGTAAATCGAGTAATTAAAGATAAAAATGATATTATTTTTACCCCACAAAATTTCTTAATTCTATTGGATAAATGTTTTTCAACCAATATAAACCTTAGGAATAAAACATGATCCTTTTTATCCACTATTATTATATTAGAACATATATTATTATTTTATTTAAAAAAGTCTTAAAAGTGTTAAATTTAATGTCTAATCACAAAAACATTTTGAATATAGGGTTACACATAAGATAAATCAAACTATAAATATTAATTATAAGAGAAATAGATTTACTAAATAATGGTCTTTTATTTATAATTTTTATACATTAAATAATTAAATTTATTTTTGAAAAAATGATGATGTAGTAGTTACCTTATTAATGAAAGACAAAATTAATTAAGGTTATACATATTAAAATATATGTAAATTTAAACTTTAGAGGACATAAACTTATTTTTTAGGTAAATATGACATATTATGGTTGATTTAATGTATTTTTTTCTATGTAATAATGTTTTTATGACTTTCACAAAAACCAAATACTAAATAGTGTCAAAATTTCCATAAATGAGTTTTTAAAACAAATACAATATTATTAAATGATATACAATTCTTAAAAATATATGGTTCATGAAAAGAACTTATATAAAGATAGATATTTCATTAATGAACCACATGGAGATATCTTGGGATTTTATAGAATGTTTATTAGTTATTAATATAAAAATACAAGGAGATGATGTAAAAGTTAAATTATTTTACTACAAGTTAAATCAAAATGATATGGTAAATTTGGTGCACTAAACTAGTATAAAACCAAGTGGTTGAGCATATTTTGACACATAACCACCTTATCCTCGAAATAAATACATTTGGAGCCATTATAAAATGAAAATTATTTTATAAAAAAATAATATTTCAAGCTTTTCCTAAAGGGACCCTCACCTCTCTTATAAAATGGTACATCCCTTCATCTCAAATTCCCACATCAAAATCCATTTATCTCAGTCAAACAATAATAAAATATCATCCACCTATGCACACATCAATTTATAGGCCTTAATTTGATCATAATTCCAACCTAAGGATCCCTTTTGATTAATAAAAATGAAACACACAAATAAGATTTAATAATTTCACCACCTCTTTCAATGTTCTTTTCATCTTCCACTTCCACTTTATTAGTTGATTAAATACCAAAATTATTAATCCAGTACCTTATACATACTGTAATGTTATTATATATATGGTACAACAATAATCATTATTATATCCATCCTATGAATGACAAAGTCACCATACGTGCATGCATATGGCTTACCATCTCCACGTTGTGGTGTAGTTTGTTATTCAACACATCATTATTTGGATGTGTATAATAATGATGTATAATTGATGTAAATAAAGAATATAACATTTAAATTATTCTTTATATGTAATATAACATCCAATTACATAAGATTTCACCAAAAGTGGAATTATATTGTCCCTCATGTGTACGTACTGATTACCGTCTCCACAAACGTTAAGAGATTCATTCCCCATTGTAACCATTCAAGAATAATTTTCATTTTATGAATAAAAATAATGTTTAAGAACATAATATTAATCTATATATTAATAAAATCCTTCCTTTTTAGAACAAATATGACTTAGGTAACCAAACATATAAAAGAAAAAAAATTAGTTAAAATCTGAAACAATAACACTACTGAAATATTATTAACAAAAAATATTATAAGATCATATAAGATATCATATTTATGTGTGTGGTTATTTTAGAATTTAATAACAATGATTTATATATTATACAATAGGATAATGTACCATCGACTAAAGAAATGTACATGGTAATGGGTTTTCATCTCACTTCTTATTCCTGTGAGATTCATGCTATATTGCCACTATTTCATTATGTGTGGTGTATGTACAAAAAATGATTGTATTGTTGTGTAATATTCATTAATTTATAGTTATTTACATATTTTTTGTATCATCCTTCTTTCATGGGGTCTTTTCTTCAAAAGTTACCAAATTGTTAAAGGAATTTCTATTTCGATTTCCACTCATTTGGATTTACGTAAACTTTATTGATAATTTTACTCCAAGAGTTTGTGTGAAATCACTATTTATTTATTTATGTATTAATTTATAATCAACCTTCTGTGCATGTACTTTTTATACACATAATTACTCTATTTATAAATTCTCAATTAATCGATCTGAACATGATAAGAGTAATCGTACCTCAATTTCCATTAATTGAGTTAAATATCCAAGTCATTGGTGTTGTTTTTACAAGAATATGTGTGAATTTTATATGATTCATTTACACTAAATATCCAATAATATTGAGTGTATTGATATTTTTCACACATAATTATGTCATATATTTATCTTTATCCTAAGGATACAATCTTTATAAGGGATATCTTCTTAATTTACATTCTATTGAGACTTCATTGTTTTTATATGCCAATTCACTTTTATATGGTGTATATACTATAATTTGACATAGTATATCATGAATCCATTTATTCTCATGATATTCTATAGTTTTTATTACCTCAATTATTTGTATTCACGTGTCTCTCATTTTGTTACGAACTCTAACTAAAATATAATTTTGAATGTTGTAAAGGTATAATCTTCTAAATCATTCTCATTAATGCCTATGTTTTAAAAATGTTTTTAAGGATTTATTTAAATTGAGTAGAATGGTTTAAAATTAAAATTCCTTATAAAAGTATCAATGTGATATGGGACACTTTGTTTCAAAAATATATTTTAAACGGTTTCTTGATAAATAGTAAGACTTTTAAATGTTGTCAAGAAAAAGGGGATATTTTTCTCAAATAGATCTACTAATTATCGCCCTATATGTCAATATCCTTCATTATTCTTGATTGAGGTTGATATATTATAATAAAATCTTCCTTATTGTATTTAATGTGTTATTTTTGATTTTGGATGTGCTATTTTTATACCATTCATGGTTTGTGGTTAAAATATTGACATTTAGTATGCTAGTTTTAATTCGAATTTTTAGATTATGTTTCACCCTTTTCATATGTGGAATGCATTTGACATAGTAAGTGACAGGTGGGGCCCTCTATAGCTCTTTGATGCATCAGTAGGTCTCATGAGACAAACTAGTGTCTTGGCACATGGCCATGACAAAATCTTATTTGTAGTCTTCACATGAGGGCTTGACAATGTGGTTATAATTTCTAACATTATGAATTACATCATTGTGAAATTGGTTGTTGATATTACATTTTATTATTACACTAGTAGAATATCCATGTGAATAATTAAATGGAATTATTTGATTTATATTTTCTATAATATACTAATGTTTATGTTTAAAGGGCATGTTTTTTAGTCTTAAACATTGCCTTAAATATTTATTTTTATTTATGGATGATTCTGCTATATTTTTATCCTTACTGAGCATCTGATCTCACCCCATTCTATGTTTTATTTTTCTAGGATGCAATAAAAAATATTATGACTGACTTTCAGGGATAAAATAAAGGATATGAGTGTGTTAAAATGTGACACAATGTTATCATTTTTCATTTCCTAATGTATGGTAAAACTTATGTATGTATCTAGTAATTCGAAGGCTACTAAACTAATTGGTATTTCAGGATACGATCCCTTTTAATCATGAAAATATTATGTAATTCTGCACCTACTCTGGGTAACTAGGCTCAGGGCGTTACACTTGGTGTGGATAGAATGTTCTGGGATCATCAACTTTGGTTTTTTTCTTGGCATGGATGAGGTGTAGTGTTAATAATTCCATCTCTCAGTGTCTCACATGCTAGAAAGTAAAGGCTGAGCAACGTGTTCAAGAAGGTTTGATTCAACATATTGGGATCCCATAGTATAAGTGATATTACATGGATATGGATACTGTATTGGTTATTCCATCGAAAGTGAATGACCATGATTCTATATTGGTGATTTTTAATTGACTTACAATGTTGGTACACATTATTATGATTTGAGAAAATACATCTAATTATAATCTTGTGATTTTTATGTGTGGGATATCATTCAGATTCATGGGGATCTCATAATAATCATCTCCATCCATGATTTTCGGTTCACATTACAGTTGTAGAGTGGCATTTAAGAGGCCATTAAGACCTATATTTGGATAATCATAGTTTTTCACACTAACAGAGATGAGCATACAGAGTGGAATATCCAGGTGTTGTTGTAAATTCTATGATCCTATGTGTTAGACTTCATCTGGAGCTAGAAGGATCCCTTTACATTGTTAATATTTTCTTATAATAACAACTCTCACTCTACCATTAGCATGGAAATATTTGAGGCCATGTACGGTAGACCATGCATATCACCCTTATGATTGAATGAGATTGGACAGACTTCTCTTGTTATGCTAGTGTTTGTGAATGCAAGGATGGAGAAAGATCAAGGGATCCATGATCATATTTGGATACCTATAGAAGTTATAAATATTACACAGATCGAAATCATAGGTCCTTTGATTTTATGCAGGGAGACTATATTTTCCTACGATTCTCCCATAATGAGGATTATAGAGGTTTTTTTTGTGATGTAATTCTATCGCTGAGGATAATCAGGATGTCCGATATCATACAAGATATTTGGAAGGATTCATTCCACTTTTCATTTCCTCCACAATTGGATCAATATTGTGATGTCTACCATGTGTCACATTTGAGGATGTACATGCATGGACCTTCTCACATTATCAATGGTGGAAATAAGGACATCAAAGATAGATAAAAATACGTACAATACATGATTATGATCGAGGATTAGTACTGGAATATCCTACATAGAAATAACATTCCTTTGGTTTGTGCTCTTCGGAAGAACTAGAAAATGAAAGAGAGATCTTGGGAAATTGATAGCCATATGCGGGCTCTATACCCCCATATTTTGTTTATATTGATCATTTTGGTCCAAAATTCCTAGAAGGAGTAAAGAATTTAAAAACATTGGTTTTGTTGTATTAGTCAATAGAATATTTCCATATATAAATATATCATGATTTTTCTAAATGTCGGTGTAGTGTTTGGGTGGCTTGGTACCCCATAATTAATATATTCAAAATAGTAATGTATTTTAATACATGCATATGAATCATTTCAATTTAAATGGTTTTCTTATTTTTTGGTACCTCATATAGTAAATATGAGAAATGGTTTATTTGAGAATATGGGATTTACTTTATCTTCACATAATTTTGTTCGACATCATATTATCTATGAGATGCGATCATTTTAATGAATGTTTAATAAATAAATAAATAAATTATTTTAATTAAATGAACTAACATAATCCTATCTTATAAATACCATTTTATGAAAAATATCAAGTGTTATCAATTTAACCCCTTACGATTAGAGAGGAGGCGTGAATTGATCTTTATCAAAAGATCAGTATTGGAAATTGGTGGTGTTCATATTGAGGTGAATAAATAAGAAGGAATAAAACACAAAAATATTCTCCAATATGGGAGAACACATTCTCTACAGATAATAAATCCATAATCAATGTAGATAACATTATTGTATGTTTCGTTCCATTCAATTTGATATGTATGGATTTTTTCTTCTTTTATTGATGTTTGATGACCTTTCTTTTAAATTATTCAATTTTAAAAGTTGAATTTTTAAATAAAATTTATATTAGTTTTGACATAATATAACCCTTTATCTATCACATTATTATTTTTGGATGAGATCATGTCAGGAAATGAATCTCATTAAATTTTCTGTGTGTGATTTTCATCCACTATTCATTATGTTCATCATCATTGGCTAATAAAGGTTGTAGTTTGACATTGTTACGGGGTTGATAAAAATTGAAACCCTAGAATAGTTGTGTATTTATAAAATATAGATGGATTGATGAATTGGGAATGAACCATGACAGGATAATGGGTTGGGTGTGATGGATACCAGTTTCAAAACCCTAAAATGTGGGGAATGTGTGATAGGATCCTATGTGTTTGATCATATTCTTATTTCAATCCATCATAATATGTGAATAAATGTTCGTATTAATTTCATTACATTTTTAGTGGGTTATATGGTATAATATAACAAAATGGGGGTGGATCTAGAAGCACTGTGAATAGTAGGCATTACGACCTTTGAGAAACCTAACTGCATGACATATCGTCTAAAAGATCACATGCTATGTAGTATCCCATATATGAGATATTTGGTGTCAAGTGAAGTTAAGGATCTAATTCCATGTATAGACCCTTCATGTTGTGTGACCGTGTTTCAGAATATTGGTGTGTATTCTACATGTAACTTGTTTGTGGACATATCTAGGTACATTGGCATGATCCGGTACTCGAACATGACCATACATAAATGGGAATGAATCACATTACCAGGGCACAACAATATGTACATAAACACAGGCCATGAAGACATGGGTGGAGATCAGGTGATTTATTCATTTTTTGTAGCACCTTTACATACCATATACTAAGACAGGACATCCCATGCCTTGTCTAGTGGAGAACACATCCAGTTGATGAGGAGATATCAAATGTGTTGTGACTCCATGTACATATCATGTATATCTCTTATGAACTTCTACCATTATAATATCGTTATTTAAAAATAGGATTTTGGCTCATGATTAGCCTATCCAAAGTGTATTTTCTAAATTTAGAAAATTTTAGACATTATTGTTGCATTTGAGATGTGATGTGATGTTATTTGAGCATGATGCTTATCTAGGTGATTATTAGCTGATGGAAGTGATCAGGAAGGATATTTAGATAGATTAAGGGGTTATAAAAGCCATTATTACACCAAGGTGCTTGTCACCATATTATATAATAATGTAGATTTGTTACTCCCACATACTAAATTGGGGTAAATGTCCTCTATCTATGTACTGGTACTACCCCATATACATGTTCTAACTTGGAGAGTTTTCTCCACTATGTTGTGACTCCATCAGCTATGGAGCATAACGACAATGTTAAACCCTCTTCACATAGATTCTTGTGAGGTTGTGTATGATTTTGGTCTTTAGAGATAAACCATTAAAGTTCTAGGATGACTTATTATACATAATTGGATAATACAAATGTTGATTTGATGGATTCATTAAGAAGATATATATATGTTGGGTTTTATTTTCCCTCTTTCAATGGATTTATATGACATATATTTTATCTTCTTGTTTCTCCCTTTGTGGTTTTTTTGGTTTCCTACTATGTATGTATATACTCATCCCTTTATTGTATTTTCTCACATGTTTCATCTCTTATGGAGAAGATAGATAGATTAACAGTGATATTAGTGCAGTTTAGTGAAACTTGGGTGGATTGAAAAGGTTTTGTGTTCAACATATAGATCATGAGTTGGGTTCTATTAAACATTCATTTTTCTATTTATTACTTAGTTATGACATTATTTCTGGTTGGGTGTGTAATTTCCCCGTTATGTTTCGGATTTATCTTATCTTACAATTATGTATTTGCAGTGTTTATTACCTGATTGATAATATTCTTACTTATACAGTCTCATTATTATTTATCTATATATTTGTATGGATATGGTTGTATGCGTCTATATCGGAAAACTAGTAAAAAGGCCTCCCATTTTATTATATGACTTCACAACACGTTTCACCAGACCCCAACATATATGACACATTCTTTGGGTTTTCACAGCCATCTTTCTTCATGATATAATTCCATGGTTGGTTGGGTTATGACAAGAATAATCAATGAAATCTAATAAGAAGACAATTTTTTTCTCATCAATACTCTTAACATGATAATGATACATTGAAAATTAGTCACATAATAGGATAACTTGATTAGTGGTGGAAGATAATAAAAAAAATCTAATTGTAAAGAATTCAGTAAATATATAAAGTGTGAAAAAATAAAGAAAATATTAATCAATATAAATTTTCCTCGTACTCATCACCTTAAAATAGAAAATAAATTCATTAGACCCATTAAATTAAAACTATATAACTAATATGTCTTAGAAGGAAAGCATCACTAGGATTATAAGGAATTCCTCAAGAATTTTCATTAACCTTTAATGTATGGATGAATTATTATTTAGTTGGTTGATCATAGGTATTGAAAATAATTTAACAATTCGAGACATTGATAGTTGTTAGGAAATAATCCTATGTGATGTCAAAGTCAATATGAAAGTTAGAGATTCATAGTGGTCACAAGGAGATGGATATAAAAATTGGGTAATGGGGTTTAATTCATGAGGATCAGTGGATAAGTCTTATGACAATAAGAGAATCCAAATACCAATGTATCACATGGGTTGGAAGAAGCATCAAGAATACGACCTCTAGGGAACACAAAATTGATTCAAGTGTGGAAAAGAATGAAAACAAGATAATAAATGAAGAAGGGGGATAAATAATAACAAAACATTATAGTAAGATAATATGTATTTAATGAATTCTCAAGCCACGTTCTAATGTTTCAACTCTAATAAACATATAATATATTAAACTTTTTTCTCAAATCCAACTGTTTTTATGATAATTGACTCTAATAACATCAAAATATAAGAGAGAAGGGATGAGATTATACTATCACTACTGCTAAGGAGGATCCTAAAAATGAAGTTTTGAGATGTAAATTGGTATTTAATAATTAATTACAAAAACAATATTTTATTCTAGTTCTAAAAATTTATTCATATAATGGAAGTTTAGTAGATATATTAAAGAACCACCACAAAATAAAGAAATTTTGTTAGTAGTGAAACCATAAAATGGGGAAATTTTTCATATAAAACATATAAACTTTACCTAGTTTATATGAGTGATAAAAAATCCTAGAAACCCATTCCATACACCCTTTAAAAAAAATTATTATATTATAAGAATGGATTAGTTATCCTTACATATATCCATCATTTATTTTCAGTCGAAGGAAATCAATTTTAATATTCATAATCGTCCTATGATTATATATGAGTGTATGTATAAGGAATAATTTCTGTTCAAAATTTATTCCCTATCATTCATATTATTTCATCTTGAGTAAGAACATCTAGGTAAAATTATTTATAAAAATGAGGTGATCATTAGTAAATGCATGCCCATTATAAGAGAATACATTCATGTATTCCGTGAATGATTGCCTAATATTTTTTCCTAACCATGACGATCAGTTAACAATTGAACATATACCTAGATATCTAATAATATCAAAGAATTCATATAGAATGGACATCATTTAACTATAAGAAATTAATAATCATCTACAAGAGAATCATGAAACGGGTGTTATATTCCCAAGTGTTTCACCATAGGGAGCTCCAATACTATTTTCAAAGAAGTAGGATGTTTCAATGTGTCTAGGGATTGATTAATATCTGCCTAATAAGATCACAATAAAGAATAATCATCCACTTACATCAATTATTTACTTTTTTTATTAGATACATGTGTCCTAATACATAATTGATGTGTGATGAATGGGTATATTCTCAAACCATAGTATCATATATTGTATAGGGACTATGTATATATAGTGATTCCATTAAACTAACTAATGATCCAAAAATCCTCATGGAATTAATGAATAAAGTATTTAATGATCTAATTGAAAAAAAATTATGGCAGTCTTTATATATGATATTCTGATATAATCTAAAATTAATAAGAGCATGAGGATTATTAGAGTACAATGAAAAATAAATTTCATATGGATAAATTATATACAAAATATAACAAATGTAATTTCTGTATGGAGTAAGTATCATTACCAGGGAATATTATTAAAATTATATGGATATATATAGATCCTTACAAATTGTATGTAATTGAGAAATTACCTTTCATATATCCGTAAATATTATATGTATTTTCCTTATATTATTTGTAATATCTTTAATGTTTGATAAACTTCTAACAGTAGTGACTCCCACTAACCTAGCTAATTCAAAGTGGAGTGCTGTTTTTCCGGATCGATGAATGTAAAGAAATAAATGATTAGATAAAAAGGGGCTAAATTATAAAAAATATATTACATTTTCCATATGAGGGGAAGGATTATTGATTTATATAGATTACTCAAATATAGAATCAGGTTGTTTACTCATGCATATTGGAAAATTTATAGCACATGCCTAATGATAGCTGATGGCTCTTGATTTGAATTATTCATAACATGATCTAGAGTTGGTTATAGTAATCTATTCTTTGATGATTTGAAGGAGTTAAATTAATGGTTAGCTATGTGATATATATATATGTAATATAAGAAACTAAAATATATATTCACATTTATGGTTCACAACTTGAACATATGAATATATTTAGATATGATCATGACTTATGATTAGTTTATCCATCAATATCCTGTAAAGGTGACTAATCTATAAGATTCTCTATGTTTGAAAGATCTAATATCCTTATCCCTGATGAGGATTGAGAATGATAATACTTTATAAATGTTTTGGATGATGTAATTGAGAATCATAATGTAACATCATCCTACCTTAATCAAATTATTTCTCAATGATCTATTATGGATAATATTAACGATGATCACAGGGATAATGTGATGATATATAATAATGCAGATTCTATATGAAACGTTAAGTCCATAGAGTTCAACATTGATGAAGAAGGAGTTCTGATATTTGGTTGATGACTATGAAGAAAATCAGGGCACAACATAAATAATTGGTCTTGAATCATGTATATATATTATCATTTTATATCCACCAAGGGTGAAATAAGATATATAGAGATCAGTAGGAGCACTATATGGGAGATAATATATAGAATGTTATTGTTAAATATACATCACGATGGCTATCATATTTTTAAATAAAGTAATAAATAATAAAGTATAATGGTATTATGAAACCATTAACCATACCCATTAGGAAATGTGAGAACATCCATATGGATTTTATCCAAGGTCCCTCAATGAAAATAAAATAAAATAAAGCCATATGTTATTTGGGGGATTATCCTACAAATACCGCTCCATAAATCACTATTTGAGATGACTTATCACATTACTAACTTCAATATATATACATTAGATATATGGTGAGGTTTTATGGAACACTGTAATAAATTATATCAAATCAAGATTAAAGGTTTTCCTCATGTTTTGGGAAACGTTATCAACATGATTTAAACAAATAGTTGAACTTTAATATGACATATCACGCCAAAAATGATGGACAATTAATTTGGAAAATTCAAACACTTGAGGATATTTTTAGGGATTACTACATGTATATCATGGTAGGAAGTGATCAATATATTCCATTGGTAAAATTATCATATAATAGTATATTCATCTTAAGAATTTATATGGTCCCTTATAAAGCCATTTAACGAAATAAATATTGAGCTATAACATACTAGGATAGAGTATAAGCTATAGAGTGAAAATCTAGAAAAGAAATTATTGATATGTTCATGATCACTCATTAATATATAAAATCATCACATATTCAATGAAACATTCAGGATGATAACTTTCGATGAGTCTTATCGTATCAGGGTGGAGATAAATTATCCCTTCATAAATATATCTGGAATGGAGTAATGATATTTACAAAGAAAGGAAAATTATTTTGTAGATATAATGTATCATTTAAGATTCTTAATCACATTTTAGAAATATCATATATAATGACACTCCCTTAAAACCTATCATTATTATACAAACTGTTTCATGTATCCCTCATGAGGAAGTACATACCATATCAAACATATTTATTAAATATAGAAGTTGTATAATTGAAGAATTGTACCTCTTACAAGGAGAATATGATAGAGATCTTTGACCATAGATAAAATTTTCTTTTCCATAGGACAACTCACTTTTTAAAATATATTTAGTCTGACCATAAGTATGCGAAAACAATTTGGGAACTGGAAGAAGTGGTGAGGTAGAAATTCCATAATTTTGCTCTATTGTGTATGAAATAAAATTTTGAGGCGGAAATATTTGGAAGCAGGATAATGTAACATGTCAAAATTTTAATTCAATTCTTAAAAAATGAGCTTATATTTTTGAATGACATTTTTATTATAAATTACATATAAATAAAATTATAGATCATAATATAATATTTACTATAACAATAATAAATCAAATATGGAGATAAAAAATAAATAGTAATTCACAAAACAATGTATAATCTATAAGCTAAAATTTTACCAAAAAATCAATCGTACAATGAAAATGTTAATAAGAAAAAAAAGAGTTAAGAAGATGAAATACATTTTCAAGGGAAGTGTAAGTTGTTTTTAAGTGAGTTACTAAATAATGTTGTGTGGGAATAGTGTAGTATATATGTAGTGTATAATGGGAAATAGAACCATTAGTATCTAACTATTGGTTGTTATGAAATTTTTCAATTATGAATATTGATAATTATGATTATTAGTAATAATGTTATTGTTGATTAAATGTATTTAATGGGTAATTCATAAATATAACTGATGCATAAGGGAAGAATTTTATCCCCAACTAGTGGGATTATTCCTCAAGTAGCCTATTTATCATAACATAAGAGGGAGGTAGCATCACTAAGGTTCACAATTGACCATGCCCCAGTAGATATTCAACAAGTGAGTCTTAAGAAAAATCTACCAAGGAATAATTTCATGTTAGTAGAGATAAACTCTATGTCAAAATAATACATTTTTAGTTTCTCTTTATGTTTTTGAATTTACATGTCTAATCTTATAAAGACACTACACCTCCCTATTTTGTTTTTGGGTTTTATGGGATTTTATGTTATAAATTTTTGAATAAATAATTTATGACGTTTTGATTGTTATATCCATACTTATCAACAACTAATTAAATTTTAAATTTATTCATGTAATTAACTGTTAAAAATAATAAATAATCATATCATTGTTCTTATTGATGATGATATGTTTGGAATCAAGGTGATTCATTTAATTTCTATGTAAGTTTATTATAATATAGCTTATAATTATACCAATTTAATAAAATTTAAAACATTGTTCAATTTATAATTGATTATATAAATTCATAAAATTTTCTTTCAATACAACACATCATTTTTTTATTAATGGACCAAATTATATTTCTTTATAAGTAATTGATCTCAAGATGAATGAAAAATCAAATATCTCAATCAAAATATTTTATAATATTGAAATAATGTATTGGATACTTTCATATCATGAAGAGTATATAATAATAATTTAATACACTTTCATAAGTCATAACACATCAAATTATATTATCCTTCACATTGTGATTTATTTCATTTTAGTACCCATTATATGTTTTGTTTTTTCCATGAAAACTAAACTTTATGGATATTGATTCTATGGAGTGATGAATTTAGATGATTTAAAAAATAATCATAGCTATAGGTTATTTTAATTTAATGGTAATATATTTCTAAAAAATCTGATTTATTTTTTTATTTTAAAAATAATACTAAATCATGTATTGGATTAAATTCTAAATGATTTTGTGAAAATGGGTAAGAAAAATAAAATATTGCCATACATATTTTATATTTATTTTGTTAACAATTTTTTAGAAACATGATGCAATATTTTTATCAGTTCATACATTTTTTTCAAAATATTGTGTCATTGTTTGAAAAGATTAAATGTATTTGAATATTATGATTATGAATTTATGTATGTAATAATTTAATCCAGAATAATTATAGTTTTGATAAGGATAGTTTTATCATATATTTCACAATTATATATCATATAATATTGACATTAAATTTTATACAGGTTATTTATATTGGGTACTATTTTAACGACATTAAATCATATAATTTAAATGAGTTAAAGTATCCATGTGGAATATAGGAAGAGTATTTATCAATTGTAGTTCATTTCTATATGAATGTTGAAAAAATATTTATTATAACATTGAAATTATAATTCTGTTGTAATTTTAAATTATTATTGTATAAAAATCAGAAAAAAAAAATATTATTATTTCTTACAATTGTTTTACTCTTATTGTTTTGGTATTATTTTCATTTATAATATTTTTTGAAATGTTTATATTTTTCACCTAAATTATTTTAATAAATTACGTGAAAAATGATAATAAAAAATATTCCATGTATGTTAATAACAAAAAAATAGAAAAACTACAACATAATGTTTTTATAAAAAAAAATTCTGAATAAGTAATTTTATAATATACTATTATAAATTTACATGGAAAAATAATATGTTTTGGCCTAAAAATATGATATTAAATTTCATTTTAAAAAAATAACATTGAATAGTATTTATGATGTTATTTTTTCCCATAATAGAGGTCGTATGGTGAATTAGTTTTGAAATTTTATTCTCAGAAAACATATTTTATGTTAATTTATATAAAAATATACTTAAAAATTATATTAATTTTATATTGGTTATCAACACAAATGTAGAAAAATAATTTTTTATGTTGCACACAATGGCTATGATTTATAATTGATAGTAAGAATGAAAATGTAAATAATAAAAACTATATACTACACTAGGTTTTGAAAAAATAATCATAGCTTTTACACATGTATACCATATTTTAAAATATATAATAACTATGTTACAAGTAAGAAAATCACCATTCACTAATATTTGAAATAATATACAAATCTATACATATATTAGTGGCATTGGATGGTCAGTAAGACACATAAATATTTAACACTTTTATGTTAATGTTTTTAAATATTCAAAATTCAATATCATTTCCATGAACATGATTACACATATTAGACCCCTTTAGTGTAAAAAATAATCAAATGTCAAATTATTTTATTTAAGTATTTATATTTAAAATAATAATGTTGTGTTTTATTATTTAAATTATTTATTAAAATTTTTCTTAAAATAAAATAAAACATAAAAATATGATGTTGAAGGTGATACATCATTAATATATATATATATATACATATTGAAAAATATTAATGATATCAATACCTGGTAACATGAATAAAATTATATTGAATTTGGGTTGGACCAAGACATATTTATTATATGATTCCTCGACCACAATATTCCTTGAAAATTTATTTTTTGAGACTTATATAGTCAAATTTTCAATAAAAAATTTATTCACTAAAATCATACATTAAACAAAATAATGTTTAAATTTTTACCAACAAGAATTTTTGATCTTGGGATAAAATCCATATCGATGTGTTTAGATCGTCAATAAAAATTTATGTGTCACCCATGAAATTAACTAATCAGTTGATCATAGGTTTAACTCATAATGATCCATTTCAAATACCCATTGTCCTATACTTATTTCTATTTTCTATATTTCTTGATAAAAAATTTTAAAATTTAATTTTTTAAAAAGGGTTAAAGTAGTAGAAAATAAAAAAGAAGAAATAATATGGTCAATAGTGAAAGGATTCAATCCCCTTATTCAAAAAATTGGGTCCTCTATGGCTAGTCATTTATTTCCACTCTTCATTCAATAGAAAACAAAATACCAGTTATAAGATATATTTATCTTCTTAATTTTTTAAAATTATGGTTTCTTGGATACATATTTAACATTCAGATTCCATCTCCTCTATAATTCACATATAATAAACAATACTCAACTAAGGACATCACCTTCCCAACACCTAGCTCCTAATTTTTTTCATAAATAATATAATATCATTCCAAAAATTAGGTTATCTTATATATTTAGGGAGGGAAAATAGATTTTAAAGAAGATAGTTTCAGTCTGAGAGTAATATTATAGAATTAATGACTTCTAAATAACTTATTTACACACTCGGGTTCCCAAATAAATTATAGGGAACATAAATTATAATGAAATGAAGTGAATGACTTGGAAACACTATTAGAATCCCATGAGTTCCATCACTAGAGTTAGTTATCCCTGACCATGGAGTTATAGAAACAAGAGAGAGAGAAAAAAGAACATAAAATTTTATTAAAATATAAATGATATTTATAAAGAACAATCCATTCATTGGGAACCCCTAAAATATAGATTGGGTCCATTTACTATACACAACACAACCACTTTGATTTCATTAATTTTTAGAAGAATTCAAATCATTATTCCTACCAAAAAATTGATAAGACACATATTCCATTTCAAGTGGACTATTATTTATATCCCCTCAATTGGATTCAATAAAGTCAAGATGTAGTAGAAATGTACAATGATCGAGCTTTATACATCATTATAAATCACTTCATTTGGTTTTCATTATATTAGAATGCATTAGTGGAATAATCAGGAGATCATTTCATTATTCAATTAATCATTAGTCACTTCAAGAATATTTATGAGACCAATTAAATTTTTATATTTAATCATACATATGAATAAAAAATAATCTATTTTGACAACTATTATGGCCTATTAATCTATTGCGAGGTAGAACATATCAAATAATATCTTCCACAATTATGGATTATTATAGTGTATTTATTCTTCTTTAACATTCAAATATCCAATATTTTGTTTTTTTCCTATTCTTCTATTATTTCGGATTCCCACTACTATTATAATGACTCTTGATTTATTGATCCTTTTAAATACAACTATTCTCTATAACTCCTTTCACAGGCTAAAACAAATTTAAAAAAATGACATCATATTATGAAGAAATTATTAATAATGATATAATAAACACTGAGATAGTAAATGATCAATACTTATTTCTTTTAAAGGAAAGTAATTAATTTTAATTAATATTTAAAAGTATATCTTTAATTATCAATGGTAAAATGATTATGAATATAAATATTTATGTGTATACATAAATAATGATAATTTTAAACTTGATCTTAATTAATGCTACTAAAAAACAAATGTAACCCATTTTATAAAATTCACAACACATAACGAATAATTTATTTTGATATGTTTAAATTATTATTACTAGTATGATTATTAATTTATAGGAAACAATATGAATTATAGATAATTTACAAAAGAGTTTTTGATTATTTTTTTAATTTATATATATTTTTAATTAAAATAAAAATTATAAATTTTTGGACGAGAATTTTATAAAATTTCAATAATTTCTTGATTTCTCATGATCAAATTAACTTAATATGAATTGTTTGTCCTTTTTTGGGAAACAAATAATTTTTAAATGAATAGTGGAAGTATATTTTATTTTAATTTAATCACATTTTTGAAATTATTTAATTATATGAATATATAGAAAGTTTATAAAACCAATTTTATATTAAATTATATATTAATAATATAAAAAATAATTTTAGAGAGATATTATTAATATAAAACCCATGCTTAACATTTTCAAAATTTATATAGTTTTTTAATGAGAACTCTTTTTCAACTATCTAATTAAAATATTTATAACATGTTGAAATGATGTTTTTAATTTCATATATTTTTCCAAAAAAAATTATTTATAAAATTTATTTTAAATTCGATGGAATCAATTTAATTTATTATTTCACCGTATAAAATGAATCCATTTTTCTTAACAATAATATATTTTGAGAAATTGTTATTTATGTGTTCTATGAGTTTGGGTAAAAAATAATTGTCGAAACCCATGGGATTTATTTTGATAAATTGAATATCTTATTTTTAACCATTAATTATAAAATATATAATGACTTTAATTTAATTTTTAGGCTTAATGTATAAATTTCCAATGTAAAAACTAGTTGCGCAGGTAAAAACTAAAATGGTAAAAGTCAGTGAACTTACAGGTAAAGGGAATAAAATGGTTAATACAAGTTTTTTTAAATCATGGAGGCGTTTTTAAACTATATATTAATCACAAAATATTATTTACTAATTTTTGTGGCACCTAGATGGGGACTGAGTACCCATTATTTAATAGAGTTGGGTGTTTTAAAAAATGGCACTCTTTTTCACTTATAATAGGGCACTTATCTCCTCACTCCCCCTCTCAAAAAAACATATCATATGTATCCCAAAATCTACCAAAACTCTACTAAAATCTATTCTTCACATTAATGAGGTTATTGTTTCTCATAATACCAACCCTCAAATCATTAATCCCATTCCCAATAGTGATAACCCATAAAGTGATGTATAAGTTCCAAAACCTTTCCTTGTTTTTATATTAATTTATACTATTTGATTCATCATAATTTTTTTTACCATAATAAAATTATGGAATAAGTATAATTATTATTAAAGGATGTCATGATTATGATTCTTGAATAATTAACCAATGTTTCTTTTATCCATTAAGATAAATGAATTTGTAAAATGTGTGCCCTTCTGACTACCACCGCCATGATGAAAGATTTATCTTCATTTTCCTTAACCAATATTATAGTATATAAATAATAGTAAATATAATATATAATTATGATATTAATTATATTTTTTATATTATAAAATGAAAAACAATATTAATCACTTTCCACCTTCCATGGAAGATAAAAATATTATCCCAGTATATATGTGGACTACCGACTCTATGGGATTAATAATTTGAATTTTTTTATTTCATCACCACCTTACATCGATGTTCATAAAAATGTATTTTATGTATATATATGATTTTTATAATATAATTATTTTAATGATATAAAATCCATGAGAATCAATTTATTACATGATCAATAATCAATTTTCTTAAATTCATTCATTTAAATCAACTAAGAGGAAAATAATTATATTAAATTATGGAATATATTCAAATATAATAATAATTGTTATAATTAATTTATAATTATTATATATCACACTAAAATAAACTAAATGATATCATTATCATATGGGTTTAATGATATTACCAATAAATCACCTCATATTCATCAATAATCATGGTATGATCATCATTGGGCCAGTTAGACCACATACATGAGAAATGTATGGATATAATATCTTAAATGACAATAAAATAATAATTTATTGTAAAATATTATATATATATTAAAATGATTGTTTTTTTCAATAAAATAAAAAATTGATGTTTAACTAATTAATTATGAAATAACCCTTCATATGTTGAGAATCAATAAAAAAATATTCATTATCAATTTATCCTTCATGGAAAAAAGATAATGTACTCAATAAAATAAATTTATAATTAAAAAATAATTATTTTCTATAAATTATAGTAAATTTATTGAAATTTATATGATGAACATTTGATTAATAGTTAATACCAGCCCCACTCCTACAAAACTTCTAAAAACATATGGGAATATAAACACATGGACTGAGAAAATAGGCAAAAACAAACTAATATACATGTAGACATTAATTAATAAAGGAAAATATAAATAATTTTATGTATTCATATATTTATGGAATATTATGTTAGATATTTATGTATATATGATATTTAATGGTGCATCCTATTAGGCCAATAAATAGGGTATGGTTTTCTTTGTCACAAATTTTAATCTGTTGAGATATTTTTAATCTATACACCATGTTTACTTTTTAATTGTTTAAATATTTCTATAATATCAATTTTCATGATATTAAGTGGGATATTTAATGTTATTCCTCTCATGTAGGTTTGACAAAAACGTTTAAATGTTTGATGGTATTTTTTTTCTAAAAACATTTACTTATGTCATAATCTCTATTTTATGACTATAATATTTTCTGATAGATCTATCATAAACAATAAATATGTAATGTTTTATTTCCAACCTCTTTTTATTGAAAAAATCTAGTTCCACACCAATGTATTGTTTCTCGATGGATGTAATGTTTACTTTAAATAAATTTTTATTATGATTAACAGAAGTTTATTTCAATGGATTTTCCTTCTATGTCTATGTTTTTACTTCCCATCAATGTTCTCTATTCCCTAGTGTAATATAAAGTTTTTTTATCACTAAATATTGTTTTATTCCCCATTATTAATATCAAAACAATGTATTTTCATCTTCATTATATTGGTTTTCAACAATTCTATTAAAAAATGTTATAAATGGTGTTTCTATCTATTAAAAATAAATGGTTTTACCATCCACTACACATATTGTTTTGATTAAATATATAACATTTTACAAGATCAAATTATCTGATATTATTTATAAATATGAACATTATAAATTGTTTTAACCTTACTTTTAGAAAATGTCATTCCATTTTCATACTTACATTATTAATTATTTTTTTTAAAATTAAAATGTTAAAAAATATTTTCACTTCTCATTTTTAAATAAATTATTTATTTTAATGTCTACATTATAAAAAATTGTTTTAAATGTATATTTTTCAATATTTTTTAACATGTACTTGTGGAAATATTATTTGATCTCAAGGATCATTATTTAGAAATCTTAATAGCAGGGTATTAAAAAATATTATGTATCCATTCTAATATTTTTTTTGAATGTAATTTAGGATTTATAATATAAAATAATTTTATTAATGGTTGGATGAAAAATTTTGCATTTTCAATTGAATTTTTACTCCATGTTATATCACTTATGATGTGATATTTATATCATCCTAAATATGTTATTATGATATAGATAATTTCGGAAATGATACATTTATATCCTATGTTCATTTTATGTGATATGTTAAAGAAACCAATAATTATTCAATAGGTTGTTTAAGTTATCATATTAACTGTTTTTATGTGGCAAATATATGATGGATGATTCTGAGTGGCATATTTTATCTACCTCAAATGATTATGTTTATATTTTTATCTAATTAGATAGTAAGGCATGGTCATATTGAGTTATATTACCCTAGAATGGGTAGAATATGGTTACTTCCTTTTTTAGGAAAAAATAATGAGTTTTCTCACATATGCCTCTAGATAATGGGTTTTATCACAAGAGTTTTTATATTCTTGTGGTTATTGAATATTTCAATGTTTTTATAAACCTATACCAATTATTAAAGAGGCATTTAGTTTCTATAAAATTAAATGTTTTCATGATAATAAAATACTTTTAAATTAATTTTCACTTTTATATCATCATTACATTTTTAATGATTAATGATATGTTTTTAACCCATGTGATATATTTTATGCTTCCTTAAAGAATATTTTATTATATTATGTTTCTCTAGGATGATTTAGGATTATTATACAAGATATTATGATTTATTATCAATATATTTTTATCTTCCTCATATTCTTCATCATGTTTATGTGATAATACTTTAGGATATTCTTTTTACCTTATTTAGAATTTGAGATAACCCCATTATTGTGTTTAAAATAACCAGGTTTAAAATATGATATTATCATATAAGATTTCATAGAAGGATAAATAATGGAAACTGATACAAAAAAATACAAATATTGTAAAATAATATGTTAACATAGTTAATCACCAACACACTAAAACATTCATTCTTTGGGTTATGTAAAAATATTTGATATGTATCATTTAATTCATGATATTATTTTGATATTAATGTTATGTTTATAATGGGTCTATTTAGTTTTAATCGGAGTAGTTTCTAGTTATTTTAGAGATTAGAATCGCTCTTTTGGGTGATTAGTTTATTTATATTTGGTATTAGGGTTAGAGAACCTGAGTAAAAACTCTAGAGTATATCATAATTATAAGATGATATCCTCAAATATTAAAAAAAATTCTATCCAGTTTTACCTAGAAATATATCTGTGTATGGATACTATAGGTTTATGGATGCTCCAACACAGATGAACCTTTGGAAAATAACCCTGAAAATGATTTATTGGGTATTAAATTAATTGTAATAAGGTACATAAATAAAATTCCTAACAAGACACAGAGTATGAAACTCTTAGGGGATGTGATTTGGTTGATCATATTCTCTTTATGAACCATTACTATGGATTTCATTTCATGATTCTTTTAGATATTAGGTCTAGGAGTATATGATAACCCAAATTAAGTAATATTAGGCTAATATATGATTGAAATATGTTCCACTAAATAAACTACATGATAACGATATAATGTAAAGGAATATAATTATTAAGGATCAAATTGTTTTATCTCTATGATAATTGCACTATATTGATAATTTTTTATAATTCATGTAAACCACTTTGGTTTTAGTAATTGATTTAACTAGAAGGAACCATTGGTGTAAAGGAGGACATTCCAATTACCTCAATGAAAAACCCATCAGGATGGGATATGGAATTTGAAAACTTGTGATTATGATAATACATTAATCAAATAATTGTAATTTTCTATGTGAACATCTCTAATGTATGAAAATCGCTAAATAGGGAACACTATATTCTTATGAAATATTATGAGAAGAATATTATGAATTTATCAATGTTCAATTCCCTATTTTTTGACAATTTTAATAAAAGAAAAATGTAATTACCTTTAAGAGATTAGAAGATTAATTAATTGTTGTAATGGAGTCCATTGAGAATCAATCCTTCAAGGAAAAAATGGATATCTCAGTTAACATGAATAGCTGAAAAAATAGTTCATACTAATGTACCATTACAAATTCAATGTCTTATATTTTTTTAAAATTAGAATTATCAATTAAAAATCCCTAAAACAATTACTTATGAGGATGATACGAATCCAAAACCTCATATACCAAAGAATATATGAAGAACATATTCAATTAATAACAATAAAGAGGATAGCGTTAATTAGTTTTTATTTCCCCTCCACCCTAAATTTATATATTTATTCTAATTATATCAACCATTATTATATATAAGATGTTTTCCAAGAAAATCAAGTCAAATAAATAGTGATTATTATTTTATGGAATTAATTTAGTTCTGAAATTATTATGTTTATGGAAATGAACTCAGTGTATATCATAATATCCTACTGAATGTTTGATTCAGTTTTTGAAATATAATGGATATATTTACTTTACTCGACATTAATTTAGAGAAAAGGTTAAAATACTTTAAAATCTACTCTATCGATTATTTAGTTCAACGATCACAGTGAATAAAAATAAATCATTCATTTAGGACCAAATATCATTATTTGAGAAACATTTCTACCACAAGGTTAGTGTAAATAAGTGTTTAGTTGTCTTCCTTGTAATATTGAAAATTTTATTTCATTAAATAAAATATCATGAGGGATGTCAATAATTTCACCACAGTTATCTACTCATGAAAGATAATGATAATTATATTTTAAAGAAAAAATTTATTTAAGAGGTTAGAATATAATGACATTTGGTTTTATAACCTTTAAAATAAATATTTTTCTCTATAAATTGTGTCACATGTCACACTGAATGTTAAAAAACCTCACCATATTAAAAATAAAATAACAATAATGAAAGAATATGGGTTAATTATTTATCAATTGTAGTTCATTTCTATATTAATGTTGAAAAAAATTATAACATTAAAATTATAATTCTATTGTAATTTTAAATTATTATAGTATAAAAAATACAGAAAAATATTCTTGATTCTTTCACTTGTTTTACTCTTATGGGTTTGGTTTTAATTTCATTTAAAATACTATTATTAAAGCTTATATTTTTTAAACCAATTATTTAAATAATTAACTAGAAAATTGATATTAAAAAATATTTCATGTCAGTTTATTAAAAAATATAAAAAAACTAAAACATAATGTTTTTATAAAAATTTATTTGAAATGTTTAATTTTATATTATTTTATAAATAAATTACATGGAATTACAATATGTTTTGGCATCATAATCTGATATTAAAGGTAATTTTGAAGAAAACATTGAATAATATTTATGATATTATTTTTTCACATAACAAGGGTTTTATGGTGAATTATTTTAGAAAATTTGATCTGATAAAACATATATTATGTTAATTTAGATGAAAACATACATAAAATTTATATTTCATTTATGTCGGATATCAAAAAAATGTTGAAAAATATTTTTTTTGCTGCACACAATGGATATGATTTATAACCGATAATAAGAAAAAAAATGAAAAAAATAAAAAAAACATATTCTACACTAGTGTTTGGACACATAATCATATCTTTTACGTATGTAGAAATTGTTTAAAAAAATTTATAAAAATTTTAAATGTAGGAAAAGAACCATTCATTAGTATTTGAAATAATATAAAAATCTACACATCTATCAGTGAAATTGGATGGTCCATAAGAAATGTAAAAATTTTACTCTTCTATTTTAGGGTTTTTAAATATTCAAAATTCAATATCATTTCAAGGAACACGATAACACATATCATACCCCTTTAGTGTAAAAATTTATCCAATGTTAAATTGTTGTATTTATATATTTTTATTTAAAATAATAATGTTGTGATTTATTATTAAATGATTTGTTAAAAATATTCATAACATAAAATAAAAAATATAAATATTATGATGAAGGTGATACATCTTCACTAAATATATATAAAAAAACAATTAGTGATATCAATACCTCGTAACATGAATAAAATTATATTGTAATTGGGTTGGATAAAAAAGCATTTATGCTATTATTCCTTAACCACAATATTCCATGAAAATGGTATTTTAGATATTTACATAGTCAATTTTTCGCTAAAAAATTACTCTATTAAACAATAGATTAAACAGAAGAGGGTTTAAATTTTAACCAACCATAATTTTTGATCCTGGGAGAAAAACTATGTCAGTTGGTTTTGATCATCAATAAGAATTTATGTATCCCCCATGAAATTAACTAATGATTTGATCATAGGTTTAACACATAATGATCCATTTTAAATACCCATTGTCCTGTACTTATTTCTATTTTTTTATTTATTGATAAGTAATTTTAAAATTTAATTAAGGAAAAAAGGGTTGATGTAATAGAAAATAAAAAAAGAAGAAATAATATGGTCAATGGGGAAAGGTGTCAATCCCCTAGGTCCAAAAATTTACTTCACTATTTCTTGTCATTTATTTACACTCTACATAAAATAGAAAAATAAATACCATTTATTGGATAAGTTTATCTTATTATTTTTTGGAAATCATGGTTTCCTAGAAACATATTTAACATGTTGATTCCATCTCATCTATAATTCATGGAAAATGAGCATTACTCGACTGAGGACATCACCTTCCCATCACCCAACTCCTAATATGTTGTTCATAAATCAAATCATTATATTCCAACATTTAGGGTATGCTATAAATTTAGGGAGGTAAATTAGATTTTAAAGAAGACAATTAGAGTCTGAGAGTAAAAGGATATAATGAAAGACTTATAAATAAATTATTTACACCCTCAGGTTTCCATATAAATTAAAGGGAATATGAATTATAATGAAATGAAGTGAATTACATGTAAACACTATTAGAATATAATGATTCTTATCACAAGAGTTAGTTATCTCTAACAATGGAGCTGTAGAAACATGAGAGAGAAGAAACAAATTCACTGAAATATAAATGACATTCATAGAGAATAATCCCATTATTGGGAAACCCAGAAATAGTGATTGGGTCCAATTACTGTAAAAACAACAACCCATTTGATTTCATTAAATTAAAGAAGATTTGAAATCAATATTCATATCCAAAAAATAACAAGACTCATATTCCCTTCCATGTAGACTATTCTTGATTTCCCCTGAGTTGGTTTCAAAAAAGTCATGATGTAGTGTAAATGTCCCATGATCAAGTTTCATATATCATTAGAAAGAACTTCATTCTTTTTTCATTACTCTAGAAGCATTAGTTTAATAATTAAGAGATCATTTAATGATACAATTAATCTTTAGTCACATCAAGAATATTTTTGTGACCAATGAAATTTTTTATTTTTATTCATACTCATGAATCAAAAATAATCTTATTTGATAAATACTGTGACCTATTAATCTATTATGTGGTAGAACATATCAAATCATATTATCTACAGTAATGGATTATTCTAGTGTTTTTCTTCTTCTTTAACAATCAAATATCTAATAGTTAGTTTTTTTCTTATTATTCTATTATTTGGGATTCCCACTATTATTATAATGACTCTTGATTATTGATCCTTTAAAATACCACTACTCTTTAAAACTTGTGTTGTAGGCTACAACCAATGTAAAATATCACGTCATATTATGAAAAAATTATTAATAATTCTATAATAAACACATTGATAGTAAACGATAAATAGTTATTACCTTTTAATGTAATTAATTAATATTAATTAATATTGAAAAGTATATTTTCAAATAAAAATTGTAAAAATAATTTGAATATACATATTTATGTGTATAAAAATATATAGATAATTTTTAAAATCATTACAATTAGTGCTTCTAATAAACTAATGAAACCCATTTTTTAGAACTCACTACACTAAAAGAATTATTTATTTTTATATGTTTACATTATTATTACTAGTATAATTATTAATTTATATAGAACACGATGAATTATTGATAATATACACAAAAATCATTTTCTAATTTTTTTTAATATTTTTAAAATTTTAATTAAAATAAAAAATATATTTTTTTGGATGTGAATTTTATAAAATTTCAATAATTATTCGATTTCTCATGATCAAATTTACATACTATGAATTATAAGGATTTTTTGGGAAAAAATAATTTTCAAATGAATAGTGAAAATATATTTTACTTTCATTTCATCACATTTATGAAATTATTTAATTGTATGAATATATTGAATGTTTCTAAAACCATTATTATATTAATTAATATAAATTTTAACTTAAAAATTAATTTTAGACAATGTTTTTGATATAAAACCCATTCTCATCATTTTGAAAAAATTTGCATTAGATTAATGAGAACCGTTTTTCAGAAATCTAATTAAAATATTTATTACATGATGAAATGATGTTTTTAATTTCATATTTTTTTCAAAAAAAAATTTATAAAAATTATTTTAAATTCAATGGAAATAATTTAATTGATTATTTCACCGTATAAAATAAATCCCCTTTTCATAATAATAATCTATTTATAGAAATGGGTTTTTATGTGTTCCATTAGCTTGCGTACAAATTAGTTGTCCAAACCCATAAGATTTTTATTTGATAAAATAAATATCTTATTATTAATCATTACATCTAAATTATATAATGAGTTCCATTCAATTTTTTGGCTTAATGGATAAATTACCAATGACAAAAGTTGTTACGCAGGTGAAAACTAAAATAGTAAAAGTGAATAACCTTAGAGTTAAAGGGAATAACATGGTTAATACAACTTTTTTTGGAATGATGGAGGTTTGTTTAAAATATATATTAATCTCACTATTTTATTTAAAAATTTTCGTGGCACCTGGTTGGGGAGTAAGTACCCAATATTTAATAGAATTGGATATTTTCAAAAATGGAACTCCTTTTAATTTATAATGGGGCCTTCTTCTCCTCACTCCCCCTCTAACTAATACAAATAAAATATTTCTCAAAAACTACCTAAACTATAATAAAATCTATTCTACACATTAATGGTGTTATTTTTTCTCAAAATACCAACGCTCAAATTATTAATCCTATTCACAATAGTGATATACCATGAAGTGATGTAATGTTCCAAAACCTCTCCTTGTTTTTAAATTCACATATAATATTTTATTCTTCATCAAAATTTATCACCATAATAAAATTATGGAATAATTATAATTATTATAATGAGATTTCATGATAATGAATCTTTAATAATTAACCACTATTTCTTTTAACCATTAAGGAAAATGAATCTGTTAATTTTGTGTCTTTCAGACTAACACCTCCATGATGAAACATATTAGTTCATTCCCTTCACCAACATTACAGTAAAGAAATAATATGAAATATAATATATAATTATGAAATTAATTATATATTTTATATTATAAAATAAAAATCTATATTATTCATTTTCTCCCTTCCATGGTAGATGAAAATATTATCCAATCGTATATTTGGACTACCACCTCTATGGTATGAATAATTATGATTTTTTCATGTCATCACCACCTTACATAGAAGTTTATCAAAAAAAATTTAATGTATATATATTATTTTTATGATATTATTATTTTCATGATTTAAAATAAATGAGAATCAATTTATTACATGATCAACAAAAAATTTTCTAAATTTTGTTCGTTTAAATCATGTGTACTAAGAAGAAAATAATTATATTAAAATACTTAATATTTTCATCTATAAAAATTTCTATTATAGTTAATTTATAATTATGATATATCACACTAATACAAACTAAATGATATCATTATTTTCTGGGTTTCTTAACATTATAATAAAACACCTCATATTCATCAATAATCATGGTATGATCATCATTAGCTCGGTTTGACCACATATTTGAACAATTTAATATAATATCATGAAGTATAATTAAAAAATAATTTATAGTATAATATTATATAAATATTTAAATGATTATTTTTTCTATAAAGTATAAATAGATGACTTAACTCATTAATTATGAAAAAATACTTTATATTCAAGAAATCAAAGAAAAATAATCACTATCAGTGTATTCTTCATAGATAAAGGCTAATATAAACAATAAAAGAAATTTATTATTAAAAAATAATTATAAGTTATCAATTATATTAAATTTATTTAAATTTATATGATGAAACTTTGATGAATAGTTAATATCATCCCACTCCAACAAAACATCTTGAAACATATGGGACTATAAACACATGCTTGGAGATAATAGGAAAAAAACTAATATACATGTAGACAATGATTATTAAAAGAAAATATAAATAATTTTAAATATTCATATATTTAAGGAATATTGTGTTAGATATTTATGTATATAGGATCATTTAGGGTTCATCCTATTATGCTATGAAATTGGTTAAGGTTTTCTTTGTCTCAAATTTTAATCTGTGGAGATATTTTTATTCAATACACCATGTTTCCTTTTTAAAGGTGTAAATATTTCTATAATATCATTTTTTGAGATATTAAGTGGGATATTTAATTTTATTCCTCTCATATAGTTTTTATTAAAAGGTTAAAAGTATTGTAGGTGTTTACGTTAATGAAAACATTTCCTTAAGTCATAATCAATCTTCATTGACAATAATATTTTATGATAGATCTATAATTAACAATAAAAATGTTATGTTTTATTTCCTACTTATTTTTATTGAGAAACTTTTTTCTAATCCAATTTATTATTTCTTTATAGTTGTAGCTTTTAATTTAAATATATTTATATTAAGATTAAACCAATTTTATTTCAATGGATTTATCTTCCATGTCCATCTTTTTACTTGCCATCAATGTTCTTTCTTAACTAGTGAAATATAATGTTGTTTTTATCTATAAAAATTATTTTTTTACCCATTATTAATATTCAAACTATGTAATTTAATGATTGATTATATGGGTTTTTTCTAATGTTATTATAAAAATGTATAAATGGTATTTTTATCCTTTAAAAATATAAGGTTTTACTATACACTCCAGATATTGTTTTGATTAAATATATGTCATTTTCAAAGTCCCAATTATCACATCTTATTTTTAAATGTAAACATAATTAAAGTGTTTTAATCTCTATTTTGGAAAAAAAATCATTCCATTTTCATGCTTCCAATATTAATTATTATTTTTAAATGTAAAATTTTAAAAATATTCTCACTTCCCCTTTTTAAATAAATTACACAATTTCATGTCTACATTATTAAAAAGTGTTTTAAATGTATAGTTTTCAATGTATTTTAATTTATCCTGTTTGAAATATTAATTATTTTAAAGGATCATTATTGATAAATCATAATAACATGGTATTCAAAAATTATTTTTTATCCATTTTAATATTTTTTTCAATACAATTTATCATTTAAAAAAATTAAAAGGATTTCTAAAAATTTTGTATTTTAAATTCAACTTTACATCCATGTTATATCTCCAATGAAGTGATATTTTTATCATCATATATATTTTATTTTTTTATAAATACTTTTGTGAAATGATAAATTGATATCCTATGTTCATTTTATGTGATAAGATAAAAAACAATAATTCTTCAATGGGTTATTTAACTTATGATATTGACTGATTTTATGTGTAAAAAAATGATGGATGATTCTGACTGGGGTCTTATATCTCCCTCTAATGAGTGGGTTTATATTTTTATCAAATTATATAGTTATTCATGGTCATATATAGTTGTATTACATTATAAATGGAATGACATGATTGCTTATTTATCAAGAAAAAAATAATGATTTTTTTCACATACGCCTCTACATTTTGGGTTTTATCACAATAGTTTTCTTATTATTATGGTTGTTCCAAAATTCCATGTTGTTTATCAAATTATTCCATTTGTTAAAGATGCATTTCTATCCCATAACACAATATTTTTTCATGAAAATACAATATTTTAGAATTATTTTTCACTTTTTTATCATTATGACATTTTTTATTATTAATGATATGTGTTTGACCCATGAGATATATTTTATGAATCCATAGTGAAATTTTTATTATATTATGTTTCTATAGGAATATTTATGTCTATTATAGAATATATTATGATTTATTATCAATATATTTTTATCTTTCTCATATTGTTCATCATGATTATGCAATAACACTTTAAGATATTACTTTTTCCTTATTGAGAATTTCTGATAACCCCATTATTATTGTTAAAATCTCCTAGTTAAATATATGATATTATCATGTAAGATGTCATAGAACTATAAATAATGGAAATGATATAAAAAAATTCAAATGTTTTAAAATAATATGTTAACAAAGTTAATCAACGACACAATAAACCATTCAGTCTTTGGGATTTGTGGAAATATATGATATGTATCATTCAAATAAGGATATTATTCTGATATTTATGTTTTTTTTAATAATGGTTCTATATAGATGTAATCAGTGTAGTTTTTAGTTACTTTAGAGATCTGTATAGTTAATTTGGGTGAAAATTTTAGTTATAGTTTGTATTATGGTTAGATAACATCAGTAAAAACTATAGAGTATATCATAATTACAAGATGATATCCTCAAATATTTGAAACTTATTTTGTATCCTATTTTACTTAGAAATACATCTATGTATGGATTCTATAGGTTTATGGATGATCTAACATAGATGACCCTTTGGAATATTACCCTGAAAATTATTTATTGGGTATTAAATTATTTGTAACATGGTACATCAAAAATAGGCCAAACTACACACATCATTTGAAACATATAAGGGATGTGATTTGGCCGATCACATTCTCTTTAAAAACACTATAATGGATTTCAATTCATAATACATTGATATATTTTTTCTAGGATTGTACGATATCCCAACTTAAATAATTCTAGGCCAAACTATTTTTGACATATGTTTAACTAAATAAACTAAATGGGAACGAGATAATGTAAATGAAAATAATTATTAAGGTTGAAATTATTTTATCACTATTATAGTTGCACTATATTTATAATGTTTTATAACTCATGTAAACAACTTTGGTTTTAGTAATTGATTAAACTAATGGAACCATGGGTCTAAAGGAAAACATTATGATTACCTCAATGAAAACCCCATCAGGATGGGATAAAGAATTAGAAACCTTGTGATTATGATAATCTATTAATCAAAAAATTTAATTGACAATGTGAACATATCTAATGTATTAAAAATTCCAAAAAGGTAAAAATATATTCTTATAAAATATTAATTGATGAATATTATGAATTAATGAATGTTCAATTCCATATTTTTCATCAATTTTAATGTTTGCAAAATGGAATTACCTTAATGAGATGGGAATATTCCTTAATTGTAGTAATGAAGTCCATCGAGAATCAAACCGTCAAGGCCAAAATGGATATATCAGTTAACATGAATATAAGAAAAAGAGTTCATAGTAATGTACCATTAAAAATTCAATGCCTTATATGTGTTAAACATGGAAATTATCCATGAAAAATACCTAATAAAAGTATTTATGAGGATGATAGGAATCCAAAAATTCATATACCAATGAATATAGGAATAACATATTAAATGAATAACAATAAATTGGATAGTGTTAATTAGGCTTTATATCCCCTACACCCTACTTTTTTTGATGTATTATAGTTCAATCAACCATATTATATATAGGATGTTTTCCACGAACATCAAGCCACCAAAAATAGAGATTTGTATTTTAGGGAATAAATTTAGTTATTTGATTATTATGTTAGTGGAAATGAAATCAGTGTATATCATAATATCATCCTAAAAGTTTGATTCTATTTTTGAAATAGATTGGATATATTTTTATTACTGCACATTAATTTAATGAAGAGGTAAAAATATATTAGAAATCAACTCTATCAATCATGTATTTAAATGATTACAATGAATGAAAAATCATTTATATAGGACTTAATACCATGTTTTGAGAAACATTACTATGACATGGTTAATGGAAAGAAGTGTTTTGTTGTCTTCCTTGTAGTATTTGGAATTTTATACCATTAAAGTTAATATCATGAGTCTTGTCAATTATTCACCACACTTGTATATTCCTAAAAGATAATGATAGTTAAATTGTGAGGAAAAAATTTATTTAATGGGTTAAAATATAATGACATTAGGTTTCAGAACCATTTAAATACATATTGTTCTCTATAAATTGTGTCACATTTCACACCCAATGTAAACAAACCCCACAATATTAATAATAAAATAACAATAAAGATTAAATATACACTATAATGGAAAATCATTAAATTCATTACCATTATAAATTAAATAAACAATATGATTTTATATTTAATACATTATTTTAAATTAACAATTGTAAAATAATTTTGAAAATAAATAAAAGTGAATAAATATATAAAAAATCACTTTAAATATCAAATCAACTAGTTCATGAAATAAATAATGAAAAAAATTTAATAAAATTTATTTATATTCAAGAATAATATATTTTTATATAAAAAAATGGTTAACACATGTTTATATATTAAATAAATTTAAATAAGAAGATACATATTTTATATTAAAAAGTCATTTTTCGATAAAAAGTAATTTTTTACTTTTTAAATTTTTACTTTATTTTATTATAAATTTTAGGAATAAAAATTTGAAAAAATAAGAATCTTTTTTTGATTTATCATGATTATATTAAATTAATATAAAAATTGTGGATATTTGGTAATTTTTAATTTTTAGGTGCATAGTGAAAATGCCAATTTCATTAATGTAGTAACATTTATGAAAATATTTTTTTATATGAATATATTTTCTGTTTTCCAAAAAATTTTCTAAACAATATATATATTATCAATTCGGATAAATAATTTTTAAATAATATATTGATTTTAAAATCACATTCTAATCATTTTATAAACATTTGTAACATTTTAATGGGAACTGTTTTTCGAATTTTGAATTAAATTAATTATAACATAAATAAATGATGTTCTCATTTATTAATTTTTTTAGGAAAAAAATTTAATGACAATAATTATTCAAATTTCATCAGAATCTGTTATATTTATAATTCAAACTTAATAAAAATAAAATATTACAAAAAATAAACTTTGATAAAATAGGTTTTTTGTGCATTACATTATTTTCTATTAAATGTAATTTTCTATAACTATAGGTATATTCTTGGATAAACTGGTTTCCATATTTATAATATATTCTTCAAAATTATTTAATAATTCTAATTTTATTTTTTAGATTAATGGACAGACTTCCAATGTAGAAACTAGTTACAGCGATGAAAACTAAAAAACTAAAAGTGAGTAACCTTAGTGGTAAAATGAATAAAATGTAAAAATGATTATTATTTATTTTTGAATGTGTTTTTAGACCCTATATTAAATCTAATTTATTATTTAAAAATTATTGTGGCACTTAGATTGAGAAATACATCTCATTTTTGAATAATTTTTTGTATTTGAAAAATTTCCTGTCCTTTTCACTTATAAAAGGGCCACTCATATCCTCACATATAATTATAAAAACACCACTAAATTTATCCCATAATCTACCAATAACTATTATAAAAACTCTTATACACCTACATGGGGTTGTTTTATTCTCAAAACCTCCCCTCAATGGTTTAATCTATTATGAAATTGTGATAATCCATGAAGTAATGTATAAGTTCCTAAACATGTCATTATTTTTCAATATATTTATCTTATTATTTTTTCTAAAATATAATTTCACTATATTATGTTGATAAATTTCATATAACTATTATATGTTTTATTATAATTATTTTAAAATAATTAACCACCCTCCAATTTTCTATTAAGAGAATCAAAAGAATGAATTGTGTGTTGTGTGGACTACCGCCTCCACGACACAAAGCTTCTTAAGTTTCCCTAAACCCCTTTAAAAGGTTCTTCATAATAATTAATTTTATAAATTATTATTATATTAAATATATATTTTATATTCTTATATTATAATATATATTACTATTTATAATCAATCCATGGAAAAGAATCTTGTGAACCATGCGTATGTGTTGACTACCACATCCAATGAATATTCATCCCCATTTTTCATTTAAACGTTTCATTTTATAGTTGTCAATGAGAATGAATTTTAAATAATAAATATGATGTTAGAGATAAAATTATGTTTTGGTTTTGATAAATTTGATATCTTATTTATTATATGATCAACAATTGATTATTTAAAATTCATCTGTTTAAAAAAACATACTAAGAGGAAAATCATTAAATTCATTTTTGAAATATATTTTTATATATTACATATTCTTATTAAATTCTAATTCTAATATTTCTCCATAATAAACATTAAATTAAATCCTTATTCTACTAGTATAGTTACATTAATGCTAAGTCGCAACATAATATTCAATAATCATTGTATTTTCATGATTGGGTTGGATTGACCACCTACTTGAAAAATGCTATGAAATTATATAATGAATGATTGTTTAAAGTAAATACTATTTTAAAAAAATATAAATATGTTAATATATTGTTTTTATTCTAACAATTTTAAATCAGTATATAACTCATTTATTATAATAACACCTTTCATATGTTTAAAATTGCTATGAAATATTCGTTTTCAATTTCATCTTTTATGATAAAGAATAATGTACTCCTAAAAGGATATTGTTTTACTTAATTACTAATTATTTTTAATAAATTATTTAAAAATCAATGAAATTGTAAAGATTAAATTTTTATTGGAACAAATACAATTTCCACACCTAAGAAACTACTATTAACACAAAAAACCATAAAAACATGCTATGAGAAAATTGGAAAAAATGAAATAATATATATTTATAAAATTATTATATAGGTAAATTATAAATATTTAAAATTCATAATTTAGATATAAAGTATTATATTTATATAGTTATGTTTTCTTTATATGAGTTTAGAGTTCATTAATCTTACCAGGGAAGCAATGTAAGGGTTTATTCATCTAAATTTTTAATCCCTTGAGACATTTTTAGGTTTTACACCATGATTGGTTATCAATGGTGTACATATGTCAATAAATAAAATATGTCTATATTATCATATTTTTTATGATACTCAATGATTTTATTTAATATACATGTATCATGTGGTTTGGATTCAAATTTTAGAAAGGATATTAGGGATGTTAGTGACTCAAATTCATTCATAGGGACATAATCAATCTTCTATGGGTAGAATCATTGAATATTGGTCTATTATATCATATAAATATGTTATATTGTATCACCACCATCATCTCTATGGAAATCATGATCCAAATAAAAGTATTCCTTCTTGACGATTCTATGGTTTCGTTAAAATGAAATCTTATTAGACCCCAAATTTTAAAAAATCATTATTTTCTTATATTCCTAGATATGAATTTTTTTGGAAGGGTTCAGATTGTGTCCTGGTAATTATTATTGATTTTTTGTTAAAATATTACTATTTTGGGATTGACAGCATCTGGTGCATAACTAGAGCATTTTGTTGACACTGTGCAGCTACACCTTGGGAATATGTGGCCCAACTAATGTTCAAAATAAATTAAAAGTTAAATGAATCATAAAATAAAGTCAAATCAATGGAGGGATATTGTAAGGAATAGTAAATTTAAAATTAGATGTATTATTTTAATAGTTATAAATGATGACATTATTATTTTTCTGAATATTGTTATTATTATAATTATTCATAATATTATTTAGTAATTGATATTAACATTATTAATGGGAGATTTTGGTGGGTTTTAGTTTAGTGTATGGGCACAACACAATTAGCGGAGACTATGCAGTCGGCTCGAGTACCCATGTTACTGTTTCTAGAATTTTCAAAAGCTACCCCATAGTTTGTTCATAGTCTCTTGACCCATTATGGGTAATAGTGAAGTTTCAACATGTTTATTATAATCAACTTCAATGTGAAATAATGTAAAAAATGATAACATAATTAGGTATTATGTAAATGGAATGTTTTATATATAGTAGTGATAATATCATTATTATTAAAAATGAAATGTTGAGGTTGATTATTATCATTAAATTTGTTATAATTGATATTATTATTAAGAATGAAATATATATTAATAATAATTTTAACATTATGTTATTATTATTATTACTACTATTATTGATATAACTAATATTATTAAAATTATTAATAATATTATTTTTTTAATTATGAAACTGTTAATAATTATTTTAACATTATTTTATTATTATTTATAGGATTATTATTATCATTATTTTTATTATGGGTATTATTATTATAATTAAGGGTTTTATGGTTCTGATTAACTATTTCTCCCCCATCCCTATACCCATACTTCCCTCTCCCTCCCCTCATCTATGTAGCATGTTACCCACCATGCTTACCTCATTAGTAGTTGCACCAACACTGGAATCCCCGACTCTGAAATTCAAACTCAAAACATTTAACACTATTGCTAAAAAACAAAACAACATTCTCTTTGTCTTTAAGGTAGAACCAACCACCTCGGATACCACTTTGTCATGGCATATCCCCCAGGGCTCATGCTATGACATACCCCAAGTCTACCTCATGAAGGCTAGGGTTTGGTGACTAGCTGTAATGCCCCGACCCCAGCTACCCAGAGTCGGTGCATTGCTTAGTAACATTGTCATGATCACAAAAGATCAAGTCTCGAAACACCGATTAGTTTAGTAGCCTTGGAAACACTAGATACATTCGTAAATGTTACATTACATCATAAAGTGAAAAACTACAATAACAAAGTCTCCATAGTCCACACTCATATCCTCTTCTGACAATCCCTGTAGGTCATTAATAAAATTCTTCTTCACATCCTGGAAAATATTAAAACATTGAAAGGGGTGAGCTCAAATGTTCAGTAAGGATAACAATATTGCGGAAGCTTTTATAAATAAACATTAACATTTAAGGCAATGTATAACTAAAACAAAAGCCTTTTTAAACTTGAACTTCAGCATAATATGGCAAAAATAAAAATAAATAATTCCACTTACTTACTCACATGGATATTCTACTAGTCGAATAATCACATGAAATATCAATAACCACTTTCATAATGAGGGAATGTATAATGCCAGACATTCTGAAACATTTTGTCAAGGCCTTGGCCAAGACCTCTAAAATGATTAAGGCCTTAGCCAAAACAATAAATCAAATTGGGAAAGGGCCTCGGCCAATTCCATGTATAGTTGTCTCATGAGACCTACCGATGCATCGAGGAGCTATAGCGGGCTCCACCCGTCACTTATTAAGTCCAATACATTCCTCATATGAATAGGTTTAAACATATCATAAACCATAACATAATCGTATCACATAAAACATGCATAAAGGAAACATAAAATTTCCACATTTAAATCACAAGATATCAATACAACACATTGATATAATAAAAACGTTTTCAAAACCATTTTCAATACCAAAATAAAAGAAAGTTAAAACTTTGTATTTATTTTTCATTAAAAAAATGATGGCTTGTAGAGGAAGCCAAAACTCAAATAATGGTCACGGTGGCGGAGAAGTCGTTGTCGCTACATAAGTACGGAAAGAAAAACATTCCCTTTTGTCGTTTAACAAAATGCTTCATATAAAAAAGATTCCTTTTGAATAAACGTAAAAGTCAAAGGGGTCTATACACCGTATAAAAGAAAGTTGTGTATAAAACCAAATATGCCTCAATGAAAGGAGATTGAGACGAAGTCCTTAAAAAGATCATTTTTAAAATAAAATAGATCTATTATGTGTATTCACTATAGGTACAATAAAGAAAGTAAAAATAAAAAATAATACATAATAATATCATGACATAATTTGAAAGTAGGAGATTAACCCAAAGAATGGAAGTTGGGTTAAGAAGTTCCCTTACCTCGTGTCTGACTTGACTCAACCGTTCTTTAACCTCCTGAATAATAAACTATAGTTAATATATAACTTATTAAGAACCATTTTTAATTTCATTATCCTTTTTATATCACTTATTACAATGTTATGAACATTATGTAATTATTTAAGTTAATAACGACCATTTTGTCAATCTTTGGTACTTGAGTCAACCATAAAATTCTTATACTTACAAGTTGTTTATGTGGTAGAATATACATTATATCCAGAATTATATTCATGATTTAGATGTCATATATATCATATATATCCATTATATACATTCATTTATAATATTACGTAACATTAAAGGTAAGAAATGAAATGCACCGTTCATGGAGACGGTAAGCCGTACGTACGCATGAACGCTACTTTCATTTTTATTTCGTATTTAATGGAATGAAATCATAATGATATAAATTTATAATATAATTCCAGTATAATATAGTGTATAATACCATTTACTCCATCCTTTATACATCCCACATATGGCATTAACGATTCAAATCACTTTGAGGTGGCGGTAGTCCGCACTTCCTAAAATGAAATTATCGCGTTTTACCCATAATGGAAATCATAAAGTATTCCATAAATGAGAAATACAGAAGCATAATTAAAACATAAACATATTATATATCATATATAAATATAGTGACATCTTAATGGCCACCTTTGAAGGTGTTATATGAGTGTTGAACAATCATCGTTTCGTGAGGCAGAAATTCACCATCCATAGAAACCGTATGTTCTTTAAACATTAGATGTAGGTGTGTGTAAGGGTAGCTCGAATAATTCTTATAAAAACATCCTAGTATATTGAGGATACTGGTGTTGTTACAAAAGAAATGAATAAAAAGAGTTTATGGGGTTGTAGAAGAAAAATAAAACAAAACAACATTAGAGAAGACATTACCTCAAAATCGGGTAACTCTTTTTGATTTGAGCCAAAGGCTTACTTGGGAAGAGTTCTGCCCAAAGTGAGGCTTCTAGGAGTAAGAGGGAGAAGTTGGGAGAGTATTTGGGCAGATTTTGGCCGAGCCAAATGGCTTGAAAGTGTGAATGAGGTGGTAGAGGTGGGGGCCTTTTATAAGTGGAGAGGAGGGGCACTCATGGAAAGTAATGAAATATTACTTTATTATACAATGCATTTCGAATTCTAAAGGTCCCAAACTTATATAATTTGTGGATAAGGTGATAAGGGTTCGAAATCTACCCATCCAATAGTCTTTGGACAAGTGTAATCCTTGGATTGTACATTATCTTTTCATTTTATTAAAATCGTTAAATAATGAGGTCATCGCTGCATCATAATGATGTCATAAATAATTTAATTTATTTAATGTCTAAAAATTATAAAAAAAATACTATGATGTAGGAAATATTTTTATCTTTCTAATGACTATTTATAGTCATAAATATGACTTGTATAACCCCATGTAAAAATTGTTTTAGTAAAACATTTCATGTTTGTGTCATTTTTTTACTTTAACATTAAATAAAAGATATTTATGTCATTTTCCAACTAAAGTGGCTCCATGGGGTCCCCAACTTGACCCATGGATTGTCTTGGTCAGCCATGGCACATCCAATGAGGGTAAGACATGTGTCAAGCTCATCTCATATTATTAAAACATTATTTTTAACCTTAAACTACACTAATTACCTCTAATCGCGATTAAGAACTTAAAAGTTACTATTCACCAAAAAATTATTTTAATCTCATTGAACCACATTTTACTTCTTAATGACAACCATGTATGTCTGATTTTTGAAAATCAAATCACAGAAGTGGTAATATTTCATTTAAACGAAAAATCAATTATTTAACTACCACTTAGTGGTTTCACTATTCATAAAAAATTGATGTTTTTCAGAACAATGCCAAAATTTCAACATAGGATAATTTCGATATCCCAAATCCAAAAATGAAGTCCATTTTGAAATATTAAATTTCTATAATTTTAGAAAGTGGTTATTACTATTCATAACGGCTACTTTGATTATTCGCGGTGTTTTAGAACTCAAAGTTGCGTACAATGCAAGCTATTGCATTATTGAATTAGAAGCGTATTGTGGAAGCTCGGGGTGTTACATTCTCCCCTCCTTCAATAAATTGTTTCCTAGAAATTTGAAATTTTTCTTAGAAAATAAAAGGTTGAAAATAGAAAATACCTTTGTGGAAAACCCACATCGAAAATAAGGTTAATAAAAGTTAGTCTTAATAAGAGGGAAATGGAAATGAAAAAGTCACCACCCAATTATGATCTCGATTAGGAGAACATTGGTGGCAATTGGAGACATATAATTGGAGGAAAAACATAAATATTTGTAGCGAGTGATTGAGGTCATCAATCACAATCAACTGTCAAGTTGAGGGCCTCAAAGCCTTCAATCTATGTTGATTTAAAATATCATCAGTTCACCAAGACATAAGGTATTAGGATAACACATTTTTTTCTTTTAATATCCCTTTACTAAAGTTTAAGAATTAATTTATTCATTGAATAAGAGATAGGTATATATATATTTATGCTTGACAATTAGAGTTTCAACCTTCAACTCATCTTTCACTCAAAAAGATAATAGAACTCAAAAATATTATACTTATCCTAATTGTATAAGGTTCCAAATATTAACACATACCATTTAGATTAGTAAAATTATTTTGTAATAACCAGGGACTTCCTGTAGGCTAGTGGTAGGAATTAAAGGCCTGTCTCACTATGGTTGTGGGTTCGATTCCTGCAGCTTTGTCCGACGCGACGGGTTATGCCCCACCCTACAGGTTGTCCTTTTCCTAAAACTATAGTATTATAATATTTCAAAAATAATCTTCATAAATTTTTTAACCTTAAACAATACTATCCAAAGATTAACTTAATCAACTCCCACCTTTATAGTTATCCAAAATACCTCTGTCCAGACTTTCTCTAAAAGGTCTCTTAATTCCAAAATCAATTGTAACATCAGATTCCCCAAACAAAGTAAAGCTTCTCTTATTGTCACATACTTAAAATATGATTACCTTCATCATATTAAAACCTTACTGAAACAACAAGTACTGCAGTACAATCCTTATATATATATATATCACATTATTCTAATAACCAGAATATAATCCATGAGTCCAAAAGCACCAATACATTAATTATTCTACTTCAACTGTAGTAACAGCATAAGATTTTCCTTGATCCCTTGGCATTTTCTGAGGTAAGATTCCCTGACGCTTAGGAAATTCATTTGCATAATGACCCATTTCTCTACAATTGTAGCATTCAACTTTGATAGCCTCTTTCTTTCCCTTGCAATCACGAGCCTGGTGACCCTTTTCTCCACATTTATAACAAACTCCCATTCCTTTTAGGCAAGTACCAGGGTGATTCTTACCACAATTATCACATAATGGAAAATACTTCTTTCCCTTTTTCGCTTTATCTGTCTCTTGTTCCACCGTACTCTTCTTCTCTTGCTTTACATGGTTGTCATAAGACTTAGAGAATTCCTTATCTGTCTTGATAGCACACGAGACTATATCTTCGTATGATGAGAAGGATTGAGATACTAAAGCTCGACAGAGAAATGGTTTTAACCCATCAAAGAAACGATAAATATTACTCATTGGGTTACGTATATAATCGTAAGCATGCCTCACTAACCTTGTAAAGTTAGCCTCATACTTAACGACATTCTCATCCTCCTTCTGCCTCAGACTCAGAAATTGCCTTTCCATATCTGCTCGATGGTCACGAGGAAAGTATTTTTCTGAGAAAAGCTCTTTGAACTCCCTCCATTCCATATTCGATACGTCATCATCTTCCTTTGTATTTTGAATTAATGACCACCATTGATCGGCATCTCCAGTGAGGCGGTAAACTGCCATGATAACCTTCTCCCTTTCGCTACTCCCCAAGGTATGAAATATTTTCTCTAAGGAGTTTATCCATTGCTCAGCTACTAACGGATTCGTACCCCCATTAAATGTTGGTTGTTTTTACCTCATGAAGCGGTCTAACATTGATCCTCCACGTTGCGGATCAGGGTGCTCCATACGAGTAAGGTTATTATTCATAACCTAAGTGAGTTTTCCCAGTATGGTAATAAGTTGATCAGCACCAGTTGTATCTCCAGATCCACAATAATTATCTTTAGCAGGAGGGAAATCCCTACACTGAGTGCGTGTATTGATACGGTTTCCATTCCTTCCACTAGGCTCCATTTCTAAACAATGGAATAAACTAGATTAGTTTATGAAATAAAATACATAATTCCATATTTGTAAAATACTTTACATAAATTGAACTATTTATGGATATAATCCATAATCATAAAAAGAAATGTTTCCTTTGAGGAAGTATATACTCATAACCCTTCATAGTGGTTTGTAAAGAGAATAGGAATTATCCTAAGCATATCCCCCGGGAGTGTCGTAACCAAGAGTGCAGCAAGGCCCGTTGTCGTGCACCAGTTCCCGTTCTAGTCTAGCTCAAAGCGGTGTTTTCGGGTTTTACCCCTAGGTACATTTGTGCCAGAGCCGCCTCTACCTGCTCGTATCCAGACAGGGATGTATTTCTCAGAAAACTCACAAAATCTCTATAATACCAAAATTCTAGGAAGTTATTCTATACTAATCCTTATATTCTATCTTCGGGCTATGTGCTCTAATCAGAGTTTATCTAAATCTAGCTTCTAAGGTTAGTACTAAACTGCCTCTGATACCAACTGTAACGCCCCGACCCCAGCTACCCAAAGTCGGTGCATTGCTTCGTAACATTTTCATGATCACAAAAGATCAAGTCTCGAAAGACCGATTAGTTTAGTAGCCTTGTAAACAGTAGATACATTCGTAAACATTAAATTACATCATAAAGTAAAAAACTACAATAACAAAGTCTCCATAGTCCACACTCATATCCTTTTCTGAAAATCCCTGCAGGTCATTCATAAAATACTTCTTCACATCCTGGAAAATATTAAAACATTGAAAGGGGTGAGCTCAGATGCTCAGTAAGGATAACAATATTGCGGAAGCTTTCATAAATAAACATTAACATTTAAGGAAATGTATAACTAAAACAGAAAACTTTTTAAACTTGAACTTCAGCATAATATGGTAAAAATAAAATTAAATAATTCCACTTACTTACTCACATGGATATTCTACTAGTCGAATAATCACATGCAATATCAATAACCACTTTCATAATGAGGGAATGTATAATGCCAAACATTCTGAAACATTTTGTCAAGGCCTCGGCCAAGACGTCTAAAATGATTAAGGCCTCGGCCAAAACCATAAATCAAATTGGGAAAGGGCCTCGGCCAATTCCACGTCTAGTTGTCTCATGAGACCTACCGATGCATCGAGGAGCTATAGCGGGCTCCACCCGTCACTTATTAAGTCCAATACATTCCTCATATGAATAGGTTTAAACATATCATAAACCATAACATAATCGTATCACATAAAACATGCATAAAGGAAACATAACATTTCCACATTTCAATCACAAGATATCAATAAAACATATTGATATAATAAAAATGCTTTCAAAACCATTTTCAATACCAAAATAAAAGAAAGTTAAAACTTTGTATTTATTTTTCATTAAAAAAATGATGGCTTGTAGAGGAAGCCGAAACTCAAATAATGGTCACGGCGGCGGAGAAGTCGTTTTCGCTGCATAAGTACGGAATGAAAAACATTCCCTTTTGTTGTTTAACAAAATGCTTCATATAAAAAAGATTCCTTTTGAATAAATTCAAAAGTCAAAGGGGTTTATACACCATATAAAAGAAAGTTGTGTATAAAACCAAATATTCCCCAATGAAAGGAGATTGAGACGAAGTCCTTAAAAAGATCATTTTTAAAATAAAATAGATCTATTATGTGTATTCACTATAGGTTCACATAAAGAATGTAAAAATACAAAATAATACATAATAATATCATGACATAATTTGAAAGTAGGAGATTAACCCAAAGAATGGAAGTTGGGTTAAGAAGTTCCCTAACCTCGTGTCTGACTTGACTCAACCATTCTTTAACCTCCTGAATAATAAACTAGAGTTAATATATACCTTATTAAGAACCATTTTTAATTTAATTATCCTTTTTATATCACTTATTACAATGTTATGAACATTATGTAATTTTTTAAGTTAATAACAGTCGTTTTGTCGATCTTTGGTACACGAGTCAACAATAAAATTCTTATAATTACAAGTTTTTTATGTGGTAGAATATCCATTATCTCCAGAATTATATTCATGATTTATATGTCATATATATCATATATATCCAGTATATACATTCATTTATAATATTACGTAACATTTAGAGGTAAGAAATGAAATGCACCGTTCATGGAGACGGTAAGCCGTACGTACGCATGAACGCTACTTTCATTTCTATTTCGTATTTAATGGAATGAAATCATAATAATATAAATTTATAATATAATTACAGTATAATATAGTGTATAATACCATTTACTACATCCTTTATACATCCCACATATGGCATTAACGATTCAAATCACTTTGAGGGGGCGGTAGTCCGCACTTCCTAAAATGAAATTATCGCGTTTTACCCATAATGGAAATCATAAAGTATGCCATAAATGAGAAATACAGAAGCATAAGTTAACCATAAACATATTATATATCATATATAAATTTATTTACATATTAATGGCCACCTTTGAAGGTGTTATATGAGTGTTGAACAATCATCATTTCGTGAGGCAGAAATTCGCCATCCACGGAAACCGTATGTTCTTTAACCATTAGATGTAGGTGTGTGTAAGTGTAGCTCTAATAATTCTTATAACAACATACTAGTATATTTAGGATACTGGTGTTGTTACAAAAGAAATGAATAAAAAGAGTTTAGGGGGTTGGAGAAGAAAAATAAAACAAAACAACATTAGAGAAGGCATTACCTCAAAATCGGGTAACTCTTTTTGATTTGAGCCAAAGGCTTCCTTGGGAAGAGTTATGCCCAAAGTGAGGATTCTAGGAGTAATGGGGGGGGGAAGTTGGGAGAGTATTTGGGAAGAGTTTGGCCGAGCCAAATGGCTTGAAAGTGTGAATGAGGTGGTAGAGGTGGGGGCCTTTTATAAGTGGAGAGGATGGGAACTCTTGGAAAGTAATGAAATATTACTTTATTATACAATGCATTTCGGATTCTAAAGGTCCCACACTTATATAATTCGTGGATATGGTGATAATGGTTCGAAATATAATCATCCAATAGTCTTTGGACAAGTGCAAGCCTTGGATTGTACATTATATTTCCATTTTATTAAAATCATTAAATAATGAGGTCATCGCTGCATCATAATGATGTCATAAATAATTTAATTTATTTAATGTCTAAAAATTAAAAAAAAAATACTATGATGTAGGAAATATTTTTATCTTTCTAATGACTATTTATAGTCAAAAATAGGACTTGTATAACCCCATGTAAAATTTTTTTTAGTAAAACATTTCATGTTTGTGTCATTTTTTTACTTTAACATTAAATAAATGGTATTTATGTCATTTTCCAACTAAAGTGGCTCCATGGGGTCCCCAAGTTGACCCATGGATTGTCTTGGTCGGACATGGCACATCCAATGAGGGTAGGACATGTTTCAAGCTCATCTCATATTATTAAAACATTATTTTTACCTTAAACTACACTAATTAACTCTAATCGCGATTAAGAACATAAAAGTTACTATTCAACAAAAAATTATTTTAATCTCATTGAACCACATTTTACTTCTTAATGACAACCATGTATGTCGGATTTTTGAAAATCAAATCACATAAGTGGTAATATTTCATTTAAACGAAAAATCAGTTATTTAACTACCACTTAGTGGTTTCACTATTCATCAAAAATTGAAGTTTTTCAGAACAATGCCAAAATTTCAACATAGGCTAATTTCGATATTCCGAATCCAAAAATGAAGTCCATTTTGAAATATAAAATTTCTATAATTTTAGAAAGTGGTTATTACTATTTATAACGGCTACTTTGATTAGTCGCGGTGTTCTAGAACTCAAAGTTGCGTACAATGCAAGCTATTGCATTATTGAATGAGAAGCGTATTGTGGAAGCTCGGGGTGTTACACTAGCACCAATGGAATAAACCTGCAAGTGGGGGGAATTTTATGGAGTACCTGCACACATGCACATACAACAACATCCCAAAGATGGAAGAGTATGCAAGAATGACTCCATAAATAAAAATTGACTACAATTAAAACTAAAAGTAAAATAAGAAAGAAGACAAACCAACCAAAAGACAAATTGGAAAATATGAAAGTTCAATATAATCATTTAATGTCCATCTACTGAAAACACCACTAGATGGGAAAGTACAGAGTAGCTTCTAGAAGTCATGAATGTATGTCTCATCTTCCTGGTCCTACGGGGCACCATCGGGTCCTAGGCCACCAAGTCTTATATCATGGTATTGATCCTTTTCACCAAACACAACATGTGTGGAGGATCCCATACAAGGGTGAGTAACAAAATACTCTCTAGAGACCCCAAATAATAATGAAACACCACGATGCAATCCACAACCAAAACATAGAGCATGATCGCTGGAGATGATCACGAAGCAAGAATGATCACACCAGGTATGTACTAAAGCATGAATGAAGAACTATTATTCACACTGTCAAACACCTCTCCTGTTGGATAATTTCTCCTCAATGAGTACAATGGGACTGTCATGTCACACAGAAGCCTCTTCCCACTGACCTAATACTACGGTCGTAATAATCCTTTATGAGTATCTTGGTTATGATGGGTCACACAGAATATGCTCCCCACTGTAGGCATGCAGGGTCACATAGAAGTTTCTTCCCTACTATGTCCATTATGATGTAATCCTTCTATCAAGTATCAAGAGACTATCAGGTCACACAGAAGCTTCTCTCCACGGTGGGCCTACCGAGTCACATCGAAGCTGCTTCCCACTGGGCCATATTATCTGATCCACTTAGGGTCACTACCAAAAGTCTATAGGTCTTAGCCAAATGCATTGTTTCCACACATAGTATGCTTGATCTAGGGAGAATATCTCCCCAATACATTATTCAAAATTAAACTTCCATGAAATCTATCATAGAGTATTCTTAAATATTTGTCTCATCACGAGGTTCCAACGCCACAAATGGCTCGTCAATCAGATGAAAAATTGCATGTTATGGGTGATTTTCCAAAAATGGTCCAGTTGGGTCCAGTCCATTGGGACGTGGGTTGAGACAGATTGGGTTGGTATGGGCCTCGAGCCTACCCGGTCCTCCAAAAGGTGGACTAGCTCGGTCTCTTTCAGATGCGGCTGGAAGCTCTATCCTGCACCTGGATGACCCGGTGGCCGACCTAGGGTCGTTACCTCCACAATGGTCAAGAGACCATGACCCCCTATGACAAAGATGACCAATATTGCTGGTTGGACTCCCAAAAATGGTCGAGAGACCACATTCCTCTGAATAATGGGGCATGTAGTTACGGGCCGCTCCACCGACGCAGTCATCGGTCGTGTCCTTCAGCCAGCCGCTGGCCCGACCCACGACTTCTACTGCACTATCGGGGCCCAAGCCGACCAAGGTGTTCCTCTCGATGTTCCATCCTGGTGTACTTCCTCTAACCTATGGCTACTGTCATGGGTCACCACTAGCGATCATCGCTTCCAGCGCTCTGGTGGGCTCTACCATGGAAAATCGGGTCCACACCATCGGTCCATTCTTCACACTGATTTTCCTCCTAACTTCCAATAGATATTTTCTTGCCTACAAATGCATTAAATTATCATTGATTCCATCTTGAATGTTCATAATAAAAAAATGCACAAGGAATATGGGGTTTGGGCATTGTTTGTATCATCCCATGCCCTCCGCATTAGAAGTTTAACACATGGGAGGCTGGGGTATGATGTTCTAACAATAATAAATAAAACCCAAATGAAACCCCAAGAAATGTCACCTCCCAAAAAAATGGAAAATATAAAAATATACCTTTTCTTGGGTTGACCATCATTTGTTGTTTAAAATTAAGAACATAGAAAATAGAAACCAACACCACCCCTACCTTGATAGACATTCAACAATGAAGCGGTCCTCCCTCAAAGATTTAAGAAGTCGAAGGCATTTGTCGATTACTGGTCCCATTCTTTATAAGGAATCAATGTTCCTAGCAATCCTACTAGAATTCTTCATTATTAATTGGATATGAATTCTACCATAGGTTCATCATGGAATCCCTGTGGTTTAATTTTTAACTCTGCAAAGAATTAGTTTAAAAAAATGAATCATATCATAGTGTTTCTGTTATGATGTGACGCCGCGTTGTTATATTATTTCATTCATGAAACTAGTAAGTGGTTTTTCTTACAAAAATGAGAGATTAAGGATCTTCCATTCATGATCCTCATTGTTTCCTCATTAATTCACTATCGTACACACCCCAACGATTGAGAAAAAATTATATCATTTTAATGATATTTTATTATTTTAAAAAAAGTATGAAAAATAAATGTTTAGTATGACCCTTTCCAGCCAATGTTAAATCCTTTCTAGGAAAATCCCGGAATTCCAAGTTAAATGGTGCCCTAATATTTTCTATTTATTCACTAGTTCAATAGTTAGAAATCTTGCTCACACGTTTACTTAAGTAAACTACAAAAATGTTCAAAATTCCATTCTGGGGCACAACGGTCCTCAGAATCACATTCAATTAAAGCGTGCAGTCTCGAATTAATTCCATTTAATTAAAAAAATTACACAAGAATTCTTCAACACTAAATTCTACCCACCATTTGGATTTACACCCCCCAAATCCAAAACAAAGGCAAATCAAATTAATTGGGGTATAGAGCATGAATTTGAGCCTCCCTCTCCCATGTTTTCTCTTGCAGATTGTAGTGCTGCTACCAAAAACACACTAGGGGAATCAAATATCTACGAAGGAACCACCCATATCAATTCTTTATCTCCATCTAGAACTCCCCAAATGTCACCTCAATGACAATGTCCATCTCCCCCCAGTCAATGATGTGTGATGGATCATGCACATACCTCCTCAGTTGTGACATGTGAAAAACACCGTGCACCCGGTACATCTGTGGGGGAATATCTAGGCGGTATGCCACCTCACCAAAACTGTTGAGAATCTATAATGGTTTGATTAACCTCAAAGATATCTTGTCACCCCTACCAAATCTCTAAAACCCTCATCTGGGTGAGACCCGATGGAAAACATGGTCTCCCTCCTCGAACTGCATGGTTCTCCACCTCCGGTTGACAAAAGATTTATGCCTTCTCTGTGCATTCCTCATCCACTCCTTGATGATCTACATATTCTCAGTGGTAGCTCATAACTACTCCGGTCCCATGAGTGCTGACTCCCCTAGGTCTATTTAGTACATAGGTGGTCTACATGGCCGCCCGCACAAGGCCTCAAATGGTGTCATGCCAACGGTGTATGGATATCTATTGTTTCTTTCAAACTCCACTAGTGGTATGTGGTTCTCCCAACTATGACCAAAATCAACTAAACAAGCACAAAACAGATTCTATGAGGTTTTTATAGTCTGCTTCATTTTATCATCCATCTTGGGGTGGAAAGATGTGCTCAAGAGTAGCTATGTACTGAATGCCTCCTGTAACCCCTTCCATAATTGGAACGTAAAGCGTGCATCATGGCTGATATGACCATCGAAGGAACCTCGTGAATCCTTACTATCTCCTGGACATAGAGGAACCCCAAGAACTTTGTTGATCTATGCTCTTGGATGGGTAGGAAGTGAGACTACTTGGGGAGTTAGTAAACGATCACCCATATAGACTCATTGTAACTACATGTGCCTGGTAACCCCATCAAGAAGTCTATAGAGATACCATCTCACTTCCATTCTGGTACCTCAAATGGTTGTGAAAATCCTACTTGAACCTAATGGTCATCTGTCACTTTTTAAAAAGTGAGGCATTGTGAAACAAAACCTACCACCCCTTTCATTATCCATAGAAACCAGTACTAACATCGGAGGTCCAGGCACATCTTCGCAACACTAGGATGTATTGAAAAAGTGGATGTATATAACTCCCTCAACATATTCTCCTATACCATAATTGGTACAATTGTGCATCCTCTGATTAGTATGATGTGCTACCCACCTATCAAAAACCCATCAGATTCTTGTCCTGGTGATAAATGAGCATGTTTTGCCTCACCGTAAACATCCAGAAGTTGTGCATCCCTGACTTGATGTATGTGTGTAGGAGTTATAGTCACCGACTAAAGGTAAGCTACTCCATCGCCATTAATGAAGGATATATGAATCGCGGATATTTAATATATCACCTCACTCAGAATCTATAAACCAGACTTCCTACTAAGTGCATTTTCCACCACATTCTCCTCCCTAGGAGTATAAATTATCTCAAAGTCATTGTCTTGGAGGAACTCCAACCATGGCCACTACCTCAGGTTTATTTCCTTCTGTGATAAGATATACCCGAGACTATTGTGGTCAGATTAGATGTTATTCCATTCACCCATCAATTAGTTCTGCCACATATTCAAGGCAAAGATCACTATTGATAACTCTAGGTCATGGGTCACATAGTTCTCCTCATGTTTCCTCAACTTCCATGAGACGTAGGTGATCGATGCTCGCTCCTACATTAGGACACAACCCATTATATTCCCCAAGGAATAGTAGAATACTACATACTGAACGACCTATTTTAGTAGTCTCATGATGGGGGGATTCATCAGTCTCCACCTCTGCTCCTAAAAACTACACTGGAACATCTACATCCACATGAAGGGTTGTAACTTAAGTGTTAAGGTTGATAAAGGTTACTCTAATTTGGAATAGTTGGGCAGGCACCTCTGGTAGTATATTTCTATCCCCAAGAAACTTTACACCTCAGTCATGTTATTGTGTGGCTCCCATGAGAGAACTCCCTCTATATTATCTGAATCAATTGTAACTCTAACCTCCAATATGATATGCACCAGAAAGTGGACCTCTCGATTTGAGAATAGGAACATAGATATATTACCATAAAGAATTTTTTCTCATAGTTTATCTAGGAAAATTCAAATTTTGGTAGCATTATCATCCTTCGACACCGAGTACACCAAGATGTCATCAATGAATACCACCACAAAACTATTGAGTTATGGCTGGATGATCCTGTTCACGAGTCCCATGATCTTTTATATGGTATTGGTCATGCTGAGAGGCATCACCTAAAACTCATAGATTCCATACGGGCATCTGAAGGCTATCATAGATATGTCTTCATACATTACCTGAATCTGATGATATCCTGATCTAAGGTCGTTCTTTGAGAACCACCTCACTTCCTTTAGCTGATCGAAGAGGATGTCAATCATCTGCTGTGGAAACATGTTTTTCACGATCATCTAGTTCTAGAATAGGATGTCCACATAGAGCCTCGAGATCCAGACTACCTTCTTGGAAAATAACATTGGGGATGACCATTGTGAAATGATCAGTCTCACAATGCCCTTATCTTGACATTACTCCATCTATACCCTCAATTCGCGAAGCTTCGCATGACCCATCAGATATGCTGATGTGGATATAGGTTTCATCCCTATGTACAGATCTATGTAGTAGTCTACCTCATTGTGAAGAGGTAGTCATAAAACTTTTGCATGAAAGACGTATGCATACTCATCCAACACTATAGGAAATCTTATACTTCTCTCATCCACCGAACCGAGGGTGAGACTAGCCAATTGGTGAGTGATCAGCTGCACCATACTCTGAAAACGTCTATCCTATTCTACAATTGTTCCCTTATCACCAGTGAAGAAAAACCTATTCCCATCCTCATGGACAGCCAAAACATTATTCCTAAAATCGTCAATCTGATAATGCATTGTAGACAACCATTATATTCAAATTATAACATCGTAAGGCCTTAAAACTACTACTATGAGATCCCAGCTGAAGCTCTCACCTTCTTGTGTAAGCTCACACTACCATCACCAGTGTGTAATAATCGAATCCCCTCCTGTATGGGTATATAATCACAATGATCAATCCAACAGCTCCATAGGAATATCTGAGCCTCAGATGAGATCTGTGGAAAGTAAAGAGTGACTAGAACATATACCTATAGTAACTACACCTAAGTTTTTATAGAAACAAATTATACCTCTAATCATCTTAAGAGATCTGTGTTCATAGGCCTCCATCGCTTGAAGTTAGCCCCATCCCTTTCCATCCTCCTTTATTTGGACTGACTCGCTCTAAACTCTTCCTCTGCCTTGGAAGTTCCTTGATTGCCTGATAATCATTTATGGGGTGGGTTGTGAATACATGAGCCATGTGTCCCTACCAGTCGCACAAGAAGCACAACCTAGGTCCCTACAAACTCCCTCTACTCTAGGAGCCCCATACTACCAACCCTAAGTAATGTGGTCGCCCCCTGAAATTCATATCCTACATGGGCCCTCTTGCCTACTGAATGATACCCAACAATGAATTATTTTCCACTTAGGGTCTACTGGTGTCCCCACCTATTGGTGTATGATCTTCTATGAATCTATCCAAAAGAAGGCCTCTCTCCAGTACTCCATCTTGAGTGTGGATATTGTGCAACACCAAAAATGACCTGATCTCCCGTATGAGTCTCTGCTCAAAGGATCTTTTCATAATGAAACGATACATTACCATGTTTATGTAGTAACAAGATAGGTCATTCAACTTCAAAGATTAATTATTCATAGTCATGATGACCGTTTTTTGATGAAGTAGCTCCTCGATGCACTCAGAGCGCATGGTTGTAGGGAAAAACTCCTCCTAGAAAATCCACTCAAAGTATGCCCAAGAGAGGGCCACCTCATCATGTGTCTAGATCATCAGACTCTGCCATCTCCCGATCGAGACCTAGAGAAGGGTTTCATATAATATCTCCATCTGTTCAAGTGGTATCCTCACTAAGCAGAAGACCCAAGTCACTTCCTCCAGCTAGTCCTCAATGACTTGAGGATCTATCTCTCCCCAAATCATGGGAGGTATCTATATATGAAACTCATGCAAGTAAATAATTCTACGTAAGTCCTCTTTAGGTATTGCTGACAATAAATACAGATCAATGGGTGGTGGAAACAATGATTCACCACCCGGTGGGGCCATCTCTATGACTAGTCCTTGAACCAAGGCCTCAACCATTGTTAGGTTGTCCACCTGATCACGTATCAAAATCCCAGCAAGCTATCTTCATGGAAGAATCATGAAATAGACGAATATGTACCACAATTAAAATTTATATCTTTTTATATGATACTTATTGTAGTAATAAGGGGACACTTATGAAACAAGTTGTTTCATCTGGAGAGCAGAAAAGAAGAATTATGTGTCCTGGTGTATGGATACCTCAGCAGCCGCACGAACACTGGACTCGATGAATCTAAAATTCAAACATCAATCATTTAACACTATTTCTCCAAAATAAAATAAAAGACTCTCTATCTCTTATGTATAACCGAACATCTATGATAACTCTTTTTCATGACCCATCCCCAAGGGCCCGAGTTGTGGGATAACCCAAGCCATCCACCCGAAGTATAGGGGTTGGAGACTAGCACCAAATACATAAACCTACATGTTTGAGGAATTTGCCTAAGTAGTTGTATGAAAAAACACAAAAACACATCCCAAATATAGAAGAGTAATAAAAATACACTATTAATAACCACTTACTACAAGTACAACTAAAAGTCAAATGGGCTAGAATACAAATAAAACTAAAGATCGGCTGGAAAATAGGAAAGTACAAAAGACACTATGAATCACCATCCATTGAAAACCCCACCTGATGGGTAAGTACATAGTAGCTATTGGAAGCCATAGAATTACATCCTGTTGACCTTGACTCACTGGGTACCAATAGGTCTTGGTCCACTCCTCTATCAAGGCGGCGATCGTCTGCACCACACACGGCTTGTGTGGGCGAAGCCTGTGCACAGGTGGGTAAAAAATACTCATTAGGGATGCCAAACAAAAAAGTAAAGACCATAAAAAAATCCATAACCAAACCAAAATGCATGACCACTGAGCCTGATCATTAATCAAGACAACTGAAACAAAGTATTTACTATATCATGAATGTAGAACAATGAGTCACATCATCAAACACCTTGGCTGCTAGAGAACTCCTCCTCAATGAGTACAGTGGGCCTGTATGGTCACACAAAATCCACTTCACACTAACCTAATAATAATGTTGTACTCATCCTTGATGAGTATTGTGGGTATGTTGGGTCACACAGAAGCCGCTCCCTACCGTTGGCATGTCTGGTCACACAATAGTTTCTTTCGTACTATGGACACACTGAGGAACTCCCATTTTCGAGTACTATGGGTCGTCCAGGTAAAATAAAATCTTCTCCCCATTGTGGTCCTATAGAGTCACATAGAAGACACTTTCCACTGGTCCATAGTATTTAATCCACATAGGTTCACTCTCCAGTAGTCTCTAGGTCTCAGCCAACCACAGGGTTTCCACACATAGCATGATTGATCTAGGGAGAACCACTCCACAATCCATTCGTCGAAATTCAACATCAATGAAATTATACATGGAGTATTCCAAAATATCTAAATCATCATGTGGTTTCCAATTACCCTAATAGATAATCAATATGATGCCCAGTTTGCATGTTGTTGGTGTTTTTTTCAAAAGGGGCTGGTTGGGTTTAGGTCTGGTCTTACCTGGTTAGACTGACCCGACCCATCCCAGGTTGGCCTAGGTTCGATTCATTAGGACATGGGAATATTGGGTTGCACATCTAGACAAATAGTTTTCCTGGTCCTCTATAGGAATACTGAATCGGTATAGCCATGACGTGGCTGGAAGCCATGTCCGGCACATGGCTCGCCCCATTGTCTACGCGTGGTAGTTCCCTCTACCACTGTCGACCAACTGTAGCCCCTTACGATGCGGGCAGCCGATCGGGCTGATTCAGCCATCTAAAACTCTTGAAAGTGGTTGGGAGACCATGTTCTTTGGAAGAATGCAGCCTGCAGTTGTGGGCCACTCCGCAGATGCAGCCATGAGGTGCATCCATCCGCCAGCCACTGGCCCGAAAGGTGGCTTCTAGTGTACTACCGTGGACTGAGACAGACATGGTGTTCTTCTTGGTGTGCTATCATGGTGTATTGCCTCCATCCTGTGTCCACTTCTATGGTTCACCATTGGTGGGGTCTTCCACAGGCCAACAAGTTTGCACCTATGGTCCATTATTCACATCGATTACGCCCCCGACCTCTGTGGGTCATTGCTTTCCCTATGAAGGCCCTCAATCTACCTTGTCTCCATCTTGAATATTCATAAACCGAGAACTCAAAAAGTGAAGGGGGGTCAGGCCTTGTTCATGTCAGACCATGCCCTCTACATTAAAAGTTTAGAACATGGGAGGCTTGTGTATGATGTCCCAACAATAATAAGTCAATCATAAACAGAAAACCCAAGAAACATCACCCTCCTAGAAGAATGGACGATCCACATTTCAACCTATTCATGGGTTGATCCATGTTCATTGTTTAAAATAATGATCGGGTAAAACATAATCCAAGATAACCCCTACCTTAATCGATGTTTTACATTGAGGTAGTCTTCCCACAAAGGTTCAAGAAGTCTAAGGTGTTTTTCGATTCCTCATCTCATTCTTCATAAGGCATTGATGTTGCTAGTGATCCTACCAGAATTCATCATTCTTCATTGGATACGAATTATTTTGTAGTTTTATCAAGGAATCCCAATGGTTTATTTCTCAACTCTCCAATATATTAGTTTAATAAAAATGAAACACATCGCAGGGTTTCTATTACACTTCATCTTTGAATTATTACAATGTTTGATTTGTGAAACATCGTAGAAGTTACTCTTGAAAAATTGATCAATTAAATAGAATCCATTAATGATTCTCTTCGTCATCTTGTCCCTAAATCACAGTGTCATCATCTTCTTCTGAATAGTTGATAAAATAAATAAAATAACTTATATTAAAGTTAATTTATTATTTTATGAAAAGTTTAAAAAATTACATTTCTATCTGACCCTTTCTAGTCAATGTTAAATCGTTTCATGAAGATTCCCAATGTTTTGAGATTAACGGTTCCATCTGATTTTCAATCTGATCACCAGTTCAGAAGGTAGAAAAAATCATCTTTCATGTTTTCTTAAGTGAACTAAAAAAAGTTCAAAATTATGTTCTGGGAACACTAGGCCTTGTAATCATGTGTTGTCATGGCATGCAGTCTTAAAATAATTCCATATAATTAAAACAATTTACACAGAAATTCAAAGACAATACATGATGTCTTATGTGTACCCCCCCCCCTCTTCGACATCTATCAGCATCGTGTAACACCTACTAATCGATACCATCACTTCATGTAAACCACTAGTTAGTACAAACTCTACCTCCAGAACCCCCCATTTCTACCATGCTACCTCACTAGAATCACCCCCTTTCTAGTGTCTCCCCAGTAGGGGTTCATTAGTTTGTAGATTATTTTTGGGATTTAATTTTGGGTAAACTCCTTTATGCTAGGGTTTTTTATCGTGGGGTTGATTCAGAAAATTTGGGTTCAATAATGGTACGTAGGGTTGGGTTTATCTTCCCAATTGTGCATTTGATGAGTGTTTGAGGTTTTACCCCATTTTTTGAGGTTCTTATCTAATTGAGGTAATAAAACATTCCATATTTCATTAAAAAATAAGTTCACATTGATTTCATGATATTTACAGATCACTTAATTAGTAAATAGTGATTTATCATTTTTAGAATTTTTTTATTATATGAAATTAGGTGGTTTTATGAGCAAAAAATGGTTTATATAATAAATGTCCTTCATTAATTGATTCAGTATATTCTTTGATTTTTTATATGATGCTAAAATGGACTATGTTAATAACTAAATATATATTTGATTCCAGATTTTAATTCGTTTTTAAAGGTTGTTGTTTTTCACATATAAACCCTTTATGTGTAACTTGGTATTATTTCATAAATTACACAATTTGTTTTATTAAATTATTCTTGGGTTTTGAGTTATGTTTTAATATGAAATTAATGTGCGATTGATTTTGTTAGATAATTTTTCTGTAAAAAAGAATTGAGTTTCTTGAAATGAATTTTTATAAATAGTTAAAATGAAATGTTGAATTATTAATGTGATATGAATTATGTTTTGAAATGTTTTTTGTGTGAGTTTTGTTTTTAAAGAGGGTATTTCGTGATTTTTTGATGTAAAATCATTGGGGTTATATGGAAAATGTTTTATAAATTATTTTAATGGTTTATTAAATTATAAAAGGGGTACGATACATTTTTTTAGAATGTTTGGTGTGAATATGGTTTTAATATATATTTCTAATGTTTTCTTTTTTTTGTTGGGTTTTCACACAAAGTATTGGTGAGGATTCTTAGTTGTATTTTGCTTCTGGATTATGATTATTAATGGCATGATTGATATTGTAAATGTGTTTGTGATATTTAAAAAGGAATTTTTTGTTTCACTAATGGGATTAATTTTTTTTGGTTTTATAATGGATTTGTGATTGGGTACATATAAAAATGAGTTATATTTAAAAATGGTGTCAAGCACATTTTCGATTTTTAATGGTTATTTGGAAAACAGCTCTTAGGATGGTCACTTGACTTAATAGTTGATCATGATATGGGAGGGTCCTTGGGAAGGGTCCTCCCATATTTAATAATTATTTTAAGGTGAGTAACTAGCCTTGAGGAGGATGGGGTGGTTCCAGTTTGTTATCTATGTGTGATGATGTATATATGGATTATTTCTTGATCTTTTTTTTACCCCCATTTATGAATATAGAATGGTTACCTAGAATAACTTCAAAAATTACTGAGAATGTGTTATGCACTGGTAGATGAAGTACTGACCAGTGGCCAAAAAGTTAGGTTTGTTAATATGGGATTGGGGCCCTCTTTTTGTCCTCAGTTAGGGTAGAAGGGAATTTTTTAATTTTTATTTCATCGTCTATAGAACAATATAAGGGATATGGTCTTATGTATTATTATGTTCCGGTTATCCTCTATCTTCATAGGATTTCTTGTGTTCCTCCGGCACTAGTACAATTAGTAGTGTTTCCCACATCATGTGAATTCAAATCCATTGTACTAAGTTTTGGTGTTTTCCTATAAAATTATAAATGTGTGGTTTTCTAAATTGGTTTTCTAGAAAAATGTTATGAATGAATAATTTTTTTTTCCAAACCTCTTTTATGAATAATTAATGAAACATTTTTTGTTCTTGTTTTCCTCCCCATGATCCTTATTTTAAACTTCTGGAAAATTTGTTTGGAATGTTCTTTGTTTACCTTAAAATTAAAAGTGTAGAAATTTATATATTAATATATTGTATTTAGAACCTAGAACAAATGTTTCTTGATTTAAAATCATGTTCATTAGGAATATATTTTTTAGGCCTACGTAATATGTTTTAATACTCATGCCATACTTTCTCATGTTTTTTGTTTCTTATGAAGGTCTTGGATTTGGTTCTATCACCTTAGGCGATGGTTGGTTTTGAATTTTAGATTAACCCTCGATGTTTCTAGGATATGTATTGGGTTCCCATATCTATTTGGGATTCCTTGCATTGATTTTAGAATTGTTTTTTATCTGTATTTTAAATATAAATGATTTAAAAATATTTTTTGGACATGTTTATTTTTAGTTTTATTCCTTTATTTAGTTGAATATATTTATTTTTATTGGGAGATACATTTTCCTCTATCTCTTTTTATTCTCTTAGTTCTTGTCTCTAGCTCGAGAGGATATGGAACGCCAATCGAGCCTTTCATTGAATTAGATCTGGTGACCGATTTAGTGTCAATCTAGGATGGTTCGAGAAAAAAAGGTATTAGAGCAGGTCCTCTACTTAGTGGGACTTTTTTATTAGAGTGTGCATTTTTATTTGGATATGTTGAGAAGAAGGTATATGATTGTTAGGGCATGAGGTGGGGGAATGGAAAGGACTTCAAGAACCCTTACTCGTTCTGAAACACAGGTCACTAATGGATGTTTGGGTTTTTCGGTGTCCATTGATTCTTGTGGTTTGAATGGTGTTGGAAAATGAAAATGGAGTCATAAATGTTTCCTCTATGATCTTGCAGGGTCTATAAATCCATGCGGAGCCATCAACATGGTCTGAAAAAGCTTCCTGGATGGTGGGGTGATTTTTATATTACTGGAAACTATATGTCTAAGTCACCCATCATCACTAGTTTCCCATAGCAAATCATTCATGGTTTTTGTTAATTCTTGAATTTTTTTCAAATGTTTTATTTGTAATTTTGAAAATTTTAATTTAAAATGGTGATGACCTTTATTTGATCAATATCCATGTTTCCTTATTCTTTAGGGAACCCACATGAAGAATCAATGTTTGTTTGGAATGTGTTCATGGATAAACCCCCCAGTACTAAACCATCCTGTTGATCAGTAAAATGATTTCCATCTAGGAATTTGGAACCTTAATCTACTACTTTACTTCATGGGTAGAGTGGATCCTCTTGCAGTGTGAGGTCAAATGTGAGGTAGGTGGAGATATGATTTATTATATGGAATGTCCTTAGTTTTTGAAGGTATAATTTGATGCTATTGTTTCATAAAGATCAATATGGATGTATTGAAGGGATTTTTTTAGTTAATAATAAAGGAAAAATATTTACAATTTTCTATTTTTATTCAATGTACTATAATGTATCTTTGTATCATTCATCTATTTTGTATAGATAACATCTTTTTAGGCCACCAAGGTGATGATTTTGGTTGCAATAGGATATTATAACCGATTGTGAGAATCATGTGCTGGTTGGGATCTGTATTAAGATCCCCCTCACTTTATTGTTTCCTCAATTGCAGGGGACATGTTTGGTGGAATACAGTAGTGTTATGACTTTTTTTAATTGAAAAGGTTTAAATTTTGGAGCACTTTTGGGAATTATTTTTTGACGAAAGTGTATCTTTCATTTAGGAATTCTGAGCTTCCCGATTCTTGATGAAAGTATATTTCCTTATATCCATTTTTTCTTATTCCCTATTCAAGGTGAAAATGATGATGAATTAAAACATCTATGTCCCTATCATAGCAATGTTTCATTTTGAGGAAGATTGAGTCTTGGGGTGTGTTGGGGTCCGTTGGTTAGGCCTAGAATCTGGTGTGGTTTCTTACGGCACCAGAAGGATAAGTTTTATTTTGGGGTTTCTAAAACATTATTGTGAGGAAATATATGATTCATCCATTAGATGTGTAGCCATAGGTCCTAGAGTGAAGTTTTCGCATAGTCAAGAGAACCCCAATGGGTTGAAAAGGCTTTGGTCTAGTTTTTGCCCTCAGTATGGAATAATTTTTGTCCTTTCGGGGGTGTGAAGTTGAGGGTGTGCATCAGTTATAGTTTTGATTCTTTTTTAGTTTGTACCTTCCTTTCCCTCCCCTTATGCTTGGGGTTTTTGGTCTGTGAAAGGAGATTCTTGAGTTCTTATAACCAGGTTAATTCTTATGGTATGAATACCCATCGCGAGTCTTGTTGATTTCAAATATAACTTGTTTGTTATTGTGGGGAGTCTGTTTGGTCCTCCCCATGTCAATGTATCAATTTCGTTCTTGGAATCTATTTGGTGGTGTTTGTTCTTGTGTGAAACCACATAATTATATGTTAAAACAATAATTAAATATAGATATGATAGTATTATGGTGGTTTTGTGTGGTATGAATTCCAATCAATGATTTTTATGTTGTTCATGTTTTGAGGTAGGATTTATCACTTTGAAAATCATTTGTCTTTTGGACTGATACTCTGAAGGTGTTTAAATTTTTCATGGTGAGTAACACATGCTAGTGATTACCTTCTGGGTCTCAAAATTTTATTTTATGATCCGATTTCATTACTGATAAAGATTTTTTCTTTTCGTATTTTTAGATATTTTCGAATCTCTTTGATCTGTAAGGGATTTTTGGTTTTAGTTATAGGTTTTGAATTGGTTATGGATTTCAATGGGTGGAATGGGTTATGATGTGGAGATTTTTCACACCCTGGTTTTTCTAAATTATTTAGTTTATTATTTTCATTGATTTGTAAATTTTTATCAGGTTTCAATTTTACACTCAGTTTGATTTTTTTATGTTTTATTAACAAATATGTGTTTTTGTCTTGGTGACATCTGTTTCATGGGAAGAGCACAGTGTAGAGACTATGCATCTATGCCCTGGTTATCATGCAACCTGGCTGATGTTAAAAAAATTAAAAGTTCAATGAATCATTAATTTATGTTAAATTTATGATGAGATAAAATAAAAAAAAAATTAACTAAAAAAATGTATTATTTCAATAGTAATAAATAATATTATTAATATTAATTGTATTATTATTATTATTAGAATAATATTTACTAATTGAGGTTAACATTATTAATTAATTATCTTTGTGGGTTTTAGGTCAGTGCAAAGGCAACACATGGTTATCGGAGATCATGCAGTCAGCCTGGGTACCCGTGTGACTACTTCTGAAATGGACAAAAGCTACTGCACAGTTCTTGCTTGGTTACATGAGTTGAGCGGGGTAACCATTCTGTTTCATCATGTTTAAAATAAAAAATATTCAATGATATGTAAAATGAAAATGAAAACATAAGGCAATCTTAAATAAATGGAATGTTTTTATAATAATCGTAATTATATCATTATTATTAAAAATGAAATGATAGTTATTATTTTTATTATTAAAATTATTATTTATATTATTAATATTAATAATGAAATAATTGTTGTTAATAATATTATTATTGTTTTACAAATTTAATTATTATTATCGTTACTATTATTGTTATAACAATTATTTTGGAAATTGATAATAATATATATATTTTAATTAAAGTAAATGTTATTAAGAATTTAGACATTATGTTGTTGTTATTGGTATTATTATTATCATTACTGTTATGGTTTTATTTCTTTGGGTTCTACTTAATACTTTCCCTCCTTCCCTCTACCCAATCAGCCCTCTCCCTCCCCCTCACCTTTGCATCTCACTACACCCCACCTTTGGCACCCATCCGCTCCGGTCGGCCTCTCTTCCCTAATGGAAAACATTATTATGGCCAGCTATATATGGCATGACCCCACCCCACCACCCCCCCCTCTGGTGGCTCTATACGGTGCACAACCCAGGCTGCTCGCGACACTCACTTTTAAAAACCCACAAACTGATGTGACCTCCACCTTTAGAAACCGCCATTTTTGGCATGCTACCTCACCGACAGCACCGCCTTACCAGCATCCTCCCCCTTTGGTTGAGTTATCCCCCTTCATTAAGGGTACATTGGTTTGAGGTTTCATTGGAGGGTTTTGTTTTGGAAAAACACCTTAATGTTTGAGGTTTTATTGCTTTGATTACTCAAAATTTTGGGTGAATAATGATTTTTAGGGTTGGATTTAGCTTCTTGAAGGTACAGTTGAGGTGAGATTGAAGATTCTCATAGGTTTCGGGAGGTTCATTGTTGATTGAGGTAGGACCCCTTTTAATAATTCTTTAAAAATTTATTTTACACCGATTTCTTGATTTTTATGCAACCCATAATTTTTAATTAGTGGTATATCATTTTTAGATGTAGTGTATTGCATTGAATTAAGTCGTTTTATGAGGAATCATTGTTTGGTAAAATAACATATCTTGTTTTATTGATTCAGCATGTTCCTTGATTTTGCTATAAAGTATGAAAATGGTATATGTTAAAAATTAATTTTGTATTTTATTTAAGAGTGGAATTCTTGTGTAAAATTTAGTGTTTTTATATATAAACCCTTGAAGTGTCAATTAGTATTATTTTATAAATCATTCAATTGTTTTATAAAAATATTATCGGGTTGGGAGTAATGTTTTGATATATAATTGAAGTGTGACTGACTTTTAAAGTGAATTTTTCAAGTATATTTTGTGTAAAAGCTCTTGGTATTTTTTGAAATATTTTTTTATAAATAGTTAAAATTATTTTTTGAATTGATTAGGTGATTTGAATTATTTTTTAAAGTGGTTTTCATGTGTGTTTGGTTTTTAAAGAGGGTATTACATGTATTTTTTATGTAAAATACATTGAGTGTTTAAGGTTTTTTTTGTAAATTGTTTGAAATGTTTATTAAAGTATAAATGGGATGAAAAAAATTATTTTGATAATTTTTGGGTTGCACATGATTTAAAAATGGATTTATAATGTGTGTTGTGCTTTTTGGGTTTTCTATTTTAAGTGTTGGTTAAGGTGCTGGGTTGGTCGTTGCTAGTTGTTTATAATTAATACTAGCATGTTTGATTTTGTAAATGTATTTGTGACCTATAAAAAGTGGTATGGTGTTTTACAAATGGATTTCTAATTTTTTTGGTTTGAAGAAGCATTTTTTTAATGGTTATTTATAAAAATTTCTGATATGTGAAAATGTTGTAAAGGCTACTAGGAATTTTTGAATGGTAATTTAGAAAACCCCTCTTACGATATTTTATTTCCTAATTGGTTGATAATGATTCAATATGTTCTTCAAGATAGTACCCCCCTTGTTTAATAATTATTTTAAGGTGAGTGACTACCCTAGAAGAAACAAGGTGGTCACAGTTTGTGTTTTATGTCTGATGGTGTATATATGGATTTTTTCATGATTTTGTTTGGAAAACACCGTTTACGAACATATCATGGGAACCTAGCATAGATACAAGGATTACTAAGAGTTATTATTTCACTGGTAGTTGATATAATGACTAGTGGACCCTAATAGGTTGATATATTTAGTTTTATTATGATAGGTTTGGGCCCCTTGGTCTGTCCTGGGTTAGGGTGGTTGGGCGTTTGTGCATTTTGATTTTATCATGTAGGGAATTCTACCAAGGAATAGATCTCATGTATTAGTATGTTCTGGTTCACCTATGAGTTCCTAGGATTTCTTGTGTTTCCCTGACCATAGTACCATTAGTTCTGTTTCCCTTATCATGTGAAGTGATATCCCTTATACCTATTTTTGGTGTTTTTTTAAAATTTGTAATTCTATGGTTTGATGAAAAGGATTTCTATATTTCTTTGAAAAAAAGAACACTCTTTGCCTTGGAAAATTAATGAAAAATGAACTACTCTATTTTGGTTCTTTTTTTCATCCTCTTGTGCCGTATTTTATACTTGAGGGAAATTGATTTGGATTGTTCTCTGTTTAATTAAAAATGATAAGTGATGAAAAAGATATATTTATAGGTTGTATTTCAAACATGGAATCAATATTAATTTATTAAAATAATGTGCATTGGGAATAGACTCCACATTTTCATTTGATATAAATTATATATTTTCTCATCTTTCTAATATTATATATTATTTTTCAAAGAAAAATTAAGTAAGTTATTTTATATTCCTCCTTTTAAAAACATTATTTCTTATAAATGATTACATTATTAATTTTTATTTTGAAATGTAAATTTATTTAAAAAAATTCAAATCCCATTTTTTTTAAAATTATTTATATATATGTATTTAATATTAAATATTCTTCTAAAATTTCTATTTTTAATGTATTTTCTAATCACTTTTTGGAAATAATTTATTGTTTCAAGGAAATTTAGTTTTTAATTCTTTAAAAATATTTTTCAAAAAAATTGTCTTTTCTATTCTGAAAAATATGATTTTAATGTAATTTACACGATATATTTTATAAAAGTTTTTAAAAAGGATTTCTGAACTATTTGGTATTTTCAAATAAATTTTTCATCCAAGTTTTATCTTCCAAGAAGTGATGTTTTGTTCATCTTATATATGTTATTATGTTATAAATAATTTTTTGAAATGAGATTTTGATATTATATTATTTCTTAAGTTCATGTTATGTGATATGTTTGAGAGACACATTCGTTTTACTTGGGTTTTTATGTTATGATAATTATTTATTTTAAGTGGATCACATAGGTATAGATGCTAGTGGGTGAATTACTATATCTACCTCTAAATCATTGGGTAATTTTTATATCTTTGGATAAATCCATGCATGTAGATAATGACACTTTTCACTAAAGTGTGGGAATGATGGGTATGTTCACATTTTCAGGCATGGTCATGATGTGTTTTTTGAAATTGGAGTATGCATAATTTAATTTCTTACACAATTTTTTATATTGATGTAGTTGTACCACCATCCCATGATTTTTATGATGTTATTACAATTTAATAATATTTATTTAATTTCCATGAAATTATATGTTCTCCTGATCATGAATTATTTTTAATTTTCTCCAAACCATTATATCATTATCATTTGTTTAATGATTAAAAATGTGTTCTGAGAAATTTCATATATTATATAATTATAAAAAAAAATTTATTACTTTTAAACTGCTGACAATTTGAGCCACCACATTATTATGTTTCCAAAAAAAGGTTAAGAAGATTTGTGTATCATATGCGATATCCTTAAATAGTTTATAGGAGTAGGATAATGAATATATGTTTTTGAGGGTTGTAAAATAATATGTTTACATATACAAACTCTGATACACTAATAATTTTTTTCATTCATTTATGCGATGATTTGTGTGGTGATTTTTTATATCATTATATTATTACAGTATTTATATTATGTTTATCATGGTATTAAATAATGATAATCCACAATCATTGATTATGTGACATTTTTATTAAATATATTAAAAATTAAAATTCGTTTTAGATAGTTGATATCCAAAAAAAATTCTATATTTTTAATCATATATTGTAATTTAAATTTCTTTTTTATAAGAGTTTAGTACATTTGTTTAATATGTCATGAGGCATGTTCTGCCATTAATTATTCATATGAATTGGTGTATTTAATTTGATGTCAGAGATTAATATTCTATATAATATTAATCATTCAGATTATCCTGACACATTCCCCTAATTATTCTGATCCATCCTTGGGAAGGTATTTTAATCGGTGGCAGCCTATGTTTTAACTGGATGTGAGGGAATTCCCAACTAAATGGTTCCTAGGAAATTATATTTAAAATTTAACCACATAAATGTATATTAAAACGAATTTAATCACACCCAACTTATTTTTATTCATACAAAACTAATAGAAATATTTATTTAATACAATGAATCCTCTTAAAAATTCCATCATTATTTATTATGAAAATCATTATACACCAACTTTACAGTTCAGTATTTAGTTATAATAATTCAAAAATAAATAATTAAATTATAATACAATTGTTATGGAACTAAAAAACTAATCCAAAATTATTCTCAATCTCTTGCAATGTTCAATTTTGTTCAGTGTTTATACTAATTTTGAGGATAATTTCCAGTAAAATAAAAAATAATGTAAGAAAAATTGGTTTACATCATAAAAAAATGTTACAAATTTATCCAAAACCATTAATTGGTAAAATATTTCATTAAAATTATTAAATGTTTTAATTAAACATGTTGTAAAATAATAATATTCTAAATATATAAATAAATTAATGAATTTTAATTAAAATTAATTCACACAAAAAAATAAAGTAAAATGATATATTATCATGAATATAAACATCCAATTTTTAATTATAATATCTTGAGTTTTGTATATTTATCCTAATAATTAAATCTAATCATTTTACCAGGAATATAATTTTCCACCCAAAAAAAATGACCTGAATCAAATAATATGAGAAAAGACATAAAACTTTATTAAATTTAACATGTTATAAAATCCAATTACCCAAGATAATTAATGATTAAAGTTTCATTAAAAATATCACATATATTTAAATTCCATATATCCATATTTTACCATTTGAATGTCATTAATCCGGATTAATAAATCATTTTTTCTAAGTAACATCAATATAATTTAACATATGGTCCATGTAATAACATTTATGAATAAATTATCATATAAATTGAACTAACCTAACTCAATATAAAATTAATGGTAAAAAATAAACCATTATGAAACAACTTAAATAATGTTAAATCAAATGATGGTGAAGGGTTATATGTTTTATGACTTAATAATTGTTTAATTATTCTTATAACTATTAACAATATTAAAATATATTTTTCATGAAAACATAAATTTGTGATAAAAAATTAATTAATAAATAATACATCATACCAAATACTAGTTAATTAATGATCACATGATTATTTTGAGTCTATATGTAATCACATTCTATTAAAGAGTCTGTTATAAAAGTATTATATTGATTAATAAATTTCTTATTGTTTATTTATTAATATATAATAACTTTATAATGATTTTTTGTATAGAAATTTTAAATTTATTGAAAAGTATGTTAATGTTATGTATTAGATGATATAAATATTGAAAATATATTTTTAAGGTAGTATTTTGTGAGAATAAATTCACTATCAAAATGTTTTTTAAGTGATAAAAATATACACCAATGAAAATACATGATGTGATTAATGTAACTACATCAAGTATTATGATAAATAAATACAATTCAGAGTAAAGGTAACTACATAATGGTTATGTTAATGGATTTTTATGTGTTATATGAAAATTAAAGTGTACTATTATCATAACAATTGTAATATATCATGATATCTTGTAACATCATTGGATGATATTTTATGTAGTTTTGTGACATTTTAAGAAATTTAAATAGTGATGAACATTGCATCACTCCTAGATTATTCTTATAACTCATATGATGTGTATTTTAATATTTAAAACATTATGATCTATTTGGAATGGTTGATAATTGAATGATTATAAAACATTAAACATTATAAAAAATCTTGAAACATTTTAATAGAATAATTAATCTTTGATATATTTTTTTTGTAGTTTTAAATTTTTTATATTTGTGTATGATATCAAAATTTCTTGTTTTACTGGGGTGTTGTCTTAAAAATATATGACGCACTAGAATGGTTGATGAGCAGAGGTGTTTGGGTGTATAGACCGATTTTTACTTCCTTGGAAGGTTATTTTAGTTCTATCATTTATAGTAATAACCCATAGAAATTTTTATATATATTGTCGTATATAATTTTCGGAAATGATTCATAGACTGTAAATAAGTCCCTATAAGATCATTTAGGGAACAATTAACTCTCTAAAAGTTTTATATATATATAGTTAGAATAATTACAGAGGAATAATAATCATTTAAGGAATTTTTTGGACCAGTAATTTTTTCAATGGTTCTATTCCACTAGAGAATAGGAGGCTATTTGTTACTAGACACAATATAGTAGATATTTATAGTTTTTATGTTGAATCTTTTGAGGATAGGTAAGTTCAATTGAATTTCATGTTTTTTATAGATTTATTGATTTTTATATATGGAATGTTATTTTATAATTATTATATTATTTTCATCATTTTTTATTATAAACATTTATTTATTTCTATATATAGGATGTGTGTTGGATTATCTGGAAAAAAACATTTGTTTTGCCTTATATTTTCTAACATAGGCTGTGAATGTATTGTAAATGGAATTATAACCTATGTTATAGTATTATTATGTATTCTATAGATCCTCCTATAAGACCATTGTTAATAATAGAAGTTATGGGCCTTCATTGGATGTAACAGTATGTGGATAAAATTTATGGAGGGTGGATTTAGGTTTTAGTTGGGGTTCAATATTATTTAAAATACTATGTTTTATCCATAACCAATTTTTTTAAAGGTTTTTATATGTATTATAGGTTTAGAGGAATGGTTTTAACTTATGATATTCTATTATCTTATTCTGATGATTAAATTGACTTTAAAATAGTGGTAGATAATAATTGAGGATATTTATAGATATGGGTTCTAATAGAAGATGAATTTCTTTTTATAGTTTTGGTTAGTATTGTGAGGACTTATAGGGAAATAGTTTTGTAGCACCTGGTTTGGTGGGACATGTTTTTATTTGATCCATATGTAGAATATGATCTAATTTACATATATAATACATGATTAATTAATAGTGGAAGTGAAATAGTTGATCGGTGTTATATTGTAGGAACATACTTAAATTTTTCTTGATAGATAATTGAAAAATATATGATTTCATTACATTTTTTAGGGTGATTCCTTGATACCTTAATGTGTGTTCTAAAAGGGTTATGTTGGTCTTCCAAAAGTGGGTTTAAGATGATGATGATTATTAACCAAATGATTGTTTTGACTGTTAGAATGTGTCTTATTCTATAACCATTTTTATATTATATTTCATTCAATATTTTCATTATAGAATATTTGATTCATAGGTGGTTAGTAGTGTGATGGTAGGGGTATAACGTTATTATATCCTCCCCATTTTGTTAGAATAATGAATTTGTGTATTATGATATAACCTCACTAGAGTAGTGAAAAATTAAGTATCACATCCCCATTTTAGTATATAGGGGACTATATCCTTATATCCCATTATATTACATGTTTGTAAAGTTTTTTTGTGCATAGAGGAATCCTGGAGCATGTTCGGTGGTGTCTAATAGATGAAATTTTTAATCAAGATGATTTTAGGGTGTGAATTGTAGTTCATAACATGAGTTAGTAGCTTATAACCTGAATGATGATTCACGGATTGAGTAAAGGTTGTTCGGAGAGTTCAATTCATTATGTGAACCATCCATTGGTGACATAAATGGATAATGGGATACAATTGGTGATTATATCACTCAAAATTCAATATTTTGACATATAATTCATGATGATAATTTATCCCATGATTTTTTGTTCCATGTGATGAATTTTTTAAATGGTATTATACTTAATCTATTCATATCATAAACAAATCATTTACACATTTAAAGTGGGTATAGATGAATACCAATCAATCATGTTGTACCATTGATTTCTTTAAAAACATTTAGAATCATCCTGATCATAAGGATGTAAGAATTTCGACATCAAGGTGTTTTGAATCTATTTTGATTGGAATTGAACGTTGTTGTCCCATGTTCAATCCATGGTTATCTACACTGCGTTTCCCATGTTTTTATATTTTTTTATTTTTTGTTAATTTTTTTCTATAATGATTCATTCCAATGATATGGTTTTTTATTTCCATCATTCTCATAGAGTTATTTTGATTTTTTATTTTGTACTCAAAGTATAACGCCCATAGGGATTGTCTATTTTTTACTGGATAGGTGATCAAATGTCTAAATTTTTTATTTCATTCCTATTAAATGGACATTAAAGGGCATTTGGTCGGAATTTTTTTCTCATAATTCTTAAAATTAAAATTTTTATCTAATAAAAAGTTATATCATTGCGTATTGGTGGAAAAAAATTTAACAAAGAATAAATATTAAATTAATAAATAATTGGTCTCGTGTTTTTGTGACCACATACGTCTATACCATGTTATTAGTTTTCCACTTGATTATCTTGATTGATTGTTATCTATATTTTATGGGATGGATTATCATGTTTTTTATGATTAAAAATTTTATATTGAACATAAAGATGAGAATTCTTTTTGACTAACTAATATAGAGTTAAGATTAAATGTAATCATTTATACATATATTTCATGGAAATTAATGTTATTATTTAAAAATGTTTAACTAACTTATATCTATTGTTAGATGATGAATTATGTTTCTTATGGTTATAACCTATGATAAATGAAATAGTTTATTCATGGTGGTAACTAAATGGTTTTTTGTTAATGATTTTTGTTATGGGATAATAGAGACCACTTTATTATAAAGATTGGATGACTGGGTTCTATGGCCTAGATTCCATACTAATTATTTACAATATTCTTACTAACTTTTGTTTTTGTTGATGATGTGGAGACATTCAATTCATTGATGTGATTCTAGGATGGTTTATTTTTTCAAGAGATAAGAGTGTGGATACCAAGATTTTTAACTATAGTTGGATCTAGTAATGGAGGTATAGAGAGTGATATGCATTTTGGTGTCTGTGAAATCATTGAGACTGATAGAGTGGGATGAATATTGGATGCCCCAATTTTTTGTAATAAAATATAGGATTATTTAATTTTATGGAATCTTAATTAAATTTTGGATGACTATTTAAATTATTTCCATATTTTCTTTTTCCCATATCATAACATAACTACATATACAGGGAATATTCATCTTTTTTGAGACATAGGATGAGTCTTGGAGTATCTAGAATTTTTGAATATTAATATTAAATAATTTAATTGATGGGGTTGGTGTCCTAACATAATGAAGAATTAATAATAATTCTTGAGGAACTATGGAAAAGGTTATACTATTCTTGGAGAGAATGTAATTTTATTTGATAATTATTTTTAATAAAAATTAGTATTAGGAATTTATTAAAAGTATCTTGAAGCATTTAAATTATTCAATGATATCAATCCCTTCGTACAAATAGCCTGGTGTCTTTGAGATGATTGATATAGTTGAGGTTAATGATATTTTTTCACTTAATGTGGTTTTAAGATATATATTTATATATTCTTAGTGATTTCATAAACTAGACCACCCAATATAGAAGTGAGAATAACATTATTTGACTCTAGAGGGTGTTTTCCACAATGCCTTGGTTAGTGAGGATGGGTGGATGACTCCACCATCACCCTAGATCCCTTCCTCTGGTTATATTTTTTTTGGTATACATAGATATTTCCATTCCCATTTATGTGTATAGTGGTATGCAAAATCTTGTGGTCATTTCACACACATGTAACTTCAGATATAATTTCTTTTTTAATTTTTTAAATATTTTTTGAATGATATAAAATTTTATGATGTATAATACAAGATGAAAAGGATATGGTGGTTCCCAGAAAATACTTTATTATTATATAGTGATGTTTTTATTGATTATTATATTATTTGATTCCTTGGGTGGGGCTGTTATACAATTTCATTTAACACATGAGGTTTATTTAGATAATTTTATGCCTCATGAGATGCAATTTTGGCATGATAGTGGTGAACTATTGGAGAAGCAGTAGTGGGATATCATCATTTTTTATCATATTGTTTATTATATTATAACTTATATGTTATAATTTGTGGGAGATATATGTTGAGGATGGAAATTCAGTCTACCTGATTAGGTGAAGATAATATTTTACAATCTTATTAACATGGATTTAGTATGATTTTATTATATTTTTCATAAGAATCTCTATAGAGAATCCTCTTAATTATAACTTTTATTCTCACACTATGTCTGTATAAACTATTTTTAATGTACACAAGAGTTTTATGGTAATTAGGTTGGAAATTAATATCTCATTGAATTGTTTAGAATATTTTTTCATTGTGATCACTATCGATGATTAAATTTTTATCTATATATTATACATTATATTTATAGGATAACAAAAAATGAATGTTTCATGATGATTTACCTTTTATGAGAATAATTTTTATGGTGGAATTATCTTATAAAAATTTATTAATCATTTTATAATATCATGCCTCCCATTTGTGTGTATGATATACCCACAAAACTTATTTCCAGCCCATGGACCATTGGATGTGGTCTTCGAGCATCACTGTAACCCCCCAATATTTTGAAAAAATATTCAAATTAATTTAATCTTATTGACATTTTTATTTACACGCAACACAAGTTTTATATTGAGTTATGAACAACCATTATTTTAGATTGTATAACCTGAAACAATGAGATTATAATTCTTTACATATAGCAACAACATTATCTTTATTTACATGCAACACTTATTTTAAATAAAACGGGACATGTTACTAAAATATTATTGTTTAGTATGATAGATGTGACCTAGATAATGAAATGTAGGTTATGAATAAGATCAATTAAATCATGGAAATATGGTTTACATATTTATTTAATATAAATTCTTTGCTGACCAATTTGTTAGTAATGAAAATAATGCCTTTCTAAAAAAGGAAATCTTTTTTTGATAAACTATTTTTATAGACACAAGTGTGTTTATATAAAAAAATTAACTAAAAAAGTTCTTTTAATTATTTTAATGTAATTTATATATTATATATGAAATATGTTATTTAATGTTAATATTATATGTTTTATAGACAAGATATAATAATAAATCAAATTTTATGATTAAAAACAATATTTATATAAACAAAATAGTTTTGTCCCATTTTTATTGTGTTATAATTTTAAAAAAAACACCCTTTTAAAAAATTAATTTGATAAAATAATGTTTTTTAAATATTAAACAAAGATAATCTTTTGGTGAAATTTTGTTATTTTTCTAAAATGATTAATTTTTTGTTCAATCGTGAAAAATAATGCCTTTTAATTGAAGAATAGTCTTTTTTCAAAAATTAATTATGAAGTAAATTATAATTTTGTTTTTTAGTTTAATTAGTTTAATTATTTATATATTAATCCAATTTATTTCCCTATAATAATTTAAATATTTAAATTGGATATTAAACCATTTTAAACAATTGATCATATTCTCTTTAGAACTCTCTTTACTATTGCACATGCATGATTAATTTTAAATTTAATTATTCCAATAAAGTGAATGTAATTTTTCAAAATAGAATCTGTATTTGGAATTATCATAATTTATATAATATAATATGGTTAAGTTAATTTTTCACAATAATGAATAGTAATAATAGTTATAATTACTTAATACGATTAATGTTAGAACCGGGGTTCATGCATTGCATGGCTTTGTATTAAAACAAATTGTACATAGACCTATGATTTTTAGTTAAGGGATTATAATTTATAGTTAGAAGCATTAGATATAAATTATATAATAAATTTCATTTTAATATTATTCTTAAAGGGTAAAATACAATGGTAAATAAAGAAGATACAATTTACCATGTTAAAAACAAAAGGGGGGAAAATTTAGTAAATTTAATGACTAATGAATAACATGATATAAATATGTTTCTTTATTTTTTTTGGAGGTGTTTCTTTCCCAAATTATCCCTAACATATAATATTGATATATTTTAGAGACACATGAGGTTACAGATACATCCCAATAGTGAATAATTTTTTTTTACAATAATGCAACTCCTCCTCAATTATAAAAGAGAACTCACAACCCTCCCTTATTCACAGCTATTGAACCACTTGAATAAAAAAATAAGAAAATATCTTCAAAACTTCCCTACCCTTAGAATATAATCCATATTTTGGGATGGAATAAATCCTTGTAGGAATTTTTTGAAAACCTGAGGATGATACATGAAGAATAGGCAATGTTCATCAATGAGTATCTTTATCTTTTTTCATCACCTCATTCAATTGTTTTTATAAAATGGTGATATAATAACAATATTATCTTCAATATTATAAATTTTTTAAATATTGTTACCTAAAACTGCAAAAACTCCACCAAATGTGTTCTGAAATCATTGTTTTTTTTACGGTGTTCTACTGCCACACGAACTGATGTCATATGTGTTTCCATTACCACCTTTCAAGGTTTGCAATAATTATGGATTTTTAGTTTGTATATAAAATATAAAATATATTAAATTTATAATTGTATTATGATTCTTTAATTTTTATATCACACATAAATTCATGATTTCCATTTTCTGGGAATACTATAACATTGTTTGTCTGTATGGAATAAAACACTACATGAAGTGATTTAATTCATTCATGCTTTACATGTAATATTTTAAATACAATTTTAAAAAAATGTTATATAGATGAAAAAAAAATTAATAGAGTAATATATATATATCATTTACCTTACATTAATTCAATATGTCTAGAAAATTATATCAACATTCATGTGTCTGTGTGGCCTACAATCTCCATTAACGGTATATTTTATTTCATATAACTAAATTTTATGGATTACTATAAATAAATATGTACATAATATATTAATATATAGTAATAATATAATTTTTACATTATATATATGATTAAACCATGATATAAGTTAGAGGACCCAAAAAATAACAAGTCAAAACATATATGACAAACAATATGGTTAGTATCCAAAACATAAATTTAATATAGTATTGTTAATAAACAAATGATAAAAGGGTCATAAGAAAATAACATAAAGTATGATATGTATTTATTATTCTTTAATAATTTTATAAAAACCCTATATTTATTATTCAATTTTTTTTTGAAAAGGTAGAATAGAAGTAGAGACTTAAGGTAAGAGATTTTTATCTTACCTTTTTCTTCTATGAGACACAACCCATATTCACAATGTATTAATTTTATATGGTTTATATTTTGTTCAAGAACTTATATTATGATTATTATACTATAAACTATTAGTTATTAACTATCCATTTTGTTATCTCCCTTTCCTATGGTATATGGTTCAAATCCTAAATAACCAGTAAGGGTTTTTCGTCTCAATTTACATTAATTTAGACATGTGTTTAGTTATGAAAAAATATTATTTCAGGGGGTGTTTAAACATACATGTTGAAATTTAATATAATGAATTTATTCAACCTTTAGATATTTTATTTATTATTTTATTTTATTCCATCAGGGGGATTATGATTCAAGGTTACCAAAGTGGAATGATTTCTATATTATAATTTAACCATTTATCAAGATTATTTATCTCTAAGACACCATTGTGAAAATCACCTGAAACAACTCTCAAGAATTATATGTAATTTTTTATCCTCTATTTATTCATGATATATTCTAATAAGGGAAAAATTTTCCCACTCATTGGTATATAATATAAATAATACAATTTTTTAATACAATATTTCTTTATTTATCACATCATTGAGAAAATTTGTTTTCTTTCAAAAACATGATTTCAAAGAAAAATGTTTAAAAAAAAATTATTTTAAATGATTATTCATAATAGTATTCAATCAAATTTATTTTTAAAATGTTATATGTTTACAAATTTTTTATTTAATATTTTAAATGATTTTGATATATGGTTTGAATGTTATTTTCAAATAAAAATGTTTAAAATAATGTTTTATGTTTTAAAAAATATTTATCAATGTGGAGTGAGGTATTTTACCCAATACATGGTTTAAATAATCATTTCAAAATTAATTTCCATATAATATGCCTTTTTTTTGTGTGAACTATTCTTTAATAGTAATATTCTCAAATTATACAAGTCATATTATTTCTCTAAATAGTTTATGTTTTTATAGAATGATGTTTAGGGAACCCATTTTTTTATTCATGTCAATCATGTATCAAATAGATTATTACAAAACCTTTATGTTCTCCATTGGTTAATCATTCTTCAGTGAAATTGACATGAAACCTATTTTTTCTATTTTTTAATCAGGTTATGAAAAATTGATGATTATTTTTATTATTTTTAATGAATACATAAAATATCATTATAATTTATTCATGTTACGTTTCTTAAAAATTGCTTATATGATGGGGTGCCCAGATAGTGTATAGTCATCCGATTATATCTTTCATGAGTTTTTCACCAAGATAATTCTCCTATTCATTGGATAATGATAAATTATATACAACTTAAGAGGGTATATAAGTGCTAAGACCAATCCCATAGATGAGGGTACAAAATAATTTTTCCCAATCCCAAATATGAGGGTACACATGTACTTATCACATGCCCAAATATGATAGTACACTGGTTCTTATCCCAAGACCAATGATATGGGTACACTTGTTATTATCCCCATAATAATGATAATTGTAAACGGTTGGTCATCTTAAGTACAAAGATGATAGTAAATGTGTGGTCATTCCAAGCCTGAAAAGGTTGGTACATGTGTGGCTATCAGATCCCAAATTTGTTATATAGATGGTCATCCCAATCAAAATATGCTATGATTATTTTGGTGGGAATCATTGACCAAATATTTCCTATGCTTATAAGTATTCCAAAAATATATTTATCCTGAAAATGTTATGCTCAAATGGATCTTGTTATTTGATACCCATATGATTCATGTCTTTTGAACTGCCAATATTTTTTACATGACTCATTACTATGATCTATGATTTTTTTGGTCTAAACTTCGTATTTTATGTTCATTATCACATAACCATCTGCTTATATTATAAATTTATACAGTTTTATATTTATATATATTATTTTTTCCCCTAATGAGTATCTAAGAACACAATTTCTTTTGTTTACTTCCCTCAGTTATTAATTAATGTTTAAGTATGGGTTGCTTAAGAGGAGTACTATGTGAGATATATTTTTGGGATATTTTGAATAAAATTCACCATGTTATGTGATTATTGTCCTATTTTTTCAAAGGATCCAATCTATTATTGTTCTTGGGTGTGTGTTTGTGTAATTTAATAAACATTCATCTACAAATTTGTAATATACATTTATGAGAATATTGGGTCAATATAGATTGCATAAATTGAAAAGATTAGTCAACCTTTGGAAACTAGTATTTGAAAACATTAGTGATATCCTTATGTATACTAATAAATATATTTCTAGGTATATATCTCCAGATAAATATAATGATGATTTAATGTTTAGGAAAATGTCTTGTAATTTTTGAAAAGGATTGATTGAGTGGTTTCAATGAAATTAGATCCCTTTCATGAATGTACAAGTCGCTGGGGCTCTGGAAAAGATTTACTAAGGGGTAACAACCACAAAACATTGTATAACTATATACTCAATTAGGGACTACTGAACAAAAATATTCCATGATGGAAACCTGGTTTGATGGTCCTGGGGGATTTAATTTTTAAATCCAGAAACTCCTTACAAACAATTATGAAGGATTTAATAGATGATGACTATGAATGAACATTTATAATCCTAAGCTGTCACGGATTAAAGAAGAACGTGTCGTGATTTAGACATACTATAAGGGATTTTAATGATTATTTGATATCCCATTATGATTAATTTTGCTCATAATGTGATTTTTAGGTATAGTAACTAGTGGGAACCATAAGGAATTGGATTAACATTGAATATGACAAAAAAATTGGATGATAATCAAAAAAGGATAATGAATAGAGTAAATGCTATTTTTATTATGCCTAATCATTAATCACAAAAATAGGATTTAAAACTTATACCTTATCCATATGTCCAACTCCCTAGTGATGTTAATGATAGAGTTTGTTGAGAACTCAGGTGGTGGAGACCATGGAGTAATGATGAATCTGTTACATATTTTAAATGAATTAGGGAATAATCACTCAAGGGAATGTCTCAATGACATGATAAGATGTCTTATGTGTGGTGAAAAAGACCACTGAGTATGTAATTTATGAGAAAATATAAATAGTTTAGTTAATTAAATGGATGGTATATTTAGCTTCCCTATGTTATTATCAATAGTTGAATGTTTTAATTATAGAAGGATTCTAAATTAAGTAGATTGATATCCAAAGAAGAAATATCATAAAGGAAATCATCAAGGTTTTAGATTTAATGAATATATTTATTAATATGAGTAGACATCAAATGTAATATGAAATGAATTAGAAATAAATTAATAAGATGATGAATCATAGTTAGTTTCATAAGTTTGAGGTGGAATAATTGAAGTGTTTATGTATTGGAATTATAGAATAATGAAATATTTAAATATTTTTGTGTTTTGTTTTTCCATTATCGATTTTATGTATTAGTTAAATAATACCAATGCACTAGAAAATTGATATTTTGATTAATGGAAAATAACCCCTAATATAATTCAGTTATTGATATAATGATATTAAGGTAAAAAAGAAGTTTTATATAAATAATGTAAACTATATATTATAGATTATATTGTGATGATTAATTATTTTTTTTAAAAAAATTGGTTTATGAAATCATGGATGGAGTTTACAACATTTAGGGATTAAATGGTCATAGATTCAGTAATATATTTTTATGTAAGTATTGAGGAAGAATATACATTTTAAATATTGTTTTATTGTAATTCATGTTATTACCATCATTCAAGTGAATACATGATGAAGGTAGTCACATTTTTTGTATGTGATAATCAAGAACCACTTTTTATATATGGGGGTTTAGTGTTATGTTTATTTAGAGAAATTTACACGAATTACTCATAAATTCTTAATTCTTTTACGGTTATAAGTATAACCATTTATGTAATAGTTTATATTGATCATTGAAAGACGTTTTAGAGATTAATATATTATGTCAACATATAAATATCTATACATATAGGATATCATGTACAAAACATTTTTAAATGAAAATTATTGATTGATATAATTGATTATCATTCAATCTAGGGATTTTATGAGTCGTCAGTGATTTAGGAATAAAATATTCACAACAATTTCATGTAGTATTAGATGATTTTGAAGTTGAATAATGTATATCCAATTGGAGAGACAGTTATAATGAAATGTAATGAAATCAGTTATGTATATCTACTCATTAAAACTCGTCAACATTATGAAATGGAAATTGAGACAAAAATTTTATCCTATTATATTTATTTCCAATGAATAAAATGGTCCCATAATTAATCACTTATATATGGTTTTTTCATCATTATCATTCTCTAGATCACCCACATTCTTAGGACCATGTGTTTTTATCACTCTCTATAATTATTTAAGCTTTTTTAAAACATCTAAATATTTCGTTTCCATAATTGTTTTCATATTTGTAAACCATGTTTTGATTTACATTTGGTATCCATTACGTTTCCAACTAAATACTTTTAATGTAATTTCTCTTATTAATATATTTATTATGTGGAATTTTCAAATTCTAACCCTTTGATTAACGATATGAATTTCAAGGGATAAATTCAATTTATGGGTGGTAGAATAAAACAACCAAAGATTTTGTGAAATATTTTTGTTAAATTAATCTAATTATTTTTAAATTTTTATTTACATGATAAACTATTTTTATCTTTATCTACACACAATATTTAATTTTTCAATCCTAAAATTCAACACTATTCTTAGATTGCATTACGTGAAACCCCCAGCATAGCATTCTTTACACAAAATAGTGAATTAAAATGAAAATTGACATATTATGAAAATATTTTTATCTAATATGATAGATATAACATATCATTTGTAATTGTGGTTATTAATAATATGAAAAAATTTATTAAAATATGGTTGAAAATGAATTTAAAATTAATTATTTTTTGATCAGTTAAATTGAAATGAAAATGAAATCCTTTTAAAAATAATTAGGAATTTTTTCTAAATAAACAATTTTTTGTGTAGGTGTTCTTTATATAAAAAGATTAACCAAATAAATTTTTAATAATAAAATTAATTAAAATAATATATTATATTTTAAATAAAATGGTTAACACTCATTTTATAGGTTTTTTAAGGAAATGATAGGATGAAATCCAATTTTAGGATTTAATAATATATTTATTTAAAAGAAGTTTTGTTTCTATTAGTGGATAAATTATTATAAAAATAATTTTTTGAACTTTTAGATAATTAAATTTATTAAAAAAATACTTTTTAATCATATTATAATAATTATATTATGTTCATCATTTGGGAGTTTTTAGAAAAGATACATTTTTAATGAATACTGAAAATAGAAAATTGTAATAGAAAATGACAATTTAGTTTATATTTTTATTAAATTTAAAATATAATTGTATTTGTTTTAATGATTAATTAGTTAATATATATATGTATTTATCTAATTTAGGTCTATTTTATAAAATTAATATTGAAATTTTATTTAAAAATATAGTAAACTTTTGATCCTTTTCTCACTAAGAACCCACTTTCTAGTTTCATCTATAAGACTAATATTAAATATAATTATCCCACATTGTTGAATGTAATTGGGAATAATGGATTCCATATTTTTAGTTTCTATAATTTATATTATCTAATATAGCCAATGTAACTTTTTTACCATAATGTTGTAACATCCCGGGTGAATCAAAAATAATACTCTCTTTTTATTAATATTTTTGAATTTAAAATTAAGTTTACTTTAAAGGGGTTTCTATGTTCGATAGCGTACCCGATACGCAACAACGCGTTTCTTTGAAATCTTACGTTGCCCACTAATAATATTATATTATTATTTTAAATGGTAGTTAACTCCTAGTCATTGTATTGGTGGGAATGAACAAAAATAACTACAATATGATTATACAAGATTGTTAAATGTATTTACATTTTTTCAATAAAAAGATAGAGGCGTAAAATATAAATGAATCTAATTTTAACCATAATTTGCATTAAAAGGTCGATTTTCCGCCTTTTAATGGTGGACCCTCTTTAAATATAGTTTTGGTCAATTTAATACATTCTATTTGACCAAATAAAATGCAGTTTTTTAATGGGGACATCAAAATTTAATTTTTTTAAACTATTGGAATTTTTCGGATAATGTTCATTTTTTAATGAATAGTGAAAATATTGTATTTTAATTCAAAACTGTATTTTAATCTAATTTATTTATATGGTTATATTACTTTCTTAATTGGTTTTAAAGTGTAATTAGATTATATTTTTACAATTTAATCCAATGGAGGTCATTGGAATTAATTTCACTTTAAAATTGTACATAAACAAGTGTCAATATTTTGATAGTTATTGTTTCTTAAAAACACGATATTTTTTTTTGACAACGGGAAGTAATTTTAAATTAATTAATTCAACTTCTATGTATTTAATTTCGTAAAATAGAAATCATTTTTGAATTTGGAATATCAAATAATTCTTACACTAAATTTTTGGTATTTTTCTAAAAAACTACAATTTTTGATGAATAGTGAAACCACTTAGTAGAAGTTAAAAAACAAACTTTTTTCATTTAAATGAAATTTTAACACTACTGTGAAATGAATTTCTAAAATCCAATATACATGGTTATTATTAGTAACTAAAATGTTCTTCAATGAGATAAAAATAATTTTTGGTGAATAGTAACTTTTGACTTTTATTTACCATAGTTAAAGGTAAATAGGGTAATTCGAGGTAAAAAGAATATTATAATAATTCAAAATTTACCTTAAAACTTGTAAAAACCTTATTAGGTCATTCATTAATGACCAAGTTCATCTTTGGGTCGATTTTTGGACCCCATTGAGCCACCTGGGAGTGATAATGACAAGTTGGATTTATTAATTTATAGTAATGGAAAAATAGACATACACAAAAAAAATTAGTAATTAATTTTTATATGGTGTTATATAAGTTATTTTTTATACTATAAATATTCATTGGAAATATAAAAATATTTCCCAAATCATTGTATTTTTTATACAATTTTTATACATCAAATAAATTAAATTATTTATGACACAATAATGATGCAGTATTTACCTCATTAATAAATGATTTAAATAAATAAGATTATAATGATTACAATATTATCCAAAACTTATCCAATTATTATTGGATTATTTTCTTTCGAATATGAGTCACCTTATCTTCAACCGTTGTGATTTTTGGACCTTTTGAAATCGAATATCATTATATAATAAAATAATATTTTCTAACTTTCCTAAAGAGCCCCTCCTCTTCCTTATAAAATAAGACCACTTATAAACAATTCCTCACACCTATCAAGCCTTTTGAATCATCCAACCTCTGCCTAATTAATCTCCCTACATCCCACTTCTTCTCCTAGAAGCATGACCTTAGGTAGAAGGAACTTCAAGAAGTCCTTTGGTTCAAACCAAAGGGAGTTACCCAAATTAATGGTAATGATTTCTCTTAAATTGTTTTCTTTTATTTCCATTCTCCAACCCCTAAACTCTTTTTATTACATTCTTTTGTAAAAACACCAGTGTCCTCAAATATAATAGGATTTTGTTATAAGAATTATTATTACTACACTTACACACGCCTCCATCTAATAGGTGAAGAACATAACGTTTCTGTGGATGGAAAACTCACGCCTCATGAAACGATAATTGTTCAATTACCTCTTACAGCCTCGCATGGTGGCCATTATGATGGAACTGTATTTATATATGATATATATTATGTTTATTTTTTCTTTTTTCTTCTGTATTTTCCATTTATAGAATGCCTTTATGGTTTCCATGGTGGGTAAATACGATAATCTCATTTGAGAAAGTTCGGAATACCGCCCCCTCAAAGTGATGTGACTCGTTAATGCCTTATGTGGGATGTATAAAGGATATAGTTAATGATACTATATATGATATTATATTGTAATTATAATATATCAATGTATCATTATGTTTAAAATTCCATTAAAATAATAAATAGAAATAAATTAGCGTCCATGCGAACGTACGTCTTCCCGTCTCCATGAACGGTGCATTTCATTTCTTACCTCCATATGTTGTGTAATATTATAAATTCATGTATATACTAGATATATATGACATATATAATATCTAAATCATGAATATCATTTTGTATATAATAGACTATTTACCACATGGAAAACTTGTAAATATAAGGTGTTCATTTTTTACACAAGTACCAAATATCGAAAAAATGGACGTTATTAACTTAAATGATTACATAATATTTATAACATGGTAATAAGTGATATAAAAGGAATAATAAACATCAAAAAGGTTCTTAATTAAGTAGAAATTAACTTTAGTTTATTATTGCAGAGATTAAAGAACGATCGAGTCAAGTCAGACACAAGGTAAGGGACTTCATCTCAAATTCCTTACATTGTGGAATATTTTCATTAGTACACAACTTTATTTTATACGGTGTATAAACCCCTTTGAATTTTACTTTTATTCAAAAGCAATCTTTTTCTTGGAAGCATTTTACTAAATGACAAAAATTATGTTCATTTTAACGTAAGCAGTGACAACAACCTTTTCCACCACCGTGAGTATTATTTGATCTTTGGCTTCCTCAACAAGACGTAATGTTTTTAAAAGAAAATAAATACCACATACTCTTTTATGTATTTTGGAATTTAAAATGGTTTTTATAATGGATTTGTTATCTGAATATATTTAATTGATATATTTTGATTGATATGTGAAAATGTTTTCTTTCTTTTATATTTGTTTTATGTCTTATGATTGTATAATGGTACTTGGACATTTGACGGGTGATTATGTGATAAACCAAATGACGGGTGGTTCCGTGAATACCGGGATGGGTGGTTATGTTATAACCTCCAATGCATTGGGTATGGAAGTTTGTCGTATGGCTATTCTATTTATTGATATGTGTGGAAGTCGACCATATGGTTATTCCATTTAAGTATGTTTATTTCCCAAGTTACCATTATATGTTATGTGTTCTTAATATGGGTTTTATGGTAATATTTTGGTTACAAAAGGGTAAGTAATGATCTTTTATTCAGTGAAGAGTATTTACTACTTCATAAAGGTGAAAATTATTACTTATGATAAAGTATTCATGTTTTACCTGTTGTTTTGAAAAAAATAACAGTTTTCCTTCTTTGTGTATCCCTTACTGAGCTTTTTATGCTCATCCAATGTTTTTTAAATGTTTTTAAAAGGACATAATATGGAATAGGGTCAATGATGGGATCAAGGAAAAGTCATGCTATCTTAAACATGTAACTAGACATGACTCTTTTTTCAAGGGTTTATATTTTATGAAAAAATGGAAATTTTGTATAAATTTATACTTTGTATATGAAATGAAATGTAATATTTATGTCCTAGTTATCTAAAACTCTAAACCTAAAAATATCCTCAATGTGAATTTTTCGTTTAATTCATGATTATATAATTTTTTAAGGTCGGGTCCTTATAGTTGGTATCAGAGGTAGGTTTTGACAATTATAGGAGTTAGAATATTGTTAATTTAATGTTCATAAGTTAATTTAGGTTATGATTGAAATGGTATAGCATTTATAGATTACCATGTTGCTTTGACTAAGATATTTTTGCGTTCAAGAATGGTTTTCCGTAGAGGAAACAGGGAAGCTATGTTGGAATGACATTAGGAGAAAGAAAACCTTCCAAATCAGCAACCAGAGATGGTCAGAATTGGAACTGAATAGTTTGTTGTAGTGATGGCACAGTTGACTCAGGCTATAAATGGTGGTGGTATCCATGTATGATATCATCCAGATAATCCACCGAGAAACATTTCAGTATTAGAGCATTTCATGAGGCAACATACCCCATCATTCAGAGGATCATCTGATCCGGTTCTAGTAGAAGGGTGGATTAAAGAACTGGAAAAAAAATTCGATGTCAAGGGGTGTTCAGAACATCAAAATGTTGGACTCGTTGTTTACCGTTTTGAAGGTGAAGTTGATCATTAGTGGTCGATGGTGAAAAATATCAGGGATAGTGAGGATATTTATGCTCTTGATTGGGATGAATTCAAAGGTATGTTTCTTGAGAAATATTTTCCTAAGGTGGTTCATCTTAGGATGGGAAAACAATTCTTAGAATTGATGCAGGAGGATCATTCAGTGGCTTCTTATGAAGAAAAATTCACTCGACTTGCAAGGTATGCACCAAATTTCATCTGAGATCTTGGTAGTAAGATAAATCAATTTTACTCAGGATTGAAGCCATGATATCGATGAGCATTAGTCTCTCGTGAGTTCAAAAGTTGTGAAAAACTTTTTTGTTGTGTGGAGAAGGTGGAAATGGATTTTACTGATGATAAAGTGTTCTTTGAAAAACAATAGAATAATAGGTCTAGTTGGTAAGAAAAGGAGAAGAATTTATCAAAGAAGCCTGGAGGTAAGAAATTTAAATATCTAACTTTTGAGAAGTGTGGTAAAAATAATCCTAGAGAATGTTTATCAATGTCTGGAATGTTCTTCTGGTGTGGAAAGTCTGGTCATATTTCTCATAACTGTAAGGAGGATGATGAAGCAGGCAATGAAAAGCCATCGTTTAGATGTTTTAAGTGTAATTAAATGGTTCATTGTGAAAATGGGTGTCCAGTGAAGAACTCAACTGAGGAAAAGCAGCCGGACTACAAGAAAAAAGTGGTGTTGAAATACTTTGCAACTACTTCTGGAGATGTTGGTCCATCGAACGATGTAGTATCAGGTACACTGTTTGTTTGTTCAGATTATTCCAATTTGTTGTTAGATTTAGGGTCTACACACTCTTTCATTTTGGAGAAGTTTTCAAGTAAATTGGGAATTCTATCTCAAGATATGAATATAGAACTTACGGAAAAAACACCTAGAGGAAATGTTGAGACAAAAGAAAACATAAGAACATTCTTGTCCTTGTGTGTGGAAATACACTACCTGCAAACATTATTTTTTTCCTCTAGTAGAGTTTGATGTTATTTTGGGAATGGATTGGATTTCTGTTTATCATGATAAGATTGATTGTAGAGATAAAGAGGTTTCTTTTCGTAAAGATTTATAGTTTTTGTACAATAATGAACCCTTTATTTTGATAACATATCAGGAAGCTGATAAACTGGTAATAGATAGAAATGAATGTTACCTTGCACATAATGTTGAAAACAAAGGAACTGTTCATATTAATGATGTGCTGGTGTTAAATGAGTACCGTGATGTTTTTCCTAATGTGTTGTCTGGTATTATAACTGATCGAGAAGTTGAATTTGCTGTTGACTTAGATCCTAATGCTAATCCAATTTCAAAACCCCCTTATCGAATGGCTCAAATTGAACTTTTAGAGTTAAAGAAGTAATTGAAAAAGTTATTAGATAAAGGTTTCATTCGACCTAGAACATCACCATGGGGTGCTCCTGTATTTTTTATTTAAAATAAATATGGTTAAATGAGACTTTTCATTGATTATAGAGAATTCAATAACATCAATGTTAAGAATAATTATCATTTGACTCATATCGATGATTTGTTTGATCATCTCTAAGGAGCTCTGTATTTTTCAAAGATTGACTTGAGATCGGTGTACCATCAGTTGAAAGTAAAGGAAGCAGACATTCCAAAGACCGCACTTTGTACTAGATATGGCCATTATGAATTTGTAGTTATATATTTTGTGTTAACCAATGCACCGGTTGTATTCATGGATCTTAGGAATAGAATTTTTCATGATTTCTCGGATAAGTTTTTAGTTGTGTTCATTGATGATATTTTAGTTTATTCCAAAATCAAAGAGGAACATGATATTCATTTAAGGGTTTTCTTGAAAACCTTAAAAGAAAATAAACTGTATGGGAAATTTAGGAATCGAAAAGAATATTGGTGAATTCTCCAGTCTTGGAATTTCCATCAAGAAATGGTGAATTTTTTATCTATAGTGATGCTTAATTGAAAGGACTTAGATGTGTCCATATCCAGAATGATCAGGTAATTGCTTATGCTTCATGTCAGCTATAAAACCATGAGTTAAATTACCCTACACATGATTTGGAATTAGATGCTGTTTTTTTTCTTTAAAAATATAGAGGCATAATTTGAATAGAGTGAAGTGTGAAATATATATTGATCACAAAATTTTAAAGTATATATTCACTCAGAAATAATTGAACATGAGACAGAGGAGGTGGCTAGGATTAATCAAAGATTATTATTGCATGATCCATTACCATTCAGGAAAAGAAAATAATGTAGCTGATGCTTTGAGTCGAAAAATTAATGCTTCATTAACAATGTTATATTTGGAATAAGATCCTTTGGTTTTTGATTTGATGAACTTTGGCATAGAAGTTGTTGGTGCAAGAAATTCTTCCATTTTGTATCAGGTGTCAGTGAAATCATCTCTATCAGACAGAATTAAGCTAGCACAGAAAGAAGACAGTGAGTTACAGAAAAAGGTAGAGTTAGTTCATAAGGGTATGTTGCCTGAATTTAACATTGATAATGATTATGTGTTGAGATTTGGAATAATATTATTTGTGCGTTGTGATTCACATTTGAAGAATGAGTTGTTATGTAAACCCATAGTTCCCCATTTTCAGTTAATCCTGGCAGTACTAAGATGTAAATAGTTCTTCGTGAGTTTTACTGGTGGGATGGAATGAAAAGAGATATTACTGATTTTACTGTGAAGTGTTTGACTTGTCAAAAGGTTAAAGCAGAGTGGTAGTTACTGAAAGGTATGCTTCAGCCTCTAATGGTACCACAGTGGAAATGGGAAAATATATCCATGGACTTCATGGTGGGATTACCAAAGTCATCTCAAGGTAGTAAATCAATCTGGGTTATAGTTGATCGATTGACTAAATCTTCTCATTTTCTTTATATTCGAGATACATTGTCTCTAGATCAACTTGATCAATTGTATGTTAAATAGATAGTCCGATTGCATGGATTTCCCCTCTCCATTCTATCTGATCTTGATCCCAGGTTTACTTCTAACTTTTGTAAAGGCCTTAAGAAGTCATTGGGTACTGAATTAAATTTTAGTACAACTTTTTATCCTCAATCAGATGGGTAGTCAGAACGAACAATTCAGACCTTAGAGGATATGATATGTGCTTATTCACTGGATTATCAGGTAATTTGGGACCAACATCTTTCTTTTGTTTAATTTTCATATAATAACATTTTTCATTCCAGTATACAGATGGCTCCATTTGAGGCATTATATGGAAAGCATTGTCGAACTACATCTTTTTGGGATGAAGTAGGTGAAAGGAAGCTGATGGGACCAGAATTAGTAGATGAGATGGCAGAGAAAGTTCAGTTGATTCAGAATCACATGAGAACAGCTCATAGCAGATAGAAAAGTTATACAGATAACCTAATTAACGATATTTCTTTTGAGGTAGCTGATCATGTCATTCTCAAAGTTTCTCCATGGAAAAGTGTGATGTGTTTTGGTAAGAAAGAAAAGTTGATTCTGAGGTTCATTGGACCTTATGAAATTCTGAGGAGAGTTGGATCAGTTTTATACATAGTGGCTTTACCGCCAATTTTATCCCAGGTACACAATTTTTTTCATGTTTTGATGTTGAGAAAGTATATGTCAGATCCATCTCATGTTTTGAGCCCATAGGTAGTTCAGTTGGAAGAGAATCTCTCTTATGAAGAACAACCAGTCCAGATTCTTGACCGTAGAGAGCAAGTGATGTGTAATAAATTAATTCACCAGGTAAAGGTTTTGTGGAAAACCCATATGGTTGAAGAGGAAACCTAGGAATATGAAAATTCTATGAGGGATAAATACCCCCACTAATTTTGATAACAAAATAAAAATTGCGAGGACACAACTTCCCAAAGGGCGGAAGGATGTAACATCCCGAGTAAATAAAAAAATTATACACTCTCTTTTTATTAATATTTTTTAATATAATATTAGGTTTACTTAAAAGGGGTTTCTATGTTCGATAGCGTACCTGATACACAACAATGGGTTTCTTTGAAATCTTACGTTGCACAATAATAATATAATATTATTATTTTAAATAGTAGTTAACTCTTAGAAGTTGTATTGGTGGGAATGAAAAAAACTAACTACAATATGATTATACATTATTTTTAAATGTATTTACATTTATCCAATAAAAAGTTTTAGGCTTAAAATATGAATGAATCTAATTTTAATCATAATTTAAATTAAAAGGTCGATTTACCACCTTTTAATGGAGAACCCTATTTAAATATAGTTTTGGTCACTTTAATAAAATATAATTGACCAAATAAAATCCTTCTTTAGAATGAGGACATCAAAATTTACTTTGTGTAAATTATTGGAATTTTTCGATAATGTTCATTTTTTAATGAATAGTGAAAAATATTGTATTTTAATTCAAAAGTACATTTTAATTTAATATATTTATGTGGATAGATTATATTCTTAATTGATTTTAAATTGAAATTAGATTATATTTTTACCATTTAATCCAATGGTGGTCATTGGAATTAATTTCACTTTGAAATTGTACATAAACAATTGTCAATCTTTTGATAGTTATTGTTTCTTAAAAACATGCTATTTTTTTGACAATGGGAATTAATTTTAAATTAATTAATTCAACTTCTATGTTTTGAATATTTTAAAATAGAGATCATTTTTGAATTTGGAATATCAAATAAATCTTAGGCTGAATTTTTTGTATTTTTCGAAAAAACTTCCATTTTTTATGAATAGTGAAACCACTTAGTAGTAGTTAAAATACTGACTTTTAAATTTAAATGAAATTTTACCACTAATTTGAATTTAATTTTGAAAATACAACATAAATTTTTATTATTATTAAGTAAAATTTGGTTCAATAAGATGAAAATAATTTTTTCTGAATAGTAACTTTTGACTTTTATTTACCACGGCTAAAGGTAAATAGGGTAATTCAAGGTAAATAGAATATTATAATAATTCAAAATTTACCTTAACACTTGTCCAAAACATATTATTTGAGTCATTAACGACCATGGTCATCATTGGGTCGATTTTGGGACCCCATTGATCCACATGGGAGTGATAATGACAATATGGATTAATTAATTTAATGTAAAGGCAAAATAGACATAAATGAAAATATTTTAGTAATTAATTTTTATATGGTGTTATATAAATTATTTTTAGACTATAAATATTAATTGGAAGGATTATAATATTTCCCACATCATGGTGTTTTTTATATAATTTTTAGACATCAAATAAATTAAATTATTTATGACACAATAATGATGCAGTATTTACCTCATTAATAAATTATTTAAATAAATAAGATTATAATGATTAAAATGTCAACGAAAACACGTCCAATTCTGATTGGATGATTTTATTTATAATATTAGTCACCTTATATTTGACCTTAATGATTTTCAGACCTTTTAAAACTGAATATCACAATATAATAAAATAATATTTTCACACTTTCCTAAAGAGCCCCTCCTCTCCCTTATAAAAGGAGACCACTTATAACCAACTCCTCACACATCTCTATACTTTTGGCTAATTCAACCTCTACCCAATTAATCTCCATAAATCTCTCTTCTTCTCTTAAAAGACTTATCTTAGGCATAAGGCACTTGAAGAATTCATTTGGTTCAAACCAAAGGGAGTTACCCAAATTAAAGGTAACAGTTTCTCTTAAATTGTTTTCTTTTATTTCACTTCTCCAACCCCTAAACTCTTTTTATTCCTTTATTTTGTAACAACACCAGTATACTCAATATACTAGTATTTTGTTACGATAATTATTATAACTACACTTAAACGCACCTCTATCTAATGGGTGAAGAGCATAATGTTTCTGTAGATGGAAAACTAACACCTCACGAAATGATGATTGTTCAATTACCTCTTACCACCTCTCATGGTGGCCATTATGATGGAAATTTATTTATATATGATATATATTATGTTTATTGTTTCTTTATTCTTCTGTATTTTCCATTTAAATCACGCCTTTATGGTTTCCATAGTGGGTAAATACGATAATCTCATTTGAAGAAGTGCGGATTATCACCCCCGTAAAGTGATGCGACTCATTAGTGCCTTATGTGGGATGTATAAAGGATAGTTTTAATGATATTATATATGATATTATACTGTAATTATAAAATACATATGTATCATTATGTTTAAAATTCCATTAAAATAAGAAATAGAAATGAAAGTAGCGTTCATGTGTACGTACGGCTTACCGTGTCCATGAACGGTGCATTTCATTTCATACCTCCATATGTTATGTACTATTATAAATTCATGTATATAATTTATATATATATATAATATATTATATCTAAATCATGAATATCATTCTGGATATAATAGACTATTGACCACAAGGTCAACTTGTAAATATAAGGTGTTCATTTTTGACTCAAGTACCAAATATCGATAAAATGGACGTTATTAACTTAAATGATTACATAATATTTATAACATGGTAATAAGTGATATAAAAGGAATAATAAACTTGAAAAAGGTTCTTAAGAAAGTATAAATTTACTTTATTTTATTATTCAGGAGATTAAAGAATGATCGAGTCCAGTCGGGCATGAGGTAGGGGACTTCGTCTCAATCTCCTTACATTGAGGCATATTTTCATTAATACACATCTTTCTTTTATACTGTGTATAATCCCCTTTTACTTTTACTTTTATTTAAAATGTATCTTTTTATATTAATCATTTTACTAAATAAAAAAAATAATGTTCCTTTTAACGTAAGCGGTGACAACAACCTTTTTCACCGCCGCGAGTATTATTTGATCTTTGGCTTCCTCAACAAGTTGTAGTGTTTTTAGAAGAAAATAAATACCTTATACTCTTTTATGTATTTTGGAATTGAAAATGGTTTTGATAATGTACTTTTTATTTCAATATATTTAAGTGATATATTGTGATTGATATGTGGAAATGTTTTCATTCCTTTATATTTGTTTTATATCTTGTGATTTTATAATGGTACTTGGACATTTGATAGGTGGTTACGTGATAGACCAAATGACGGGTGGTACCGTGAATACCAAGACAGGTGGTTACGTTATAACCTCCAATGCATTGGGTGTGGAATTCGGCCGTATGGCTATTCCATTTAGTGATATGTGTGGAAGTAGACCATTTGGTTATTCCATTTAAGTATGTTTATGTCCCTAGTTACATTTATATGTTATGTGTTCTTTATATGGGTTTTATGGTAATATTTTGGTTACAAAAGGGTAAGTAATGATCTTTTATTCAGTGAAGAGTATTTACTACTTCATAAAGGTGAAAAGTATCACTTATGATAAAGTATTCATGTTTTACCTGTTGTTTTGAAAAACTTACAGTTTTCCTTCTTTGTTTATCACTTATTGAGCTTTTTTATGATCATCCCAAGTTTTTGAAATGTTTTTCACAGGACATAATGTGGAATAGGGTCAAGGATGGGATCAAGGAAAAGTCATGCTATCTTAAACATGGAACTGGACATGACGCTTTTTTTCAAGAGTTAATATTTTATGAAAAAAAGGAAATTGTGTATAAGTGCCTACTTTGTATTTGAAATGAAATGTAATAGTTATGTCCTAATTCTCTAAAACACTAAACCTGAAAAGATTCTCAATGTGAATTATTCATTTTAATTCAATATTATGTAATGTTTTAAGGCCGGATCCTTATAAATTTTGTGTGAAAAATAGTTAAAATCAATTAACATGATTGAGGATAAAACATAGTTCTATGCATTACATGTGTTCAGTTGAAAACTAGTTTTACATAAATATATTACATTTATTAAATGAATTATATTTAATATTAATTATACATATGAATAAATTTTAAGATGATTCTAATTTTAATTTTAATTTTAAAGGATAAATTACAAGGGTAAATAAAAATTTATAAGTTTCTACGTTAAAAAAGTGTAAAATTCATTAAACATAACGACTATGGAATAAAATGATAAATGTATGCTTTTTTATGTTTTATTGGTCTATATAACAATATTAAACCTTCCATATTTTATGTATCTATTTTAGATTCCCTTGAGGTAAGGTATACCTCCCAATAGTGAATACTTTTGGGTATTTAAATGAATTCCACTCCTCAATTACAAAAGGGAACTCACTAGAATACCTTATTCACACCCCTAAATCCATTTTGTTTGGGAAAACCTAATAAAATTACTTCCCAGCTTAACTAACCTCATCCTACATGCCTTATATTTGGTAAAAATCCATCCTAGGAAGGCAATAGTGAAATCCTATAGAGGATACCAGAAGAAGAGGTAATGTTCTTCAGTGAGCATCATTATTTTATTTATTTATCCACCTCCTTCAATTATTATTATAACATTATGATATAATAATATTACTATATTAACATTAATGAGATTTTATTATGTTATTGGTATGACCTTAATGTGTACGAACTTTAATCAAATGGGTTACAAAATCATTATTCGTGTGTAAGACAAACATCAACCTCACAAACTCATGTCATTCATTTTTTCATTAGCACATTTCATGGATGGGAATATTGATGGATTTATAGATTTTAGATGATATATATAATATTTGTTTATTATATTATTCTTCTTAAATAGGAATATCACACGTACCTGCATGATTTCAATTTTGTGGGAATACGATAATGTATTTCGTGTGTATGACAGGCTTCCACCTTACGAAGAAATGTAATTTGTTTAGGATTTTCTTGTAATATATTAAGGATGAGTATAATAAAATTATATGAAATATTTTATATAATAATAATACTATAGTTATAATATATAAATATATCTTTTTTCATTATTTATGTCAATACGAAAATAAAATGGAAACAATGTTTATGCGTATGTATGACCTACAGTCTCCATGAGCGGTGTATTTAATTTATTATCACCAAATATTAAGGATTAATATAAATAAAAATACAATTAATATATATTTTATTTAAATAATGGTTTATATTATTTATATAATGAATCCATGTTCTATGTAAGTGGACCATAAAAATTAGATGTCAACCTATATTGTTAAATAACGGTTTTTTTATGTGAACGGTAACTTTAACATGTAATTGCTAATATAATAGAAATAAAAGGGTCATAATAAAATGATATATGGTTTGATATATATTATTATTATTCTAATTAATTTCACAATATACTTATAATTTTTATACATGAGGTATGAATTAGTACTACATAAATCCTAACTTAAGATAATATATTAACATCTTATAGTTTGTGTACAATAATGAACCCTTTCTTTTGATAACATATCAGGAGGCTGATAAACTGGTAACAGATAGAAATGAATGTTACCTTTCACATAATGTTGAAAACAAAGGAACTGTTCATATTTATGATGTGTCGGTGGTAAATGAGTAACTTGATGTTTTTCCTAATGTGTTGTCTGGTTTTATACCTGATCGAGAAGTGGAATTTACTGTTGACTTAGATCCTAATGCTAATCCAATTTCAAAACCCCTTATCGAATGGCTCAAATTGAACTTTTAGAGTTAAAGAAGCAATTGAAAGAGTTATTAGATAAAGGTTTCATTCGACCTAGCACTTCACCATGGGGTGCTCCTGTATTTTTTATTTAAAATAAATATGGTTAAATGAGACTTTTCATTGATTATTGAGCACTGAATAACATCAATATTAAGAATAATTATCATTTGCTTCATATTGATGATTTGTTTGATCAGATCTAAGGAGATCTGTATTTTTCGAAGATTGACTTGAGATCAGGGTACCATCAGTTGAAAGTAAAGGAAGCAGACATTCCAAAGACCGCACTTCGTAATAGATATGGCCATTATGAATTTGTAGTTATGTATTTTGGGTTAACCAGTGCACTTGTTGTATTCATGGATCTTATGAATAGAATTTTTCAAGAGTTCTTGGATAAGTTTTTAGTTTTTTTCATTGATAATATTTTGGTTTATTCCAAAAGTAAAGAGGAACATGATATCCATTTAAGGGTTGTCTTGCAAACCTTAAAAGAAAAGAAATTGTAACACCCCGAGATTTTATGGAAAATATTCTTTTTAATTTCACTAATGTCTTGTGTTGTATGCTACACCAAAAGGAGCTATCACAACACGCATCCTTGATTTTCCTTTCATTACACGAAATCGTTACCTTCCTCGATAGCTTGCGTCGTACGCAATACCGAGTTTCACTAAACAACGATATGCTATTAAAATATTATTAAAACTAGCCGTTATAAATAGTAATAACCACTTTTTGAAATTTTATAAATTTTATTTTTCAAAATGGACTTAATTTTTGGATTCGAAATATCGAAATTAGCCTACAGTGAAATTTTGGTATTTTTCTGAAAACTTTCAATTTTTGATAAATAGTGAAACCACTAAGTGGTAGGTTAAAAAATGAATTTTTCATAAAACAAAATTTTACCGCTTCTGTGAATGGAATTTCGAAAATCCGAGAGACACGGTTAATATCAAGGACTAAAATGTGGTTCAATGAGATGAAAATAATTTTTGGTGAATAGTAACTTTTTACTTTTTTTTACCATGGTTAAAAGTAAATAGGGTAATCAATGGTAAAGATGATATTATTATTACCCTAACACATGTCCTAATTCTATTGGATAAGTTAAATTCGACCAAAAACAAACTTAGTAATAAAATATGACCATTTAGGCCCACTTGGATTAGATTAGGACATTTATTATTAATTTATTTAAAGAAGGGTTAAAATAGTTAAAATCAAAGTTTAATAAGTAAATAATTTTTAATATTGGGTTATACATAAGATAAATTAGACTATAAATATTCATTAGAAAGCTAAAATTATTTCCTACATAATGGTATTTTATTTGTAATTTTTAGACATTAAATAATTTAATTTATTTATGACACAATGATGATGCAGTAATTATCTTATTAATGAAATATTGACATAATTGATGTTATAAACACAAAAATAAATGTAATTTGAGACTTTTTATGAATTCCTTTAATTTTATAGGTTACTATGATATATTAGTGTTGATTTAATCAACTTGTTTTGAACATATAATTCTGTTATGACTTTCACAAAAATCATATATCAAATAGTGTCAAAATTGACACAAAATAGTTTTTAAATAAAATATTATATTATTAATTGTTATTTTATTCCTAAAAATCTAAGTTTCGGCCAAATGACTTAGCTAAGGATATATATATTAATAATAAACAACTTGGGGTTCTTTTGGCATGTTATAGTAAGTGTATTAACCATATAGTGTAAGAAAACAAAAAGTCACGGTAAAAGCTAAATTATTTAACTTAGAGTTAAATCTAATTGATAAGGTTAAAATAATAACATAAACTTTTCTAAATCCTATTGGTTGATAGTATTTCGACCCATCCCTAATTTAGCTTAGAAATAAGACCCTTTGGAACCATTATAAACCGATTTTGATTTTAATATATAATAATATTTTGAGATATTCCTAAGGTGCCCCTATCCTCCCTTATAAAAGGGCACCTCCTCTCTCTCCTCCTCACACCAATTTGAGCATTCATGCTCGGCCAAACCCTCCCAAAATATCTTATCCACTTCCCTAGTATCATCCTAGAGTTTCTTTTCTCCTTCAAAGACCATACTTAGTTATTTATGCGGAGTTTAAGAAAAGGCGCGTCAAAAAGAGGTAATATCCATTACCGATCTTTTTCAATTTCTTTCTTCTTCAACTTCTTCTTATTTAGTTGTTTCATAATAAAGTAATAACATAAGTATTTATTATATACTTATATGTTATTATAAATATGAAACAACTCTAATTAACCTTCTATCCATCCTACGGAAAAAGGAAATCACCGCGCATGCGTACGTACAGAATACCGTCTCCATGCCGTGGTGTAATCTATTTTCCGCCACCACCTTAATTGGATGGGTATAATGGTGTAAGGAGTAACTATATATGATTATTATAGAGTGATATTGATACTGAAATAGTATACATACACTGCAACACAATTCCATGACCATGGGAACGATATCATCTCTCACGCGTACGTACGGACTACCGTCTCCACGACACGATGAGATTCATTCTCCATGTTAACCATTTAAGAATGATTATAAAGTATATATAAGAAATAATAATGAAATATATGACATTATAAAGCTACTGTATTTATGTATATATGTATGTCATCTACTTACATCAATTCAAGACAATAAGGAATGGAAAACATCGTTCATGCGTACGTACGGACTACCGTCTCCATGAACGGTGTGTTTCATTTCATTTATATATTTATTATATATATATATATATATACTAAATATATATGATATATAAATCATGTTTTATATTCTGGAAGTAAGTAAATCATGATATAAGTAATAATAATGTCATGAACAAAAAGTCCAAACACCTACGATAAATGAAACGATTTTACCCAAAACACTTCTTTAACATGGAATTTACAAAAGAATGGGTAATATAAAGTCATAAGTGAACCATATATGATATCATAACAATTAATATGATTCTGTAATAAGTTAATGACATTATTTATATCATTATACAGGAGGTTCGGACACTTACGAAGCAAATTGGACTTAAGGTAAGGGAAATATCACAATCTCATTTTTATCCGAGATTGTTTGTACTTTGGTATTTACTGGGGTGTATTTTATCATCGACATCCATGTTTCCTCAATATGTGATATTAATATACTTATAAAATAGTTAATATTCAATTTTACCCTTCGGTTTGTTTTTAGTGAAATATATGAAAGGAATCTTTTGTCGTTTTTCATACGAGGTACTTTTTTGACTTTTCCGACAAAAGTACGAGAAGAATGTTTTTTTAACTTATATGGCATGAATGGATTTTTAAAAATTTATTTCCAAGAATCTTCCTTTAAAAGTTTTCAAGTTTATTTTTAATCAACTTATTTAGTTTAAAATTGTATGACATGTTAAGAAAGGAAAAGTGTTTTTGAATTAGAAAGGATATTTTCCTAAAGAATGAAGTTCAAGTGTTTTATCAAAATTATTTTCCATTTAAGATAATATAGGGTTCTGTTTCTATACCTATTATTACATTTACTTGATTATTTTGTGATGGAAATATTTTTATGAATTCCTTTATCTTATATGAATTGTTTTATGATGTCATGATGTTTAGGATTCCCATTTTTATTACATGGGTTATGCAATGATGTATGATTTATGATTTTGTGGCACACATAAGAATGGAATCATTATGAGATGGGTGGGACCTATATCTCCCTCCAATGCATTGGGTAAAGATTTTATATCTCATGAGATAGACATGGATGGAACGGTAGGTTATACCGGTTCAGTGAAACAGGGCTGGAACGAGGGTGACTCGGTTCAGAAAGTGACTTTGTCCACTAAGATAGTCTTGGCAATGAGTCATAACTAACAAGAAATTATTCTCTATGATTATGTGTTTATTCCAAAAAGTTTCATGTTATGATTATTGTGATTACATTTCACTGCCATGATTTATCCCATGTTATGATATTTAGATCTCTTTTGCAGGTTAAGATTTCCAAAAGTTATGTGCTTGTGTATACGATGTGATTGATATTTCTTTTGTTTACCCTTACTGAGCATTTGAGATCACCCTTTAATGTTTTCTTTTCCCCAGGACATAAAGAAAGGATTTAGGTTTTAAAAAAAAGATCTTTATGGGAGATTTTGAAGTTCTTTCACCACGATTAGAAGATTATATTCCGAGTTTCCAAAGACACTAAACTATTACGGTCCTTGTGTGTTTGTTTTTGTTATGTACTAAGTATTCCGCAAAAGTAATGTAATGTCTATGTACGTCAATATACGGGTCTCTATAGTTTGTATCAGAGGAAAGATTTAGTCAACCTTTGGAAACTAGGATGTGAGAACGTTAGTGATATCCCTAGAGATATTTCTAAGGTATGTCTAGGGATGTCCCTAAAGATAAGTATACGTACAGGATAGTCCTAGAACTATGGAAACGATCTTAGAATTTAACCTAAGATGTTAGATATTGAGGGTACTCCTCCTTTACTATGTTGTTTTCTCTAACATGATTTTTGCCTCTCACAAGATTATTTTTGTGTTTTAGTTAATGGAGGGAACCCGAAGGAATTCGGTTAACATTGAATCCAATTGACAAATTGGTGACTATGAGCAACAAAATTGTGTAATTCCAATAGAGAATGATTTTGTGATTATGCCGAATCAGTCATCGCGATATATGATTAACAAGGTGAAATTTAGTGGTATGCCTAATTCATCAAAGAAGAGGAAGATAAACTATTATTCATGTTCGCATGTTGAGGAGCATAAAGAAAGGAAGATTGAGATTTCTAAGGACGGGAAGAAAAACCTTGAGGAATACCTCAAATGGAGGGACCGATGTTATCTGTGTGGAGAAAAAGGTCATAGAGTGACAGACTGTTATAGAGTTCAATGTCTTATTTGCGGAGAACATGGGAATTACCCAACTCAATGTCCTGACCTAAAAAGTTACTTCTAAATCAAGGAACGACTTATTCCAGGACAATCATTAATGTGGATGGACTGAAGTGTTTATGTATTGGTATTCAAGAATAATGTTGTTGAGGTACTTTTATGGTGTATTAAAATATTTATGTATTGGTCTATTGTGGTTTTCAATAATTTTAAGGTGACGGTAACCATGAAAAGTGATTCAAATATCTTGGAAAGTAGACGATATGCGCATAATGAAGGGATAAGGAGAAAATGAAATGTTTGACAGTATTCATGAGCTCATGATTGATATAAGGACTAAGTGATATCATGGTTTGAGTATATAGAATTTTGAGGATTTTGGTATGTGGAAAGTGTTAACTTTTAACTAAATTCATGTTTTCACTAAGGCCCAATGGGTATTCAAGAGAATACAGGATTAATGACTATGAATGTTTGGAATGTGACCAACAAAACATATCTTATGATATATGGGGATCAACGATGGTATTAAATCTCTGGTAATCGTTTTCACTATGTTATGAGAGTGGACTGCAGTATTATGGATAAGCCAAAAGATTGAAATGGATTATGTTGGACATAAGTTATTATTGTTCAAGGATAGAAGTTTTTTCGATATTATTGATGGGATGTTATAGTTTTAGAAAAAGGGCAACCTGCAAGACGGGCGACAGCCCATCGCGTCGGACAAGGCTGTGGGAATCGAACCCACAACCGAAGTGCAACTGGCCTTTTTCGCCTACCACTGGCCTACAGGAAGTCCCTATTTAGTACAAACTAGTTTTATTATATTAAGCAGTATGATATATGAAGTATAAGTCCATTTTAGGTACCATATATGATTAATCTCACTATATAATGACTTATGTATATTTAATAAATTTTGCTAACCTTTTGATGGAATGACCCGTCATTATATCACATGATCTGCTAACACTTCACGAATAACTAATTCAACTTCATTTATTTAAGAGATGAAGTGGAAATTGTTCAAGGCACGAACAACAGTGATATTTTACCAATGTATTTATTCTAATTAAAATTCATCATCTTTAGGGAAATGATCTTGAAAACCAAAAATGTTGTCCTAGTGCTCTTATATCTGATTAATCAGATGGCACCTTAGATCATCACAAATTTATGGATTTTTGATTGTTGTCTTTTCCATATCCATGTTCTCTACCACTCTCTATCAGAACATGATGGTTAGATTTTTCTTCCATATCCATATTTTCACCTATGTGGAAACCCAGTGATTAGTTTATTTGGGTAACCGTTACATTTTATACTTTCGTTTTTAAAGATTGGTTTTTGTATTCCTTTTTACGATGTGGGTTTCTATTAAATAAACTTTCGAATAGTAAACCATTTATAACCCCAACTAATTTCGAGGGCGAAATTCATTTTAAGGGGGGTAGAATGTAACACCCCGAGATTTTATGAAAAATATTCTTTTTAATTTCACTAATGTCTTGTGTTGTACGCTACACCAAAAGGAGCTTGCACAACACGCATCCTTGATTTTCCTTGCATTAGACGAAATCATGACCTTCCTCGATAGCTTGCATCGTACGCAATACCGAGTTTCACTAAACAACGATATGTTATTAAAATATTATTTAAACTAGCCGTTATGAATAGTAATAACCACTTTTTGAAATTTTATAAATTTTATTTTTCAAAATGGACTTCATTTTTGGATTCGGAATATCGAAATTAGCCTACGGTGAAATTTTGATATTTTTCTGAAAACTTTAAATTTTTTATGAATAGTGAAACCACTAAGTGGTAGGTTAAAAACTGAATTTTGCATAAAACATAATTTTACCACTTCTGTGAATGGAATTTCGAAAATCCGAGAGACACGGTTAATATCAAGGACTAAAATGTGGTTCAATGAGATGAAAATAATTGTTGGTGAATAGTAACTTTTTACTTTTTTTTACCACGGTTACAAGTAAATAGGCTAATTAAGGGTAAAGATGATATTATTATTACCCTAACACATGACCTAATTCTATTGGATAAGTGAAATTCGACCAAAAAAAAACTTAGTAATAAAATATTACCATTTAGGCCCACTTGGATTAGATTAGGACTTTTATTATTAATTTATTTAAAGAAGGGTTAAAATAGTTAAAATCAAAGTTTAATAAGTAAATAATTTTTAATATGGGGTTATACATAAGATAAATTAGACTATAAATATTCATTAGAAATCTAAAAAGATTTCATACATAATGTTATTTTATTTGTAATTTTTAGACATTAAATAATTTAATTTATTTATGACACAATGATGATGCAGTAATTATCTTATTTATGAAATATTGACATAATTGATGTTATAAACACCAAAATAAATGTAATTTGAGACTTTTTATGAATTCCACTAATTTTATAGGTTACTATGATATATTAGTGTTGATTTAATCAACTTGGTTCGAACATATAATTCTGTTATGACTTTCACAAAAATCATATATCAAATAGTGTCAAAATTGACACAAAATAGTTTTTAAATCAAATATTATATTATTAATTGTTATTTTATTCATAAAAAACTAAGGTTCGGCCAAATGACTTAGATAAGGATATATATATTAATAATAAACAACTTGGGGTTCGTTTGGCATGTTATAGTAAGTGTATTAACCATATAGTGTAAGAAAACAAAAAGTCACGGTAAAAGTTAAATTATTTAACTTAGAGTTAAATCTAATTGATAAGGTTAAAATAATAAACTAAACTTATCTAAATCCTATTGGTTGATATTATTTCGACCCATCCCCACTTTAACTTCGAAATAAGACCCATTTGAACCATTATAAAATGATTTTGACTTTAATATAAAATAATATTATGAGATATTCCTAAGGTGCCCCTATCCTCCCTTATAAAAGGGCACCTCCTCCCTCTCCTCCTCACACCAATTTGAGCATTCAAGTTCGGCCAACCCCTGCCAAAATCTCTTCTCCACTTTCCTGGTATCATCATAGAGGTCCTGGTCTTCTTCAAAGACCATCCTTAGTTCCTTAAGTGGAGGTTAAGAAAAGGCGCGTCAAAAAGAGGTAATATCCATTACCGATCTTTTTCAATTTCTTTCTTCTTCAACTTCTTCTTCATTAGTTGTTTAATTATAAAGTAATAACATCAGTATTTCTTATATACTTATATTTTATTATAAATATTAAACAACTCTAATTAACCTTCTATCCATCCTACGGAAAAAAGAAATCACCGCGCGTGCGTACTTACGGAATACCATCTCCACGCCGTGGTGTAATCTATTTTCCGCCACCACCTTAATTGGATGGGTATAATGGTGTAATGAGTAAATATATATTATTATTATAGAGTGATATTGATACTGAAATAGTATACATACACTACAACACAATTCCACGACCATGGGAACGATATCATCGCTCGCGCGTACGTACGGACTACCGTCTCCACGACGCGATGAGATTCATTCTCCATGTTAACCATTTAAGAATGATTATAAAGTATATATAAGAAATAATAATGAAATATATGAAATTATAAGGCTACTTGATTTATGTATATATGTATTTCATCTACTTACTTCCATTCAAGACAATAAGGAAAGGAAAACAACGTTCATGTGTACGTACGGACTACTGTCTCCATGAACGGTGTGTTTCATTTCATTTATATATTTATTTTACATATATATATACTGAATATATATGATATATAAATCATGTTTTATATTCTGGAAGTAAGTAAATCATGATATAAGTAATAATAATGTCAAGAACAACAAGTCCAAACACCTTCGATAAATGAAACGATTTTACCCAAAACGCTTCTTTAACATGGAATTTACAAAAGAACGGGTAATATAAAGTCATAAGCGAACCATATATGATATCATAACTATTAATATGATTCTTTAATAAGTTAATGACATTATTTAAATCATTATACAGGAGGATAGGTCACTTACTATGCAAATCGGACTTAATGTAAGGGAAATATCACAATCTCATTTTTATCCGAGATTGTTTGTACTTTGGTATTTACTGGGGTGTATTTTATCATCCACATCCATGTTTCCTCAATATGTGATATTAATATACTTATAAAATAGTTAATATTCAATTTTACCCTTCTTTGTGTTTTTAGTGAATGATATGAAAGGAATCTTTTGTCGTTTTTCGTACGAGGTACTTTTTTGACTTTTCCGACAAAAGTACGAGAAGAATGTTTTTTTAACTTATATGGCATGAATGGATTTTTAAAAAATTATTTCCAAGAATATTCCTTTACAAGTTTTCAAGTTTATTTTTAATCAACTTCTTTAGTTTAAAATTGTATGACATGTTAAGAAAGGAAAAGTGTTTTTGAATTAGAAAGGATATTTTCCTCACGAATGAAGTTCAAGTGTTTTATCAAAATTATTTTTCCATCTAAGATAATATAGGGTTCTGTTTCTATCCCTATTATTACATTTACTTGATTATGTTGTGATGGAAATATTTTTAAGAATTCCTTTATCTTATATGAATTGTTTTATGATGTCATGATGTTTTGGATTCCCATTTTTATTACATGGGTTATGCAATGATGTATGATTTATGATTTTGTGGCACACATAAGAATGGAATCATTATGAGATGGGTGGGACCTATATCTCCCTCCAATGCATTGGGTAAAGATTTTATATCTCATGAGATAGACATGGCTGGAACGGTAGGTTATACCGGTTCAGTGAAACAGGACTGGAACGAGGGTGACTCGGTTCAGAAAGGGACTTTGTCCACTAAGATAGTCTTGGAAATGAGTCATGACTAACAAGAAATGATTCTCTATGATTATTTTTGTATGCCACAAAGTTTAATGTTATGATTATTGTGATTACATTTCACTGCCATGATTTATCCCATGTTATGAAATTATGATCTCTTTTGCAGGTTAAGATTTCCAAAAGTTATGTGCTTGTGTATACGATGTGATTGATATTTCTTTTGTTTACCCTTACTGATCATTTGAGCTCACCCTTTTATGTTTTCTTTTCCCCGGGACATAAAGAAAGGATTTAGGTTTAAAAAGAAGAAGATCTTTATGGGAGATGTTGATGTTCTTTCACCACGATTAGAAGATTATATTCCGAGTTTCCAAAGACACTAAACTATTACGGTCCTTGTGTGTTTGTTTTTGTTATGTACTAATTATTCCACAAAAGTAATGTAATGTCTATGTACGTCAAGATACGGGTATCTATAGTTTGTATCAGAGGAAAGGTTTAGTCAACCTTTGGAAACTAGGATGTGAGAACGTTAGTGAGATCCATAGAGATATTTCTAAGGTATGTCTAGGGATGTCCCTAAGGATAAGTATACGTATAGGATAGTCCTAGAACTATGGAAACGATCTTAGAATTTAACCTAAGATGTTAGATATTGAGGGTACTCCCCCTTTACTATGTTGTTTTCTCTAGCATGATTTTTGCCTCTCACAAGATTCTTTTTGTGTTTTAGTTAATGGAGGGAACCAGAAGGAATTCGGTTAACAATGAATCCAATGGAAAAATTGGTGACTATGAGCAACAAAATTATGTAATTCCTATAGAGAAAGATATTGTGATTATGCCGAATCAGTCATCACGATATATGATTAACAAAGTGAAATTTAGTGGTATGCCTAATTCATCAAAGAAGAGGAAGATAAACTATTATTCATGTTCGCATGTTGAGGAGCATAAAGAAAGGAAGATTGAGATTTCTAAAGAAGGGATGAAGAACCTTGAGGAATACCTCAAATGGAGGGACCGATCTTATTTGTGTAGAGAAAAGGGTCCTAGAGTGACAGACTGTTATGGAGTTCAATGTCTTATTTGCGGAGAACATGGGCATTACCCAACTCAATGCCCTCACCTAAAAAGTTACTTCTAAATCAAGGAAGGACTTATTCCAGGACAATCATTGAAGTGGATGGACTGAAGTGCTTATGTATTAGTATTCAAGAATAATTTTGTTGAGGTACTTTTATGGTGTATTGAAATATTTATGTATTGGTCTATTGTGGTTTTCAATAATTTTAAGGTGCCGGTAACCATGAAAAGTGATTCAAATATCTTGGAAAGTAGATGATATGCGCATAATGAAGGGATAAGGAGAAAATGAAATGATTGACAGTATTCATGAGTTCATGATTGATATAAGGACTAAGTGATATCATGGTTTGAGTATATAGAACTTTTAGGATTTTGGTATGTGGAAAGTTTTAACTTTTAACTACATTCATGTTTTCACTAAGGCCCAATGGGTATTCAAGAGAATACAAGATTAATGACTTTGAATGTTTGGAATGTGACCAACAAAACATATCTTATGATATATGGGGATCAACGATGGTATTAAATCTCTGGTAATCGTTTTCACTATGTTATGAGAGTGGACTGCAGTATTATGGATAAGCCAAAAGATTGAAATGGATTATGTTGGACATAAGTTAGTATTGTTTAAGGATAGACGTTTTTTCGATATTATTGATGGGATGTTATAGTTTTAGAAAAAGGACAACCTGCAGGACGGGCGACAGCCCATCGCGTCGGACAAGGCAGTGGGAATCGAACACACAACCGAAGTGCAACTGGCCTTTATCGCCTACCACTGGCCTACAGGAAGTCCATATTTAGTAGAACTAGTTTTATTATATTAAGCAGTATGATATATGAAGTATAAGTCTATTTTAGGTACCATATATGATTAATCTCACTACAGAATGACTTATGTATATTTAATAACTTTTGCTAACCTTTTGATGGAATGACTCTTCATTCTATCACATGATCTTATAACACTTCAGGAATAACAAATTAAACTTCATTTATTTAAGAGATGAAGTGGAAATTGTTCAAGGCACGAACAACAGTGAGATTTTACCAATGTATTTATTCTAATTCAAATTCTTCAACTTTAGGGAAATGATCTTGAAAACCAAAAAAGTTGTCCTAGTTCTCTTATATCTGATTAATCAGATGGCACCTTATATCATCACAAATTTATGGATTTGTGATTGTTGGATTTTCCATAGCCATGTTCTCTACCACTCTCTATCAGAACATGATGGTTAGATTTTTCTTCCATATCCATATTTTCACCTATGTGGAAACCTAGTGATTAGTTTATTTGGGTAACCATTAGATTTCATACTTTCGTTTTTAAAGATTGGTTTTGGTATTCCTTTTTACGATGTGGGTTTCTATTATATAAACTTTTGAATAGTGAACCATTTATAACCCCAACGAATTTCGAGGGCGAAATTCATTTTAAGGGGGTAGAATGTAACACCCCGAGATTTTATGAAAAATATTCTTTTTAATTTCACTAATGTCTTGTGTTGTACGATACACCAAAAGGAGCTTGCACAACACGCATCCTTGATTTTCCTTTCATTACACGAAATCGTGACCTTCCTCGATAGCTTGCGTCGTACGCAATACCGAGTTTCACTAAACAACGATATGCTATTAAAATATTATTAAAACTAGCCGTTATGAATAGTAATAACCACTTTTTGAAATTTTATAAATTTTATTTTTCAAAATGGACTTCATTTTTGGATTCGGAATATCGAAATTAGCCTACGGTGAAATATTGGTATTTTTCTGAAAACATTCAATTTTTGATGAATAGTGAAACCACTACGTGGTAGATTAAAAACTAAATTTTGCATAAAACATAATTTTACCGCTTCTGTGAATGGAATTTCGAAAATCCGAGAGACACGGTTAATATCAAGGACTAAAATGTGGTTCAATGAGATGAAAATAATTTTTGGTGAATAGTAACTTTTTACTTTTTTTTACCACGGTTACAAGTAAATAGGGTAATTAAGGGTAAAGATGATATTATTATTACCCTAACACATGACCTAATTCTATTTTATAAGTGAAATTCGACCAAAAACAAACTTAGGAATAAAATATGACCATTTATGCCCACTTCGATTAGATTAGGACATTTATTATTAATTTATTTAAAGAAGGGTTAAAATAGTTAAAATCAAAGTTTAATAAGTAAATAATTTTTAATATGATGTTATACATAAGATATATTCGACTATAAATATTCATTAGAAAGCTAAAAAGATTTCATAAATAATGGTATTTTATTTGTAATTTTTAGATATTAAATAATTTAATTTATTTATGACACAATGATGATGCAGTAATTATCTTATTAATGAAATATTGACATAATTGATGTTATAAACACCAAAATAAATGTAATTTGAAAATTTTTATGAATTCCGCTAATTTTCTAGGTTACTATGATATATTAGTGTTGATTTAATCAACTTGGTTTGAACATATAATTCTGTTATGACTTTCACAAAAATCATATATCAAATAGTGTCAAAATTGACACAAAATAGTTTTTAAATCAAATATTATATTATTAATTGTTATTTTATTCCTAAAAAACTAAGGTTCATCCAAATTACTTATATAAGGATATATATATTAATAATAAACAACTTGGGGTTCGTTTGTCATGTTATAGTAAGTGTATTAACCATATAGTGTAGGAAAACAAAAAGTCACGGTAAAAGTTAAATTATTTAACTTAGAGTTAAATCTAATTGATAAGGTTAAAATAATAACCTAAACTTATCTAAATCCTATTGGATGATAGTATTTCGACCCATCCCCACTTTACCTTCTAAATAAGACCCTTTGGAACCATTATAAAACGATTTTGACTTTAATATAAAATAATATTTTGAGATATTCCTAAGGTGCCCCTATCCTCCCTTATAAAAGGGCACATCCTCCCTCTCCTCCTCACACCAATTTGAGCATTCATGCTCGGCCAACCCCTGCCAAAATCTCGTCTCCACTTTCCTAGTAACATCATAGAGGTCCTGGTCTTCTTCAAATACCATCCTTAGTTCTTTAAGTGGAGGTTAAGAAAAAGCGCGTCAAAAAGAGGTAATATCCATTACCGATATTTTTCAATTTCTTTCTTCTTCAACTTATTCTTCATTAGTTGTTTCATGATAAAATAATAACATCAGTATTTTTTATATACTTATATGTTATTATAAATATGAAACAACTCTAATTAACCTTCTATCCATCCTACGGAAAAAAGAAATCACCGCGCGTGCGTACGTACGGAATACCGTCTCCACGCCGTGGTGTAATCTATTTTCCACCACCACCTTAATTGGATGGGTATAATGGTGTAAGGAGTAAATATATATGATTATTATAGCGTGATATTGATACTGAAATAGTATACATACACTGCAACACAATTCCACGACCATGGGAAAGATATCATCGCTCGCGCGTACGTACGGACTACCGTCTCCACGACGCGATGAGATTCATTCTCCATGTTAACCATTTAAGAATGATTATAAAGTATATATAAGAAATAATAATGAAATATATGACATTATAAAGCTACTAGATTTATTTATATATGTATGTCATCTACTTACTTCCATTCAAGACAATAAGGAAAGGAAAACAGCGTTCATGCGTACGTACGGACTACCGTCTCCATGAACAGTGTGTTTCATTTCATTTATATATTTATTATATATATATACTGAATATATATGATATATAAATCATGTTTTATATTCTCTAAGTAAGTAAATCATGATATAAGTAATAATAATGTCAAGAACAACAAGTCCAAACACCTAAGATAAATAAAACGATTTTACCCAAAACGCTTCTTTAACATGGAATTTACAAAAGAACGGGTAATATAAAGTCATAAGTGAACCATATATGATATCATAACAATTAATATGATTCTTTAATAAGTTAATGACATTATTTAAATCATTATACAGGAGGTTAGGACACTTACGAAGAAAATCGGACTTAAGGTAAGGGAAATATCACAATCTCATTTTTATCCGAGATTGTTTGTACTTTGGTATTTACTAGGGTGTATTTTATCATCCACATCCATGTTTCCTCAATATGTGATATTAATATACTTATAAAATAGTTAATATTCAATTTTACCCTTCGGTGTGTTTTTAGTGAAAGATATGAAAGGAATCTTTTGTCGTTTTTCGTACGAGGTACTTTTTGACTTTTCTGAAAAAAGTAAGAGAAGAATGTTTTTTTAACTTATATGGCATGAATGGATTTTTAAAAAATTATTTCCAAGAATCTTCCTTTACAAGTTTTCAAGTTTATTTTTAATCAACTTCTTTAGTTTAAAATTGTATGACATGTTAAGAAAGGAAAAGTGTTTTTGAAGTAGAAAGGATATTTTCCTCAAGAATAAAGTTCAAGTGTTTTATCAAAATTATTTTCCATATAAGATAATATATGGTTCTATTTCTATCAATATTAATACATTTACTTGATTATGTTGTGATGGAAATAGTTTTATGAATTCCTTTATCTTATATGAATTGTTTTATGATGTCATGATGTTTAAGATTCCCATTTTTATTACATGGGTTATGCAATGATGTATGATTTATGATTTTGTGGCACACATAAGAATTGTATAATTATGAGATGGGTGGGACCTATATCTCCCTCCAATGCATTGGGTAAAGATTTTATATCTCATGAGATAGACATGGCTGGAACGGTAGGTTATACCGGTTCAGTGAAACAGGACTGGAACGAGGGTGACTCGGTTCAGAAAGGGACTTTGTCCACTAAGATAGTCTTGGAAATGAGTCTTGAATAACAAGAAATGATTCTCTATGATTATGTGTGTATGCCACAAAGTTTCATGTTATGATTATTGTGATTACATTTCACTGCCATGATTTATCCCATGTTATGAAATTATGATCTCTTTTTTAGGTTAAGATTTCCAAAAGTTATGTGCTTGTGTATACGATGTGATTGATATTTCTTTTGTTTACCCTTACTGAGCATTTGAGCTCACCCTTTTATGTTTTCTTTTCCCCAGGACATAAAGAAAGGATTTAGGTTTTAAAAAAAAAGAAGATCTTTATGGGAGATGTTGAAGATCTTTCACCACGATTAGAAGATTTTATTCCGAGTTTCCAAAGACACTAAACTATTACGGTCCTTGTGTGTGTGTTTTTGTTATGTACTAAGTATTCCGTAAAAATAATGTAATGTCTATGTACATCAAGATACGGGTATCTACAGATACTGTATTGGAAATTTAGCAAGTGTGAGTTTTGGATGTAGTAAATTTCTTTCCTTGGTCACATTGTTTCCAAAAATGGAATCACGGTTGATCAATCTAAAACAAAAGTTGTTAAAGAATGGTCAAGACCCACAAATATAACCGATATTCGTAGTTTTCTTGGTTTGGAAGGTTATTAGCATAGTTTTGTTGAAAATTTTTCATGGTTATCTAGTCTATTGAATAAGTTAACTCGAAAAGGTGTTAAGTTCATTCGAATAATAGAATGTGAAGATTGTTTTTAGGAATCGGAAATAAGATTCTTGAATTCTCCAGTCTTGGAATTTCCATCATGAAATGGTGAATTTTTTATCTATAGTGATGCTTCGTTGAATGAACTTAGATGTGTCCTTATGAAGAATGATCAGATAATTACTTATGCTTCACGTCAGCTGTAAACCCATGAGTTAAATTAACCTACACATGATTTGGAATTAGATGTTGTTTTTTTTCTTTAAAAATTTAGAGGAATCATTTGTATAGAGTGAAGTGTGAAGTATATACTGATCACAAAAGTTTGAAGTATATATTCACTCAAAAATAATTGAACATGAGACAGAGGAGATGGCTAGAATTAATCGAGGATTATTATGGCACGATTCATTACCATTCAGGAATAGAAAATAAAGTGGATGATGCTTTGAGTCGAAAAATTAATGCTTCATTAACAATGTCATATTTGGAATAAGTTCCTTTGGTTTTTGATTTGATTAACTTTGGCATAGAAGTTGTTGGTGCAGGAAATTCTTCCATTTTGTATCAGGTGTTAGTGAAATCATCTCTATCAGACAGAATTAAGCAGGCACAGAAAGAAGACAGTGAGTTACAGAAAAAGGTAGATTTGGTTCATAAGGGTATGTTCCCTGAATTTAACATTGATAATGATTATGTTTTGAGATTTTGAATAAGATAATTTGTGCCTTGTGATTCACATTTGAAGAATGAGTTGTTATGTAAACCCATAGTTCCCCATTTTCTGTTCATCCTGGTAGTACTAAGATGTAAATAGGTCTTCGTGAGTTTTACTGGTGGGATGGAATGAAAAGAGATATTACTGATTTTACTGTGGTGTGTTTGACTAGTCAGAAGGTTAAAGCAGAGTGGTAGTTACCGAAAGGGATGCTTCAGCCTCTAACGGTACCAGAGTGGAAATGGGAAAATATATCCATGGACTTCATGGTGGGATTACCAAAGACATCTCAAGGTAGTAATTCAATCTGGGTTATAGTTGATCGATTGACTAAATCTTCTCATTTTCTTCATATTCGAGATACATTGTCTCCAGATCAACGTGCCTGATTGTATGTTAAAGAGATAGTCAGGTTGCATGGATTTCCCCTCTCCATTGTATCTTATCGTGATCCCAAGTGTACTTCTAACTTTTGAAAAGGCCTTAAGAAGTCATTAGGTACTGAATTAAATTTTAGTACAGCTTTTTATCCTCAATAAGATGGGTAGTCAGAACGAACAATTCAGACCTTAGAGGATATGACATATGCTTATTCACTGGATTATCAGGGAAGTTGGGACCAACATCTTTCATTGGTTTAATTTTCATATAATAACATTTTTCATTCCAGTATACAAATGGCTCCATTTGAGTCATCATATGGAAAGCATTGTCGAACTCCAGCTTTTTGGGATGAAGTAGGTGAAAGGAAGCTGATGGGACTAGAATTAGTAGAAGAGATGGCAGAGAAAGTTCAGTTGATTCAGAATCACATGAGAACAGCTCAGAGCAGATAGAAAAGTTATACAGATAACCAAATTAAGGATCTTTCTTTTTAGGTATCTTATCATGTCTTTCTCAATGTTTCTCCATGGAATAGTGTGATGCGTTTTGGTAAGAAAGGAAAGTTGATTCTGAGGTTCATTCGACCTTATGAAATTCTAGAGAGAGTTGGATCAGTTTTATACATAGTGGCTTTACCTCCAATTTTATCCCAGGTACATAATGTTTTTCATGTTTTGATTTTGAGAAAGTATATGTCAGATCCATCTCATGTTTTGAGGCCATAGGTAGTTCAGTTGGAAGAGAATCTCTCTTGTGAAGAACAACCTGTCCAGATTCTTGACCGTAGAGAGCAAGTGTTGTGTAATAAATTAATTCACCCGGTAAAGTTTTTTTAGAAAACCCATATGGTTGAAGAGGCAACCTGGGAATATGAAAATTCTATGAGGGATAAATACCCCCACTAATTTTGATAACAAAATAAAAATTCCAAGGACACAACTTCCCAAAGGGCGGAAGGATGTAACATCCCGGGTAAATAAAAAAATTATACACTCTCTTTTTATTAATATTTTATAATTTAATATTAGGTTTACTTAAAAGGGGTTTCTATGTTCGATAGCGTACCTGATACACAACAATGGGTTTCTTTGAAATCTTACGTTGCACAATAATAATATAATATAATTATTTTAAATAGTAGTTAACTCTTAGACGTTGTATTGGTGTGAATGAAAAAAACTAACTACAATATGATTATACATTATTGTTAAATGTATTTACATTTATCCAATAAAAATTTAGAGGCTTAAAATATGAATGAATCTAATTTTAGGAGTAATTTAAATTAAAAGGTCAATTTACTACCACTTAATGGTGAAACCTATTTAAATATAGTTTTGGTAACTTTAATAAAATCTATTTGTCCAAATAAAATCCTTCTTTATAATGAGGACATCAAAATTTACTTTGTGTAAACTAGTAGAATTTTTTCGATAATGTTCATTTTTAATGAATAGTGAAAAATATTGTATTTGAATTCAAAACTACATTTTAATTGTATATATTTATGTGGTTAGATTATATTCTTAATTAGTTTTAAATTGTAATTAGATTATATTTTTACCATTTAATCCAATGGTGGTCATTGGAATTAATGTCACTTTGAAATTGTACATAAACAAGTGTCAATCTTTTGATAGTTATTGTTTCATAAAAAAACGCTATTTGTTTTGACAATGGGAATTAATTTTAAATTAATTAATTCAACTTCTATGTTTTGAATTTGTTAAAATAGAGATCATTTTTTAATTTGGAATATAAAATAAATCTTAGGCTTAATTTTTTGTATTTTTCGAAAAAACATCAATTTTTGATGAATACTGAAACCACTTAGTAGTAGTTAAAAAACTGAATTTTTAATTTAAATGAAAATTTACCACTAATGTGAATTTAATTTTGAAAATCCAACATAAATGGTTATTATTATTAAGTAAAATTTGGTTCAATAAGATGAAAATAATTTTTTCTGAATAGTAACTTTTGACTTTTACTAACCACCGCTAAAGGTAAATAGGGTAATTCAAGGTAAATAGAATATTATAATAATTCACAATTTACCTTAACACTTGTCCAAAACATATTATTTGAGTCATTAACGACCATGGGCATCTTTGGGTCGATTTTGGGACCCCATTGAGCCACTTGGGAGTGATAATGACAATTTGGATTAATTAATTTAATGTAAAGGAAAAATAGACATAAACGAAATTCTTTTAGTAATTAATTTTTAAATGGTGTTATATAAGATATTTTTTAGACTATAAATATTAATTGGAATGATAATAATATTTCCCACATCATGTTATTTTTTATATAATTTTTAGACATCAAATAAATTAAATTATATATGACACAATAATGATACTGTATTTACCTCATTAATAAATTATTTAAATAAATAAGATTATAATGATTAAAATATCAACCAAAACACATCCAATTCTGATTGGATGATTTTATTTCTAATATTATTCACCTTATATTTGACCTTAATGATTTTTGGACCTTTTGAAACTGAATATCACAATATAATAAAATAATATTTTCACACTTTCCTAAAGCGCCCCTCCTATCCCTTATAAAAGGAGACCACTTATAACCAATTCCTCACACCTCTCTAGACTTTTGGCTAGTTCAACCTATAACCAATTAATCTCCATAAATCTCTCTTCTCCCTTTAGAAGCCTTATCTTAGGCATAAGGCACTTGAATATTTCAATTCGTTCAAACCAAAGGGAATTACCCAAATTAAAGGTAACAGTTTCTCTTAAATTGTTTTCTTTTATTTCACTTCTCCAACCCCAAAACTCTTTTTATTCCTTTATTTTGTAACAACACCAGTATCCTCAATATACTAGTATTTTTTTGTGATAATTAATAGAACTACACTTAGACACACCTCTATCTAATGGGTGAAAAGCATAATGTTTCTATAGATGAAAAACTAACACCTCACGAAACAATGATTGTTCAATTACCTCATACCACCTCTCATGGTGGCCATTATGATGGAACATTTTTTATATATGATATATATTATGTTTATTTTTTCTTTATGCTTCTGTATGTTCCATTTAAATCATGCCTTTATGGTTTCCATAGTGGGTAAATACGATAATCTCATTTGAGGAAGTGCGGATTATCACCCCCTTAAAGTGATGCGACTCATTAATGCCTTATGTGGGATGTATAAAGGATAGATTTAATGATATTATATATGATATTATAATTTAATTATAAAATAACTATGTATAATTATGTTTAAAATTCCATTAAAATAAGAAATAGAAATGAAAGTAGCGTTCATGTGTACGTACGACTTACCGTGTCCATGAACGGTGCATTTCATTTCATAGATCCATAAGTTATGTACTATTATAAATTCATTTATATACTTTATATATATATATAATATATGATATCTAAATCATGAATATCATTATGCTTATAATGGACTATTAACCACATGGACAACTTCTAAATATAAGGTGTTCATTTTTTACTCAAGTTCCAAATATCGATAAAATGGACGTTATTAACTTAAATGATTACATAATATTTATAAAATGGTAATAAGTGATATAAAAGGAATAATAAACTTGAAAAATGTTCTTAAGAAAGTATAAATTAACTTTATTTTATTATTCAGGAGATTAAAGAATGACCGAGTCCAGTCGGGCATGAGGTAGGGGACTTCGTCTCAATCTCCTTACATTGAGGCATATTTTCATTAGTAAACAACTTTCTTTTTTACGGTGCATGAACCCCTTTTACTTTTACTTTTATTCAAAATGTATCTTTTTATATGATTCATTTTACTAAACAACAAAAATAATGTTCCTTTTAACGTAAGCAGTGACAACAACCTTTTCCGCCACCGCGAGTATTATTTGATCTTTGGCTTCCTCAACAAGCTATAATGTTTTTAGAAGAAAATAAATACCTTATACTCTTTTATGTATTTTGGAATTGAAAATTGTTTTGATATTGGATTTGTTATTTCAATATATTTAAGTGATATATTGTGATTGATATGTGGAAATGTTTTCTTTCCTTTATATTTGTTTTATATATTATGATTTTATAATGGTACTTAGACATTTGATAGGTGGTTACGTGATAGACCAAATGACGGGTGGTACCGTGAATACCAAGACGGGTGGTTACGTTATAACCTCCAATGCATTGGGTATGGAAGTCAGCCGTATGGCTATTACATTTAGTGATATGTGTGGAAGTAGACCATTTGGTTATTCCATTTAAGTATGTTTATGTCCCAAGTTACATTTATATGTTATGTGTTCTTTATATGGGTTTTATGGTAATATTTTGGTTACAAAAGGGTAAGTAATGATCTTTTATTCAGTGAAGAGTATTTACTACTTCATAAAGGTGAAAAATATCACTTATGATAAAGTATTCATGGTTTACCTGTTGTTTTGAAAAACTAATAGTTTTCCTTATTTGTGTATCACTTACTGAGCTTTTTATGATCATCCGAAGTTTTTGAAATGTTTTTCACAGGACATAATGTGGAATAGGGTCAAGGATGAGATCAAGGAAAAGTCATGTTGTCTTAAACATAGAACTAGACATGACACTTTTTTTCAAGAGTTAATATTTTATGAAAAAATGGAAATTGTGTAGAAGTGTCTACTTTGTATTTGAAATGAAATGTAATAGTTATGTCCTAATTCTATAAAAAACTAAACCTGAAAAGATCCTCAATGTGAATTATTCATTTTAATTCAATATTATGTAATGTTTTAAGGTCAGATCCTTATAAATGTTGTGTAAAAAATAGTTAAAATCAATTAACATGATTGAGGATAAAACATAGTTCTATGCATTACATGTGTTCAGTTGAAAACTAGTTTTACATAAATATATTACATTTATTAAATGAATTATATTTAATATTAATTATACATATGAATAAAATTTAAGATGATTCTAATTTTAATTTTAATTCTAAAGGATAAATTACAAGGGTAAATAAAAATTTATAAATTTCTATGCTAAAAAAGTGTAAAATTCATTAAACATAACGACTGTGGAATAAATTGAAAAATGTATGTTTTTTTATGTGTTATTGGTCTATATAACAAAATAAAACCTTCCATATTTTATGTATCTATTTTAGATTCCCTTGAGGTAAGGTATAACTCCCAATAGTGAATACTTTTGGGTATTTAAATGAATTCCACTCCTCAATTACAAAAGGGAACTCACTAGTATACCTTATTCACACCCCTAAATCCATTTTGTTTGGGAAAACCTAAAAAAATTAACTTTCCAGCTTACCTAACCTCATCATACATTCCTTATATTTGGTAAAAATCCATCCTAGGAAGGCAATAGTGAAATCCTATAGAGGATACCAGAAGAAGAGGTAATGTTCTTCAATGAGCATCATTATTTTATTTCTTTATCCACCTCCTTCAATTATTATTATAACATTATGATATAATAATATTAATATATTAACTTTAATGAGATTTTATTATGTTAATGGTATGACCTTAATGTGTACGCACTTTCACCAAATGGGTTACAAAATCATTATTCATGTGTAAGACAAACATCAACCTCACAAACTCATGTTATTCATTTTTTCATTATCACATTTCATGGATGGGAGTATTGATGGATTTATAGATTATAGATGATATATATAATATTTTTTTATTATATTATTCTTCATAAATTGGAATATCACACATACCTACATGATTTCTATTTTGTGGGAATACGATAATGTATTTCTTCTGTATGACAGGCTTCCACCTTAAGAAGAAATGTGATTTGTTTAGGATTCGCATTTAATATATTAAGGATGAGTTTAATAAAATTATATGAAATATTTTATATAAAAATAATACTATAGTTATAATATATAAATATATCATTTTACATTATTTATGTCAATACAAAAATAAAATGGAAACAATGTTTATGCATATGTATGACCTACAGTCTCCATGAGCGGTGTATTTAATTTATTATCACCAAATTTTAAGGTTTAATAAAAATAAAAATACAATTAATATATATTTTTTTTAATAATGGTTTACATTATGTAGATAATGAATCCATGTTCTATGTAAGTGGACCATAAAAATTAGATGTCAAACTATATTGTCAAATAAAGGTTTTTTTATGTGAACTGTATCTTTAACATGTAATTGATAATATACTGGCAATAAAAGGGTCATAAGAAAATGATATATGGTTTGATATATATTATTATGATTCTAATTAAATTCATAATATACTTATAATTTTTCTACATGAGGTATGACTTAGTACTACATAAATCCTAACTTAAGAAAATATTTTAACATCTTATAGTTTTCTTCCATGATACAAAAGCTATATTCATCACATATTTCACTAATGTGGTATTTATAATGAAAATTAATTTATATTATGAAATATATCCTCAATTTTTTACATATCCATTTTATAATCTCTCATTCATGGGGTTTACCATTCAAAAGTTAACAAATCAGAAAGGAGTTTTTGTCTCAAATTTCCAGTTTTGAGATGTATGTTTTGTTATGCACCTATATTAATTCAAGAAGTGTATATACAAACACATTAACATGTTATATAGTAATTTGTTTAATCCTCAGGATTTTTTAATGCATCATTTTATTTTATTCTTTTATGGTGATTATGAGTCCTGGTTACCAAAGTGATAAGTGAATAATGGAATAATTTCACTGTTTATCAAGATTGATTATGATTATGTCTCCAATGTAGAAATATAATGATCTACCTATCATGAAATCAGATTAATTATATTCATACAAATCTTTTCATGACATAATCAATTAATGGTACCATTTTCTAATCTTTGGTAAATAAGATAACTAAAAAATATTTTTATGATAATCCATAATTATTTATCTCTTTTGTGGAAAATCTATTTTCATCCAAAACGAATCTCTCAAAAAACTGTTTTTAAAAAATGTTCATAAATGATATATTAATCTATCATTAAATATAAAGGATTTTGGAAATTGTTTTTGTTTTAAAATTTCATTTAAATTAATTTAAAGCATCCAATATAATTTTTAAAGGTTATTTTTAAAGAGAAATGTTTTCAAAATGTTTTATGTTATAAAATGAATTTTCTAAATTAGTAAATAATTATCCACAATAAATGTATTAAATAATACATTTATAATTATTTTTCATCTAATATGACATTATTATGGGTCATCTATTCCTTACGAAGGGTATGATCGTACTATAATATTCATATTATTTCTATGAATGTAGAATGTTTTAGTGGAATGATGTTTATGAAAACTATTTCATTTCCACGAGTAAATAATGTTTGAAGGATATTGGTGTGAAACCTATTTCTTTTCCATATGTTATCCATGTTTTAATGAAGATGACATGAAACCCACTTCATTCCAATAGATTAATCATTCAATAAAATAATAATGATTGTTTTTATTATGATATGGATGATATTTGTACTTTATTTAGGTTGTAGTTCATGGAAATTTCTTATATTAATGGGAGGGATATGTAGAAATAGGTAATAACATCATAGAATATATTATGGTGCATCCCAAATGGCATAGGGTGAGACCATTATATATTACATGAGACACGGGATGCGATAGTTCTCTAATGCATTGGATAATGATAAATTCTATATAATCTCAGAGGGTACATGAGTGCTTTTCCCAAGACAAACAATGTGGGTACATAGGTGCCTAATATAGACCCATAGAACAGGGTACATGGATACATATACCAATACCAATGATGAGGGTATACATGCACTCATCCAAACCCAAATGTGATGGTACATGGTTTCTTAGACCCATTTGAAAGATGAGGGTGTGTTGGTTGTCATCCCAATCATAAAGATGAGCCTATAAAGGTGGTCATCACAAGCTCAAAAAAGAGGGTAAATAGGTTGTCATCCAATGAAAAAAACAGGTACACATGTGGTTATCCCAAGGCTTAAGTGTTTTGAACGTATTGATGGGTAGCCTCGATATAGTATTTTCTAGTATTATATATACGTATGGGGGGAGGGTGTTGTGAAATTGTAGTATAAAATCTCTGGTTGATGGATAGTATGGAGATTATATGTTGACACTAGTGAGGAATACATGAGTTGGTAGATAAAATATATTATATATGTTTATTTTTTAATTTAAACTAGTGAGATTGACTAGGACATGAGAAATAATACCCCCATGATCTAGTAAAAAACATTCAAATTTACTAATCATATTAAGTAATTTGATAATGTTTTTTGAGAAGAGTACATGGAAAGGTTTATACATTATTAATTTCATTTATTATGTTTTAAATGGTAATAAATTAGGGTTATGATGAAAAATAATTAATATATACAAAATAATTCATATTATGGGTAGATGAGTCTATAACCCTTTATTCTGTTAACGGTGTGGCTTCATGTAAACATTCTCACAAGGTCTGAATTGATGATTCCATGAATAATGTACTAGAATATCACTATATTTCGGATTTAGACTATGAATAAACTTATAGGATATCAATAAAAGTGTTTTAATGGAAGAGATATTAGAATAATGATGGATCCATTTTAGATTCAGTGTTAGTGGCATTGTTTGAGGAAGAGGTGATATCCTTTAGTTCTATCCATGATCAAAAGTAGCACTAGGATTATAGGGTATTGATGAATCTGAATAAAGATGATAATAAGTGTTTTTTCTTGATCTATGGAGATCACAATATTTATTTTTTATAGTAAATGTTTTCAGAACAATTTTAGGGGAGTTTCTTTCTTCATCCCTGATGGTAGATAGACATTTTGTGCTTCTTACCCTTTATTGGGGAGATCTATAATGTAGGAGATTGAAACCTATTTTAGGACCACTATACAATATTATTTGTAAATTATTATTGTTATCTATGCCAAGGTGAGAAATTTCAATGATTCGTTACATAAATGTATCTATCATCAGGTAACACCTTTTAGACTACTGACATTTGATGCAGTACTAGAGAGAGATGATGTGGTTGTAAAGATGGTGCAAAGGAATAGATAATCATGATAAGGGAATTATCAAGATAATCCACATAGTATATATTTGGTGTGGGGATCTATTTATCTTGAACATAATGTTTTTATGATAGTGGGGTAAGTCTATACACTCTTCATCTCAATTATCCTTTGTTGGTGGCCCTCAATATCATAATTAAAGATCATTTGATTCCTTTTCTTATAGGGGCCATGGTCATTATCTATGTGTGTGTCTAACCTTTCTAATTTTATATCATTTGGATAGTTTTTCACTTCACTTTATCCATTGTAGAATTACCAGTTATGGCAGTAGTAGCACTGTGATCTAGAATTAGCTCAACAAAGGGGAGATGAGTAAGAATATGACAACCCCATGACACTCCTGACCATCATAGAGAAGATTACAGTTATGAATGTGGTATAAATTATGTTCAAATAGGTCGTGTAGTTCTTAATGGTCAGATTCATTCTCAAATATTATGTTTTCTTAAACAATCCACATTAATGGGTAGAGAGGTGGGTATAGAAATGAACTTTCAAAATGGTTTTTTATGGAATAAGTTAAATAATTGGAAGAAAGAATGAATATAGTGTTTTATTCAAAAAATAGTGGGAACAATGATTGTTCTCCAAAAAATATAAAATTAATTAATCAAATCATTAATGGGAAGAAAAGCTTTAAATTATTTTCACATAAATGGAATCATTTAAATAAATGTTCTTCTTTATCAGGATTGATTTTAAAGAAGTCATTTGACAAATAATCTAAAGGAATGTATAACACCATAAAATGGATATAGAAAACGATTGGTATATATTTTATAGAAATATGGATATAATTTATTATAATTACATAGCATCAAAGAGATATATAAAGTCAGTTAGATAAATAAATCTTATAACACAAAGGGAAAAGAGTGGTTCATAGAGATGACATGACTTGTGTTCTAAATATTTATACACATTCACATAATGTTATAAATAATAAAATTAGATTAATTAATTTTTTAATTAATAATATTTTACCTAAACTTTTTTTTGTTTAATTATATTATTCTAATTTACAACCATTTAAATGAGATATGTTTTTTAATTTTATTGTTATGACGGTGTTTGTATCATATTTTCACGGTCATATCACTTATAGATAATTATCGATGTTTTAGTACAATTGTACTAATAATATAGAAGTTAAATGAAATAATATTTTTATCTTCAATAAATTTATATTTTCTCAATTATATATATGTGTTCCAGTATAGTGATGGCTTATTTAGTAAAAAATCGGTCGTTAGATGGTTAGTCTATTTAGGTGGTTTTACTGACCATCATGAAGTATCTTTATTTTATTTTATTAAATGGTTTTTAATACATTTTAAAAAATAAAATAATATATAATATAATTACTATGATAATATTAAACAATAATAATATTTCTATATCCATTAGTTATGTAGGTGGGGAGAAAAAATATATGCTATTCATGTAGGGGTTGAATCCACCTTAAAATGATCAAAATTATCATTTTTAAAATGATTTGCAAAGAGAAGGGTGTGGATGATAGATATTTAATTAAAAAATAATATTACAATATATTAATAATAATATAGTAATTATGTCATGATGTATGGGGAATGTGATGGGGAGGATGAATAAGAAATGATTTAAATGTGATATATTGGGAATATTAAATCTAAAATGTCTTGTAAGGATATACACCATAAGGCTATTTGGTTTTAATTTTTAGTGAGACCAAAACTATATGGGAATGTGAGAGATATTTGGGAAGTTATTTAGATATAAATTTTTCATGTTCTAATGCTTATAAGGTGTGATGATCAAGGGTGGTATTTAAATGGGAAGAGAGGGTGTGTTTTTGGAAAATTACATTCATTATATTATTAGTTTGTCTCTAGACTACCAAAAGTGATTAATATAGTGATTATATACAATAAATATTGTATGTAAGTCCAAAATAATGGGTTTTTATATCATTCATGACTCATAAATTCATATATACAGCTTATAATGTTATGTATCTTATTTTTTTCACACGTCATCAACTATTTAAAAAAATACTGGAAATTCAATCTAACAATTTATAAATCTCTAGATTCAAAAAATGAAATATATCTTATTAAAATAATTCACAAAATATTACAATTTTTTAAAATTGAAATGCATAATTATTTGAAAAATAAAAATTTTAATATTATAAAAAATATTATGAACCATAGAAAAATATTTTTGGTCCCATAAAATTATATTATCATTATAATAATATATAATTTTATTTTCTACAAAATTATGAAAACATGCATTATTTTAAATGGTTATACTTTTCATAAATATTAAAATAAAAAAAATCTTTTTAAAAATTAACCAATAAATAATTTTTCCTTTTTAGAACATTTATTTATATGTATCGTAGTAAAAATATGTCATATTTTCATTTTAAATAATAACTATATAACATTTTTAGCAAACATAGGTGAGTATAATTTTCTATCTATCATATTAATATTTATTATGGTCATATTATTTTTCCAATTATGAAATTTGAATTCAAACTAGTAGATTACTGTTCCAATGGTTAAATTACTATTTCAATTGTTAGATTTTTAAGGGTTATATAATTTACCTATATTATTTAAATACCAAATTTTTTATTCATTATTCAATCACCTATATTTTCCCTCAAGGTTATATATATTTTTATTTTCATGATGAATATTTCATTACTAATATTCTACAGCATTTAAACAGTGTTTTTAATCAGTGATATTATTCTACTACATCGAGTAGATCCAAATTTCTAAATTATAGTTATTTTATTATATAAAATTATCCCATGGTAGTTTTTTTAATTCCTGTCGCAATATTTATTCTTTAAATTTATTTTTTAAATTAATAAATTAAAATTTAATTACCTTTATCATGTTTTTATGTTCTTTATATAATACCATATTTCTATATTTGATAAATTAAAATAATAAAATAAATTACACTAATTAAATGTAGGGTCATTACATCTAGTTGGTGGTCAAGAATATTCATGTGATTTATTAAGAGACAATGGTCTAGTTCTTGGGTAGCACTAATATTTGGGACAATAACACTGTCTATAGATTCAACCATTTTACATAATCCTCAACATGTGCTTCCTATATTCAATATAATATCTTTTTAGATTTCTTCAGAAGGTATATTTAATTTTATGATACTCGTATAGTGTCTTCCATGTTTGATGGTGAGAAAGACCCTAATATGTCCTGGAGGCATGTTCCACCCTTATCTACCTTGATGAAAGAGTTGACGATATGTTATTAAGTGGTTCAATGGGTAGTGTTCCATATGATTATTGAAAAATACCATGACGTATTTCTTAAAGTGGTTTTGGTGTTACCCCATTGGCGATAGATCTTTTTTAAGATAGATCTATAGCTTATATATTCTACAATTATGATGTATATGTATTGGATAATGCATTCAGATTTGTGGGAGTAAGGGATATATATCAATGATATCTTATAGGCAAATTTTATTCAAATGAGTGTTTCACCTTGGATTACTCTGATTTTGTTCAAAAGGAAGGAAAATAGATGTCTACTATTGTGTATAGATTATCACAAATTAAATATGGTGATATTAAAGATCATCTATCATCACCCATATATAATTTTTTTGTTGAACTATAAAGATTTAAATATTTCTTGATGATTATTTTATTTACAATTATCATCAATTGTTGGTGAAGGATGAGGATATTCTAAATACAACCATTAGATGTCATTATGAAAATTATGAGTGCACTATAATTCCCTTTGGATGGTGAATGCTTCAACTATATTCAGAGGATTTATGAATAAAATGTTCTGATATTTTCTATAATGTTTCTTGGTGGTTTTAATCATTGACATTCTTGTGTACTATACTTCATAGGAGAATCATAAAAAGTACATATAATCTATTTTGGGAGTTATCCATTATCAAAATTTTATTATTATGCACTAAAATATGTGATATAAGATTAGGAAATTTATTTTTTGTGATATTTCATGTCACATATTAGAGTATCCATGGATCATTTTATGATCAAGGTAGTTTTTTCCTAGGTATCCCCTATGATTTTTAGAGTGTTGTAACATTTTCATAGTATTTAAGACTATTATAGGTTGTTCATACCCAAATAATATCAAATCAAAAGTCCTAAAATATCATTTACCAAGATTTATTATGTATACTTATATAATAACTAATACTATGAAACATTCATGTTGTGGAAGGAGAACCTCTTTAAATCCCCAGTTTTTCATTTTCTAGAAGATAGAGTTCAGAATGAGGTCTACTATGATGGTTCGGGTCTTGACTTGGAGAATATACTAATGCAATAATGAATGGTTCTTTCTTATGGGTATCAGATGGTACGTTACTATAAACACAACTATCCTACCCATGATCTCGAATTGGATACTTTCATGTGCACCATAATGTTTTAGGGACACAATTTCTTCATAAAATGTTTTGGGTTCTTCACCAATCACATGAGAACTAGGTATGTATTCTTCCATCCTGACATAAACATGCGATAACCATGGTGGATGAAATTTCTATAGTACTATTAATTTTAGTTTTGTTTTACATTGGGAAGGGGGAATTTTATGCCTACATTTCTAAGAAAGAAGTCCCACATTAATGATATGCATGGGTTTGGGGATTCTTGGAGAGTAATAGAAGAGTTATCAATCATTCATCATGATATGGGAATGGTTAGATCAGTTGATTCCTTTTTCAAATGGAAGTGTATATTTATTTAGTGATGTTGGTTTTGGAGTCCAATTGCTGGATTTCATGGTGGATGTCTTGATGGATCTAGTTTTTTGTGGTGATTCCCTTGATGGATGGTGTGTATATGAACAACAAAAGGTATTATTTCAAGGGAGTATTTTTTCCTTTAGTGATGTGAGTTGGGGTTCTCTATGAGTACCACAACCCCCCATTGGTTGTACATCCTACATTTAAGAAGGTTTACCAATTCATAAGAGGTTGGTTTTGTTGTCTTGTGTTGAATAAACCAGTTGTGTATTTTTTCTCGATGTTTAGTCTACCATAATTTAAAGTCTTAGTACCATGTTCTCAATGGTTATCACATGTCATTATTTGTTCCACAGTGAATGTGTAATGTGATTTTGTTGGAGTCATCACTTTTTATTAATCTATATCAATGATTATATGATTATATATTTCTGATTGTGTACTATTTAATGAAATTGAATCCCTTGTTTTTAATAAATGATTCATTCTCAGTGGGGATTTTAACAAGATATTCTCTAGAGGATGTGGTGAGAATTCATTTAATTTTGAGGATGAACATCTCAGATCATGATCCTTGATTCACCTATACAGAGTGGGAGGTCTTGAAAATGATTTTAGCTCTCAATTATTCTTTAATATTATATTATTTCAAGAAATGATTGTCATTAAATGAAGAGATTCTAGAATATTAAATAGATTATTATTACTTGTGTCCAATTTTTTTGCAGTTCTGTAGTTAGTCACCTACATTTAGTTGAGTTTTCATACAATAATACTTTTCAATATACCATTAGTGTAACACTATTTATTGAATTATATGGATGACCCTAAAATTCTACATTAACATGGACTAGGGTAAGAGGGTTATAAATTATCAAAAAAAAACTACTAAAAATAAATATTGAGAGGGTTTAGGTGATTCATAAGAGGATTGAGGTGGAACAAGATTTTTATAATTCAAATAGTGACTCTATGAGGAAGCCTTTGGAGCTCAAATTTAGAGATCATGTGTTCTTAAAGGCGAATCATCGTAATGGAATGAGAAGTCTTGGTCATGAGAGTATGATTTCCCAAGGGGTCGTTGGGACGTTCATGTTTTTGGTGAGTGTTAAATCCTTCACTTATTGAATACCCCCCCCACATACATATATATATATATATATATGAAACTATTGGCGTCTTTCATATTGGCATTATGCATAACCATCCAAAGTACAATGCCAGTGTCTAACAACACACCAAAAAACCCAGATAGAATGAAGTCAAGGCTATAATGACATTAAACCGCATATGAATGCTTATCATGTAGCATAATCCATTTATAAAATATATATAATCAATAATGTTGAATTATAGTGCAATCAACCTATATGGTCGATGTCACATTCGTTGAATTTCTAAAAAAGAACTCACCCAGAAAACATCATAAACAATGATTTATCAAGGTAGTTCTTTCACAATCGATGGTGTTAAGATCTCTACATATATTTAGGGATAAAAGGTAAAAATCCTTCCTCACATTATACATTAATAGAATATCACTCTTCATGAGACCATTACATATCATATCACCAATAATATAAATCTAGAATATTTTCATCAAGACATCAAAGTACACAACTCATGATATCTATTAATGATAATCATAATGTCCAAGGATCAAACCAAACATATAAAAACAAGAACCTCAAATGACACATTAAAAATTGGGTTTATAATTGGTATTTCTATAGTCACAACCCTCTCCCCACAAAGTTTACCCCTTTTGGGCTAGCAATTTGGCAAGGGAAATAATGACCCCTGAGTCCCGCCTCTAGTAAGCCCTGGGTTGGCGACTAACACCGAAGGTATAGTAAAGACACAAATGGGAGGCATTACCCTATAAGAGAACACATACAGAAGAGAGTGATAATATAGACAACAACTAACTCCAACCCAACCAGTAAGATGAAAGAAATCCCAAGTACACATATGAAATGTCACGCAAAACCAATACAACTGGAAGGCAAAAAACTGTAAGTAACCAAAAAGGAAGTAAAACAGCAACAACCACAAGCTCGAATAGCTCTTGAAACTGCAATCTAGTAGAAACCAGCTTGATCTCCAACCTGCACCAAGTGACCTAAAAAATAGTTTATATAGACATAGGGTGAGTATAACAGTATACTCAATAAGATCCTCTCTAAAGCCCCTCGTGCAAAAGTAATGAAAGCATGTTAAAGCATAGTGAACAAAAAGTGAAACTAACTCATCACCTAAAATGGTATACTATGTTCCCAGCCTCACAATGGATACTCTTACTATGTAACGCATATAAGACTATATAATATAACAAAGAATATCAAGGGTACCCTGCTACTACATCCCCACTAGTTTGCTGCTTTTCCCCAGGCATCCCACGTACTAAGCATCTCTCTCTAAAAAGGATTTCTGTAACATCCTAGGTAAATAAATAATATTACATTTTAATTTTTATCAATATTTGTGAATAAAATGTTAATATTACTTTAAAGGGAATGCTATGATCGATGGCGTACCCAATACAGGCCAACGAGTTCCTTTGAAATATTACGTTGCACTCTAATAATAAAATAATATTATTTTAAATGGTAGTTAACGCATAGCCATTTTAATGGAGGAAAAGAACAGAACTAACTACAAAATGATTATATATGTTTGTCAAATATTTTTACATTTATCTAATAAATGTTAGAGGCGTAAAATGCAGATGAATCCAATTTTAAGCATAAATCATCTAATATTCTTTAAAAGGTCGATTAACCGCCTATTGATGGAGAAACATTTTTAAATATAATTTTGACAATTTCATATGTTGTATTTGAAAAAATAAAATCCTTCTTTAGAATCTGGACATCAAAATTTACTTTGTGTAAATTTTTGTTATTTTTCCGATAAAGATCATTTTTAGTGAAAATGTTGCATTTTAATTCAAACCCTTCTTTTAATCTGATTTATTTATATTAATAGATTATATTTTTAATTGATATTAAATTGTATTTAGAATATATTTTCACCATTTAATCCAATGGTGTTCATTGTAATTAATTTCACTATGAAATAGTACTAAAACTAGTGTTAATATTTTAATAGATATTGTTTCTTAAAAACACGCTATTTGTTTTGATAACGGGAATTAATTCTTAAATTAATTAATGCAACTTATATGTTTTGAAATTTGTAAAATAGACTTCATTTTGGAATTCTGAGTATCAAATATAGCTTAGGGTGAATTTTTGGTATTTTTCTGAAAAACGTCAATTTTTGATGAATAGTGAAACCGCTAAGTTGTAGTTAAAGAAACTGATTTTTTGTTTAAATGAAACTTTACCACTTCTGTGATTTGATTTTCAAAAATCTTGCATACATGGTTTTCATAAAAAATTAAAATGTGTTTCAATGAGATCAAAATAATTTTTGGTGAATAGAAACTTTTATGTTTTATTAATCGCGATTAAAGGTAATTAGTGTGATTTAAGGTAAAAATGATACTATAATAAAATGAAAATATCATTACACTTGTCCTAACCCTATTGGATGAGTCATGACCGACCAAGAAAACCCATGGGTCGATTTTTGTGACCCCATGGAGCCACCTGGGAAAGATAATGACATAAATGCCTTTTATTTAAAGTAAAAGTGAAAATGACACAAACATGTATTATTTTACTAAAACAATTTTTACATGGGGTTATACAAGTAATATTTTTGACTATAAATAGTAATTGAAAATATAAAATGATTTCCTACATCGTATTTTTTTTATAATTTTTAGACATTAAATAAATTAAATTATTTATGACATTATGATGAGGCAGCGATTACCTCATTATTTAACAATTTAAATAAAATGAAAAGATAATGTAAACTATAAGACATACACATATAAAAAACCTATTTTATGGGTGTATTTCGAAACCTTATCACCTTATCCTAGAAATATATCAATGTGGGGCCTTTAAAATCTGAAACTCATTTGAAAATAATGTAACCTTTTTTGACATTCCAAGAGTGCCCCTCCTCTCCTCTAATAAAAGGCCCCCACCTCTACCACCTTACCCACACCTCTCAAGACTTTGGCTTGGCAAAACCATTCACATTTCATCTCTCCACATCCCTCCTTCATCATTTAATCCTCACCTTTGGGCATAATCATTTCTGAGGAATCCTTTGAGCTCAAATCAAAAAGAGTTATCCGATTTAAAGGTAATGTCTTCCCTTGTGTTATTTTCTTTTGTTTTTCTTCTCTAACCCTCTAAAATATTTTTATTCCATTATTTTTTTAATAACACCAGTTTATTCAATATACTTGGATGTTTTTATGTGAAGTATTAGAGCTACACATACACACACCTTCGTCTAATGGTTAATGAACATACTGTTTCTGTGGATGGTGAATTTCTGCCCCACGAAACGATGATTGTTAAATCTTCTCTTAACACCTTTCATGGTGGCCATTATTATGTCACTATATTTTATATATTATATATATGGTATTTATGTTTTCTATATGCTTCTAAATTTTATATTTAAAACATTCCTTTATGCTTTTCATGTTGTGAAAATGCCATAATTTCATACAAGTGTGGACTACTGCCCCCTCAAGTGATGTGACTCATTCATGCAATACATGGAATGTATAAAGAATGAAATTAATGAACATATGTGTCCTATATAACATATATATTATACATTAATTATAATATATATATATATCTCAATTATTTTTAATTCCATTAATATGACAAAGAAATAACAGTAGTGTTCATGCGTACGTACGGACTACCACCTCCATGAATGGTGCATTTCATTTATTTTTATCTCCAAATGTTATAGAGTAGTATAAACTGAATATATACTGTATATATATGATATTTTAATCATTAATACTATTTTGGAGATGATTAACTTATAACTACATGGACAATCATTTTCAAACAAATTCATTTTTGACTTATGTACCAAACATCGACAAAAACGTCTGATATGAACTCACATTATTAACCAATTATTATAACATTATAATATGTGATATGAACAGAATAATAATCTTTAAAAGAGTTCCTTAATCAATTATAAATTGAAAAAAGTTTATTATTCAGGAATATACATAAACGAACAAGACAAGTCAAACTTGAGGTAAGGGATCCTACCCCTCTCTTTCTTTTTAAGTTCACTCTTTTATGTCATTCCTTTTAAGCTCATATTTCATATGATTGGGATGTTATTTTATATTAATATTACTGTAATTTTTATTTTCATAAGATTAGAGACCCTATTTTCTCTCATCAATCCATTTTAGAAGTTTTGATTGGCGTTGTTATGCTGCTGAATTTTCATAAGAGATCCAACCTCTCTCTTTCTTTTTAAGTACTCTCCTTTATGTCACTTATTTTAAGATACACTTTGTTATGCTGGGGGATGTTATTTTATTTTTCTATTTCTGTAAATTTTATGTTAATATGATGAGAGACCCTATTTGATCTCATCAATCCATTTTTGCAAGTTTTAAGTGGCACCGTTAGGCTGCCGAGTTTTCGTAATGTATTTTTCATCTCACTTTTATTCCCGTGACATTTATGCTATGTTTTCCACTATTTCCTTTGATTTTTGTATATACTTCCCATTATTATACAATTTGTGTAGTATAATTTCATTTATCGGTATTTACATCTTCATTGTATGATCTTTCATCCAAGGGGTGTACGTTTCGAAAGTTACCCAACTCGGTAAGGGGACCTTTCACCCTCCTCTTTTTAATAGACTTCTTTTGTTATGTCTTTTAATTCACATAATATTATGTTGGGATATGTTATTATATATCCTATTTATGTAAAGTTTATGTCCAAGTTATGAGATACCATTTTCTCTATCATTAACTCATTTTCTTAATTTTAAAGTGACGTCGTTAGGCTGTCAGATTTCTATAAGGGAACTTCTTAACCCACTTTTAATTCTTTGGGTTAAACCTCTACTTATTGATTTTATTATTCTAAGATTATGTGTGGAATATCTATGTTGTAATTTCCACAAACTTTTGTGTGGATATACTATTCCTACACATAATCATTTCATTGATAAATTCTTACGAACTTGTATGGGAAATCATAACTCAATATCATTTCATTGAGTTAAATATCTATATCATTGGTTTTGTTTTTCCAAGATTATGTTTGAATGAGCTCTGATTGTTTCACACTTAATATCCACTTATATTGGGTGTATTTATATTTCTCACACATAATTATGTGATTTATTTATCCTTAATTTAAGGATACCATCTTTATAATGGAGTTCATCTCAATTTACATTTCCTTTGAGACTTCATTATTGTTATGAACCAATTCACTCTAATATGGTGTGTATACTGTCATTTGACATATTATATCATGAATCCCTTTATTCTCATGATATTAAAAAGTTCATATTAAATTTTATTTCGCAATTATTTGTTTTCAAGATACTCTCATTTTGTTAAAAACTCTTTAACAAAAATATCATTTTAAATGTTTTAAAGATTAATTATTCTAAATCTTTATCATTAATGTCCATGTTTTCAAAATGGTTTTTAGTATTTTTTTATATGGACATTAATGATTTAAAATTATAATACCATTAAAATCATCAAAGTGGTATGGGACACTTTGGTTCAAAAATCTCTTTTAAATGATTTTTGAAAATGGATTGATTAATTCAATATCTTGGAATTACTTATTGTGATTTAAAATGAAATGTTGATATTGAAATGTTAATATTTTCAATATTTTATGTGTAATGGTGGTATGTGGACATTTGACGGGTGGTTACGTGATAAACCATATGACGGGTGGTGCCATGAAGACCAGGACTGGTGGTTACGTTATAACCTCCAATGCATTGGGTATGGAAGTCAGTCGTATGGCTATTACATTAAGTATGTGTGGAAGTCGACCGTATGGTTATTCTATTTAATTATGCTTATTTCCCAAGTTACCTTTATATGTTATGTGTTGTTTATATGGGTTTTATGGTCATCATTTGGTGACAAAAGGGTATGTAATGGTCTTTTATTCAGTGAAGAGTTTTTACTAATTCATAAAGGTGAAAAGTATTACTTTGGTAAAGTACTCATGGTTTACTTGTGGTTTTGAAAAACTAACAGTTTTCCTTCTTTGTATATCCTTTACTGGGCTTTTTATGCTCCTCCCAAATTTTTGAAATGTTTTCCACATGACTTAAAGAGGAATAGGGTCATGGATGGGATCAAGGAAAGACATTGTATCTAAAACATGGAACTAGACATGTTTCTTTTTAAGTGTTTTTTTTTATTTTATGTAAACTTAGTAGAAGTGTCTACTATGTAATCTTTTCAGATGTAATAGTTATGACCTAATTCTCTAAAACTATAAACCTGAAAATACCCTCTATGTGAATTATTCATATAATTCATGATTAAGTAATGTTTAAGGTTTAGGCCTTATAGTTGGTATCAGAGGTCGATTTAGATAACTTTCGAGGTTGGGGTATTCTCTAAGCATAAGTTATATTACCATAATGGTTAGTATTTCAGAAAGAGTCCTAATTTTAGATAAAGGTAATGCGTAAGTATGTCTTAGTGTTTATCTTCCTCATTATTACATGATGGGTTTGTTGATATACTCACACTGACATTTCAGTTTTTATTAAATGGGTGGATCTAGTAGGCACCAAAGTGACAATGGGTTTAAAGGAAACTGTGGTGGATATATGATTAAGAGATTGGATGAAATGGGGTATTCAATGAGGAATCTCATGGTTGTTCTAAACCAACTATCAAGGATTCATGATCAACCACTTGAACCATGGTGAGTTCTCTAATGCATCATGTACGAGATGACCAACTCAATGTGGAAGTTCAGGTAATAATTATAAAGGTAACCATTAGGGTTTATATGATCCTTACTTTTGAGGTAATTATGGGTTACTATATGTTATGATGGAATATGAACGGCATGAGATAAACTTGAGGTTAAATTATGTTATGGTTATTTTTGAATATTTTATCATTTTTTGGGGAATGTTATAAGAACTATATAGTTTTGGAAAAAGGACAACATGAAAACCGTGTGACAACCCGTCACGTTAGACAAAGTTGTGGGAATCGAACACACAACCAAAGTGTGACTGGTATTTATCGCCTACCACTGGACTACGTCAAATCCCTGGTTAGTTTGACTAATTCTTTTTAGTTATATGATTTTAGGAATCAAGAGTAAGTTTATTTTGGGTTATTTATGTAAATGATTAACCTATCATGGAGGATATTTGATTAGGTTAATTACTTTTCAATATGAGACTTTAAGAGAAACTAATGTTATTTGGAGATAAATGTTAATTTTTACTTTGGAAGACTATGTGATTAAATCATTCAAATATTTGTGTTTCAATCTTAGTTTGGTTTACTTTAAATAATTTTATGGACAAATTGTTTATTGAATGGTCTTTGTTGAACTTTGGCTATTGTTTGACAAAATTTGGAGATTAATAATAGATTTCTTTATAAAGGATTATCCTTTTCGGGTATTATCTGATCTCATAATAACATTTTTGGTGTTAGTTTTGGTTTAGGTCTAAAGGCATGGGAATTATATAGTTATCTTTTGTGGATTACGTGATTCTCTAGAATTTGATAATATCTCTCTTAATGTAAACAAGTCATCCTAAATACTCATCTTTTAAAGAAAATATGAGTTCGTGTAAGAAATATAGTAAAAGTTTAAAGTCAACATGACAAGTAAGTATGTTTCCTTATGTTTTAGTTAAGATCAAAAATAAATTCCTCAATGAAATGTAAATTAAAAAAATGTTGTCCGTTAACTTTTCCTACTGGGGAATCCAATACCGTTTAATTCATCACAAGTTTGTGATTTTCTTATGGTTAACATTCTCCTAGACATGTTTACTATCACTCTCCATCAGAACATGACCCATTGTTTTTACTCCATATACATATTTTCATACTTTTAATCCTAGTATGGGTTAAATCTGGTGACCTTTGTACTTCTCTCCCATTCTTTTTAAGTGATAGTTTTACTGACTCTTTTTCTGATGTGGGACATTCAATGGAGTTTCCAAGCCCAATTTTGAAATTGCGACGACGCAATTCCCAAAAGGGGGGAAGTATGTAACATCATAGGTAAATAAATAATATTAAATTCTAATGTTTATCAATATTTTTGAATAAAATGTTAATATTACTTTAAAGGGAATGTTATGCTTGATGGCGTACCCAATACGCGACAACGAGTTCCTTTGAAATCTTACGTTGCACTCTAATAATAAAATAATATTATTTTAAATGGTAGTTAACGCCTAGCCATTGTAATGGTGGGAAATAATAGAACTAACTACAAAATTATTATATATTTTTGTCAAATATTTTTACTTTTATCCAATAAATGTTAGAGTCGTAAAATACAAATGAGTCTAATTTTAAACATAAATCTTCTAATATTCTTTAAAAGGTCGATTAATCGCCTATTGATGGAGAAACCTTTTTAAATATACTTTTGACAATTTTATATGTTGTATTTGAAAAAATAAAATCCTTCTTTAGAATCTGGACATCAAAATTTAATTTCTGTAAATTTTTGTTATTTTTCCGATAAAGATCATTTTTAGTGAAAATGTTGCATTTTAATTAAAAATCTCTTTTTAATCTGATTTATTAATATGGATAGATTTTATTTTTAATTTAGATTAAAGTTTATTTATAATATATTTGTACCATTTAATCCAATGGTGGTCATTGGAATTAATTTCACATTGAAATTGGACTTAAAGTAGTGTTAATCTTTTAATAGTTATGGTTTCTTAAAAATACTCTATTTGTTTTGATAGAGGGAATTAATTATTAAATAAATTAATGAAACTTATATGTTTTGATTTTTTTAAAATAGACATCATTTTTGAATTCGGAGTATCAAATATATCTTAGGGTTAATTTTTGGTATTTTTTTGAAAAACATCAATTTTTGATGAATAGTGAAACCACTAAGTGGTAGTTAAAGAAACTGATTTTTCGTTTAAATGAAACTTTACCACTTCTTTGATTTGATTTTCAAAAATCCCGCATTCATTGTTTTCATTAAAAAGTAAAATGCGGTTTAATTAGATCGAAATAATTTTTGGTGAACAACCACTTTTAATTTTTATTAATCGCGATTAAAGGTAATTAGTTTGATTTAAGGTAAAAATGATAATATAATAAAATGAAAATATCTTGAAACTTTTCATAACCGTATTGGATGAGTCATGGCCAATCAAGAAAACCCATGGGTCGATTTTTGGGACCCCATGGAGCCACATGGGTAAGATAATGACATAAATGCCTTTTATTTAAAGTAAAAGTAAAAATGACACAAACATGTATTGTTTTACTATAACAATTTTTACATGGGGTTATACAATTCATATTTTTGACTATAAATATTAATTGTAATGAAAAAATTATTTCCTACATCATATTATTTTTTTTAATAATTTTTAGACCTTAAATAAATTAAATTATTTATGACATCATGATGATGCAGCGATTACCTCATTAATTTACGATTTAAATAAAATGAAAAGATAATGTAAAATATAAGATCTACACATGTAAAAAACCTATTTGATGGGTGGATTTAGAACCCTTATCACCTTATCATCGAAATATATCAATGTGGGACCTTTAAAATCTGAAACTCATTTGAAAATAATGTAACCTTTTTTGACATTCCATGAGTTCCCCTCCTCTCCTCTTATAAAAGGCCCCCACCTCTACCTCCTTACCCACATCTCTAAATCCTTTGGCACAGCCAAACACAGCCCATTTCATCTCTCCACATCCCTCCTTAATCATTGAAGCCTCACCTTTGGTCATAATCCTTTCCAAGGAAGCCTTTGAGCTCAAATCAAAAAGAGTTACCCGATTTAAAGGTAATGTCTTCCCTTGTGTTCCTTTGATTTATTTTTCTTCTCCAACCCTATAAAATCTTTTTATTACTTTATTTTTTAACAACACCAGTATCTTCAATATACTATTATGTTTTTATGTGACGTATTATAGCTACACTTACACACACCTTCGTCTAATGGTTAATGAACATACTATTTCTGTGGATGGTGAATTTCTGCCTCATGAAACGATGATTGTTCAATCTTCTCATAACACCTTTCATGGTGGCCATTATGAAGTCCTTATATTTAATATATGATATATATGGTATTTATGTTTTCTATATGATTCTAAGTTTTATACTTAAAACATGCCTTTATGCTTTTCATGTTGTCAAAATGCGATAATTTCATACGAGGAAGTGTGGACACCGCCCCCTCAAGTGATGTGACTCGTTCATGCAATACATAGAATGTATAAATAATGAAATTAATGAACATATGTGACCTATATAACATATATATTGTACTGGAATTATAATATATATATCTCTCAATTATTTTTAATTCCATTATTATGACAAAGAAATGAAAGTAGCGTTCATGCGTACGTACGGCCTACCGTCTCCATGAACGATGCATTTCATTTATTTTTATCTCAAAATGTTATGGAGTAGTATATAATGAATATGTACTGTATATATATGATATTTTAATCATTAATATTATTCTTGAGATGATTTACTTATAACTACATCGACAATCATTTTCAAACAAGTTCATTTTTGACTCATGTACCAAACATCAATAAAAAACGTCTGATATGAACTCACATTATTAACAAATTATTAAAACATTATAATATGTGATATGAAATAAATAATAATATTTAAAATATGTCCTTAAGGAATTATAAATTGACCAAATTTTATTATTCAGGAATATAAATAAACGAATAAGACAAGTCAGACTTGAGGTAAGGGATCCTACCCCTCTCTTTCTTTTCAAGTACACTCTTTTATGTCATTCCTTTTATGCTCATATTTCATATGATTGGGATGTTCTTTTATATTAATCTTACTGTAATTTTTATTTTCATATGATGAGAGATCCTATTTTCTCTCATCAATCCATTTTGGAAGTTTTGATTGGTGCTGTTCGGCTGCTGAATTTTCATAAGAGATCCAACCTCTCTGTTTCTTTTTAAGTACTCTCCTTTATGTCACTCCTTTTAAGATCTTATTTGATATGTTGGGGGAGGTTATTTTATATTCCTATTGCTGTAAATTTTATGTTAATATGATGATAGACCCTATTTGATCTCATCAATCCATTTTTGGATGTTTTAAGTGGCACCGTTAGGCTGCCAAGTTTTCGTAAGGGATTTTTCATCTCATTTTATTCCTATGACATTTATGCAACGTTTTCTACTATTTCCTTTGAGTGGTGTATGTACTGTAAACTATTATACACATTGTTTATTATAATTTAATTTATGGGTATTTACATCTTCATTGTATGACCCTTCATCCATGGGGTGTACGTTTTGAAAGTTACTCAACTCGATAAGGGGACCTTTCACCCTCCTCTTTTAAAAAAGGATTCTTTTGTTATGTCTTTTAATTCACATAAAATTATGTTGGGATATGTTCTTATATATCCTATTTATGTAAATTTTATGTCCAAGTGATGAGATACCATTTTCTCTCTCATCAACTCATTTTATGAATTTTAAAGTGATGTCGTTAGGCTGTTAGATTTCTGTAAGGGAACTTCTTAACCCACTTCCAATTCTTTGGATGAAACCTCTAATTCTTGATTTTATTATCATAAGATTATGTGTGGAATCTCTATGTTGTAATTTCCATAAACCTTTGTATGGATATAATATTCCTACACATAATCATTTCATCGATAAATTCTTACGAACTTTTATGGAAATCATAACTCAATCTCATTTCATTGAGTTAAATATATATATCATTGGTTTTTTTCCAAGATTATGTGTGAATGAGATATGATTGTTTCACACTTAATATCCACTTATATTGGGTTATATTTATATTTCTCACACATAATAATGTGATAGATTTATCCTTAATTTAAGGACACCATCTTTATAATGGAGTTCATCTCAATTTACATTTCCTTTGAGACTTCACTGTTGTTATGAACCAATTCACTCTTATATGGTGTGTATACTGTCCTTTGACATATTATATCATGAATCCCTTTATTATAATGATATTATAAATTTTGGATTAAATTTTAATCTCAATTATTTGTATTCAAGAATCTATAATTTTGTTAAAAACTCTTTAACAAAAATATCATTTTAAATGTTTTAAAGATTCATTATTCTTAATCTTTATCATTAATTTCCATGTTTTCAAAATGGGTTTTAGTATTTATTTATATGGAAATTAATTTTTTAAAATTGTAATACCATTAAAAGATTCAAAGTGGTATGGGACACTTTGATTTAAAAATCTCTTTTAAATGATTTTTGAAAATGGATTGATTAATTCAATATCTTTGAATTAATTATTGTGATTGAAAATGAAATGTTGTTATTGAAATTTTTATATTTTCAATATTTTATGTGTAATGATGGTACTTGGATATTTTACGGGTGGTTACGTGATAAACCATATGATGGGTGGTGTCTTGAATACCAGGACGGGTGGTTACGTTATAACCTCCAATGCATTTGGTATGGAAGTCGGCCATATGGATATTCCATTAAGTATGTGTGGAAGTCGACCATATGGTTATTCCATTTAAGTATTTTTATGTCCCAAGTTACCTTTATATGTTATGTGTTATTTATATGGGATTTATGGTAATATTTTGGTTACAAAAGGGTAAGTAATGGTCTTATATTCAGTGAAGAGTTTTTACGACTTCATAAATGTGAAAAGTTTTACTTTGGTAAAGTACTCATGGTGTACTTGTGGTTTTGAAAAACTAACAGTTTTCCTTCTTTGTGTATCCTTTACTGGGATTTTTATGCTCATCCCAAGTTTTTGAAATGCCTTCCACAGGAATTAAAGATGAATAGGGTCATGGATGGGATCAAGGAAATACATTCTATCTAAAACATGGAACTAGACAAGTGTTTTTTATTTATTTTATGGAAACTTAGTAGAAGTTTCTACTATGTAATCTTTTGAGATGTAATAGTTATGACCTAATTCTCTAAAACATTAAACCTGAAAAGATACTCTATGTTAATTATTCATATAATTCATGATTAAGTAATGGTTAAGGCTGGGGCCTTTTAATTTCCCATATACACCTGGGCGAAGCACCACAACAAGCACCTCGTGCAACAAAACCACCATGTCCATACAAGAATGTGACCAGGAAGTTTTTGGGAGCCAGCACAGCTCTCATAACGTGTATCATACATTGGGTATTATATCTCAAGCCATTATAACCCATACACCGAGTAAGGATCTTCAAGATATCATAGCCTATACAGGTTAGACCTATAGTAGTCCATAGGATACTATATCTAGAATATATGTGTGTGAATAACTGCAATCCATTATAGCCCTCTACCCACATATATGGGTAAAACTAACTAATGTTCCAACCAGCACAAGTATCTACCAAGAGAAGAGAGTAGGGCCAAAGGGGGTAATCAGCCATCCATCCTCCCACAAGAATGTGGTGGAAAACACCCCCCCTAGGGCTCAGAATCCCCAGGGTGTCAGTTTCTCTTACTGACAGAGTGGATTAGCTTATAGAAACATAAAAATTATAGAATATTCTATATATCACAACCACACTATGGGAATATCCTTGTATTAGAATCAACTACAACTAACGTCTCTCAAACTCTGGGCTGTCACTTAAAAGACTAGGTATCCTATAAGTACACAACCATTTAAAAAGATTTATTTCCTTACTTCATTCCATTTTTACCAGTTCCAATTTATGTTAATTAATTTATTAAACATTAATTGACCATTTAAAATGCACCATTAAATTTCATTAGCATCACAACCAAAGTCCACTTCCCCTTTAAAATTAAAACCTCATCATTTTGTTCTATAAAACTCCAACCTAATGGGTTGACACCATTTATTCAATTATTTATTTACAAAATTACTTTCCCATATTCATAGGAATTCTGGGAAAATATTCTATACTACTAAACACAAGGGGGATCAATGCGGTGAGTAGATGAACTACCCATCAAGTCTTTACCACCTATAGCAAGAGCATAGACCCATTCTCCCATAAGAAGCTAAACATGAAATGTATGTGTAATACCCTGTGTTTTTTAAGCTCATTTGGAAGAAGGGTAATAAAGACCATCTGCCTTGAGAAGTAGGAAAAAATAAAGCATATAATCAACCAACAAGAATCAGCTTGCATCCAACAATCACATCCATCCCATTCCATCATCCATGGTGTCCTCCTCAACACCCATATGTATAAATTGATGCATCTCGCCACTCTAGTCATCATCTGCTGCCACAACTAAAATGACTTTATGTCCCCACATATCACAATAGCCATTCATGATCACATCACAACACAAGTAGCAGGAAAACAAACATTTTAACAATTTGGGCTCTTGGCCCATTAACAAACAATAGGGTAACTCAGAAGCTTATAAGGAGTTATCTTTTACCAAATAATCAATTATTTAATCCATCTGGGGTTAACAAATTATTATTCTTTGGTTCAAAATTTGGGAAACCTAATTAGTAAGTTTTCACAAATAATTAAACATGCTTACTGCGCCAATTTTATTTACATCAAAAATACAACAAGAACCGGATTCATTTACATGTTAATTTATCTTTATCCAAACCATTATTAATTAATTATAGTTTATATACTTTACCAATTTCAATCGAGAACAAACAGTTATGTGAAGCAAGCATAGATATCACACTATCTAGAAAAACAAGATGCAATAACATATGAACGATATCAATTTATTTATCCCATTCAAATATTTATTATGTCAATTCCATTATCATCCAGTGGGATAAAACATGATAAATATACATTTTCACAAAAAATAAAAGAGAAGTAATGAATCCCCTACCTCAAAAGGTTCTTTTCATTCTTTATACAAGAAAGACCCACACAAAGAATCACTATCACCTCCTCCTGTGATAAATGTATCCACCTGAGGATGCTACGGTACGACCACACCAATGGAAAACCAAGAAAATTCCATTAGAATCATGGAGATCACATGCTATAATTTGGAATGGAGAAAGAGGAGAAGATTATCCCAAAAAACCACTGATAAAACATACCTTATTTTAATGAAGGATCGACCCTTGTTGCTTGCACCAAAGAATATGGTGCACATGCTGCAGGAAGAACTTCAAAGGGAAACCAATCCACGGGAAAATTTTGATCTCATGATTACTATGAGAATAAAGGAAACGTTTGAGTATCTTGCATGTGAGAACAAGGAAAAATAACAAGGGAGGAAGATATCTTGTACCTTTTGAAGATTTAACAGAGTGAATGTTTAAGATATGTTTGATTTCTCATTAAAAGAAGATCGCATTAAACCACACAATTTGACCATGTAAAAACATCTTGAGCTTTAGGAATAATTAATATATCATTTATGGCATTTTAATTGACCTTATAGTCCTTAAAATAAGGCTTTAAATGCATTTTATATTAATGGAAACATTAAAGGGGCAAAACTGTAGGAAGCTGGAAACACTATTCATGAACTGGAAATTTTGTAAAGGAAAACCATTGTTCATGAACCTCACTATTAGAACACAGTTCATGAACCTTACCATTAGAACATCACCGATAGAACACTTTTCATGAACCTCTTTATTATAACCTCACCGATAGAACATTGTACGACTACCTTTCTAGATACATTGTTCACAGAACTCAAAACTGGTCTAAGGAAAGAGAGGTTACTGTTAGAGGTTACCGATAGAATTGTTCACCGATGGAAATATTCATAGAATTGGAAATTTGGCAAATGAAAGAGAGGTTACTGTAACGCCCCGACCCCAGCTACCCAGAGCCGGTGCATTAATTACATAACATTGGCATGATCACAAGAAAAATCAAATCTCGAAAGATCGATTGGTTTAGTAGCCTTGGAAACACTAGATATATTCATATGTTTTACATTACATCGTAAAATGAAAAACTAATACAACAACATAATATTTCCAAAATCCACACTACAATCCCCTCATAATATCCCTGCAGGTCATTCATAACTTACATCTCACTTCCTGGGAAAAATAAAACATAGAAAAGGGGTGAGCTCAAATGCCCAGTAAGGATAACAATATAGCGGAAACTTTCATCAATAAGAATAAACATTTAAGGCAATGTATAACTAAAACAAAAGCCTTTTAAACATGAACATTCAACATGGTATGGCATAAATAAAATGAAATAATGCCATTTACTTATTCACATGGATATTCCACTAATCGAATAATCACTTGCAAAAATAAATAACCACTTTCATAATGTTGGAATGCATAATGCCAGACTATCATAACCACATAGCCAAGGCCTCGTGCCAAGACTACAAATAAGATTTTGTCAAGGCCTTGTGCCAAGACACTAGTTTGTCTCATGAGACCTACCGATGCATCGAGGAGCTATAGCGGGCTCCACCCGTCACTTATTAAGTCCAATGCATTCCCATATGAAAAGGTTTAAACATAACATAAACATTCGTATTAAAACTAGCATACGAAATGTCAATACTTTCACAATAAACTATGAATGGTATAAAAATAGCACATCGACAGTCAAACATATCACAAATCCTTCAATACAATATAGAATTTTTGTATCATAATAAATCAACTTCAAATAATCTTAAAATCCATCAAAGGATGTTGACATAGATGAAATCAAAATTCTTTTTAAAGAAATACCTCCTTTTATTTTGAAATCATTTAAGATCCATATAAAATAAAACATTTTCTTTAAAAATATTCTTATAAGCTTGTATGGGAAGCTTCGACGATTTTATAACGGCGGAAAATAACCGTACCCGCCGTATAAGTTAAAAAAAACATTCTTACCTCAATTCTGTCGAAAAGGTTAAAAAAGGACCTTGTTTTGAAAACGACGGAAAGATTCCTTTATAAACCTCTTATAAAAAGTCAAACAAGGGTATAAATGACTTTAACCCATATTCTTGTAAATAGTAAAAATGTTTTGAAATACATTTCGAAGAAACATGGATGTGGATGATAAAGAGATCCCAGTAGATTATTACGTATAATACAACCTCGGATAATGAAGAGATTGTGAAATAACCCTTACCTTGTACTTTTCCGTGGTTGTGGTAGGTTAACCTCCTGTATAATGGTGAAATAATTGTTATTAAATTATACAAGAATCATATACATTAATATGATATCATATATGATCTTTTAATATTTATTTGATAATAATATCTTAGTATTATCGTTGTTTCGGGTGTTAACTTACTTGTTTTCTTTCATATGTTTTGTTACGTAAGACATGTTTGTAAAGGATAGGTTGTATATTATTCATATCCAGAATGATATCAAGTCCTTAAACATCATTTTTAAATCATAAAATGATAATTACGCTTTAATGGTTACGATGGAGAATGAATCTCATCGCGTTCGTGGAGACGGTAGTCCGTACGTACGCACGAGCGACAATATCATTCTTTTGATATTAAAATAATATATAAATGGATGGCATATCATATATACAGAATCATTAACATGTTATATTTATTATTTACATGAGTTACACATCATTATTATACCCATCCAAATAATATTATATTGAATAACAATTACACCACGACGTGGAGACGGTAAGCCGTACGTACGCACGTATGGTGACATGTTATTCAAAGGGTGGATAGAATACTGAATATGGTTGTACCATACTTATAATAACATCACAGTATATGTGAGATACTGGAGTTATTATTTCAGAATGGTAAGAACAAAGGAAGAAGAAGTGGAAGAAGAAATGAACTTAGAAAAGGGTGGTGAAATCATTACCTCTTCTTCGGGTTCTTCCTTTTGATTTGATAAAAAGGGCTCCTTAGGTTGGCTTTCTGATCAAACTAAGGCCTCTAGGTTGTATTGAGGGATGTTGGGAGATTATTTGGGCAGAGTTTGGCCGAACCAAAAGGCTTTGAAGGTGTGAAGAAATGAGAAGGAGGAGTGCCCTTTTATAAGAGGGGTGAGGGGCACCTTTGGAAAAGCTAGAAATATTAATTTATAATAAATTCATATTCGGTTTCAAAAGGCTACAAAGTTGACTATTCAGAGGATGAGGTTGGGATAGGTCGAAAAAAACTCATCCAATAGTATTTAGACAGGTTTGGGTACTTATATTAACCTTATCTTTAAGTATTAACTCTAAGTTAATTAGTTTCACTTTTACAATGTCTCTTTGTATTTTTATATAATATGGTTAATAAACTTACTATATACATCCAAGAGACCCCCAAGTGGTCCATTAATGATTACCCTATCATAATATAAGTCTCTTGGCCGAACCTTAGATTTTTAGGAATTTAATATCAATTAATAATATAATATTTGTTTTAAGAACTCTTTTATGTCAATTTTGACACTATTCAATAGTTGATTTTTGTGAAACTCCTAACAGATTTATTACTTCGAAAAAAGTCAATTAACTCAATCCTAATATATCATATTATCATAGAAAATTAGTTTAATTCATTAAAAGTTTCATATTATAATTATTTGGGTATTTATAAGATCAATTATTTTTATTTTTTACTATTTTAGTAATTACTGCATCATCATTGTGTCATAAATAAAATAAATTATATAATGTCTAAAAATTATAAATAAAATATAATTATGTAGGAAATCTCTTTACCTTTCTAATGAATATTTATAATCGAAAATCCAACATGTATAACCCTATGTAAAAATTGTTCTTCTAAAAGATGTAAGCTTATGCCATTTTTATTTTTATTTTAACTTTATTAATATAATGTGTCATTATCACTTACAAGTGGATCCATGGGGTCCCCAAATAGACCCAAAGATGTCCATGGTCGACCATGTATCAACCAATAGGGTTGAGACACGTTTTAGGGTAATTTAGTATTATTATAATATTATTTTTTTAACCCTTATTTACCGGATTTACCCTTAACCATGGTAAATAAAATATTTACCGCAGTAATTATTCAAAATGTCTAAAAATAAAAGTTACCTATTTACACAATTTGAACATCCTGATTCCAAATATGGAATCCATTTTTCTAAATTCAAAACACAGAAGTGGCAGAAATTAATTTAAAATTAATTCCCGCTGTCAAAACAAAAAGCGTGTTTTTAAGAGATAATAACTATCAAAAGATTGACACTTGTTTATGTTCGGTTTAATTGTAAAATTATGTCCAATGAAAAAGATTATATTAAATGGTAAAAATATATTCTAAATATACTTTAAAACCACTCAAATTCACAATTTATCACTATTAATTATTTTGATTAAAAAAGTTGTTTTTAATTAAAATTTAGTAATTTTCACTATTCATCAAAATAAGAAAGTTATCCGAAATGTACCAAAATTTCACCCTAGGCTAATTTTGATATTCCGAATCCAAAAATGAAGTCCATTTTGAAATATAGAATATATATGATTTCAAAAAGTAGGTATTACTATTCACAACGGCTAGTTTAATTAGTTGTGGTGTGTGTTAGAACTCGAGGTTGCGTACAACACACGCTATCGCATTATTCGAAGGGAAACGTACCATAGAAGCTTGGGGTGTTACATTCTCCCCTCCTTCAAATAATTGCGTCCTCGCAATTTCTAGGGTATTACTGCATAAAAAGACTCGGGTGGTTCTTCATCATAAGTTCCTCGGGTTCCCACGTTGCCTCTTCCATCTTATGATTCCTCCACAAAACATTTACCAGACGCGTCGTCCGGTTTCTCAGCACTTGTTCTCTCGTATCAAGAATCTTGATGGGCTCTTCGCAGTAAGACAGATCGGGTTCCAGTTCTAAATCTTCATAGGTGAGTACATGCGTTGGGTCAGGCATGTATTTCCTCAACAGAGATACGTGGAACACATCGTGAACTTTGGAGAGACTTGGCGGCATTGCCAATCGGTAAGCTACAGCCCCAATTCGTTCTAAAATTTCGAAAGGTCCGATGTACCTGGGACTCAATTTACCTTTCTTACCAAAACGTATGACTCCCTTCCACGGAGATACCTTCAGGAAAACATGATCACCGACTTGAAATTCCAAATCCTTCCTTCGATTATCGGCATAGCTCTTCTGCCTACTTTGAGCTGCTTTAATGTGATTTTGGATTACCTTCACCTTTTCCACCGTTTCCTCCACCAGTTCTGGGCCTACAAGTTTTCTTTCACCAACGTCATCCCAACAGGTTGGTGTACGACATCTCTTTCCGTATAACGCTTCATATGGTGCCATTTGTATACTCGAATGGAAGCTATTGTTATAGGAAAATTCTACCAGAGGTAAATATTGATCCCACATACCCTGAAAATCAAGTGAGCAAGATCTCAACATGTCTTCTAAGGTCTGAATAGTCCGTTCTGATTGTCCGTCTGTCTGAGGGTGGTAAGCAGTGCTCAAATGAAGTTCAGTATCCAGGGATTTCTGAAGACTTTTCCAAAATCTTGAAGTAAAACGGGGATCACGATCAGAAACAATCGATAGGGGAACTCCATGAAGTCTCACAACTTCATTAATGTATAGTCTTGCTAGACGTTCCAGGGGTAGATCTTCTCTTATAGCAAGAAAATGTGCTGACTTGGTAAGACGATCAACAATAACCCATATTGCATCGTTCCTTCTAGGAGTCTTTGGTAGCCCCATGACAAAGTCCATCGTAATATTGTCCCATTTCCACTCCGGTATGGGAAGAGGTTGCATGACTCCTCCAGGCTGTTGCCTTCCAGCTTTCACTTGTTGACAAACCATACATCTTGATACAAAATCAGCAATCTCCCTCTTCATGTTGTCCCACCAATAATGTTCCTTCAAATCTCTATACATTTTGGTGCTCCCAGGGTGTATAGAGAAATTGGAACTATGAGCATCATCCAGCAATTCCCTTTTTAGATCAGGTATATTGGGAACACAAAGTCTCTTTCCAAATTTCAAAGTTCCATCTTCATACACAAAGTCTCTCAATATCCCATCATTCATAGCTTTAATCTTCTTCTGAAATTCTTCATCATCGGTCTGAGAACTCTTAATCCTTTCTAGTAAAGATGGTTTGGCAACCATTTGAAAAAGAATTGATGTTTCACCTTCCCTGGTTATTCCCATGTCCATCTTTACTAGATCCATGAAAATTGGATCCCTTTCAATTCTCATCATGTTCAAAACTCCATGGTCTTTTCTGCTCAAAGCATCTGCCACCTTGTTTGCCTTCCCCGGGTGGTAGTGTATCGTACAATCATAATCCTTGAGTAATTCAAGCCATCTCCTTTGCCTCATGTTGAGTTCTTTTTGTGAGAAAATATACTTCAAACTCTTGTGATCAGTATAAATCTCACATTTTTCACCATAGAGGTAGTGCCTCCATATCTTCAAAGCAAAGATCACAGCTGCTAACTCAAGATCATGAGTAGGATAGTTTTGTTCATGAATTTTCAACTGTCGTGATGCATAGGCAATAACTCTATCATTCTGCATAAGGACACAGCCAAGTCCTTTCTTTGATGCATCACTATAAATAACGAACCCAACATTCCCCGATGGTAGAGTCAATATAGGAGCATTGACTAATCTTCTCTTCAGTTCTTCGAAACATTCTTCACACTCTTTTGTCCAAACAAATTTAACCCCTTTACGTGTGAGCTTCGTTAATGGGTTTGCCAATCGGGCAAAATTCTGGACGAAACGTCGATAATAACCTGCCAAACCAATAAAACTACGTACCTCAGTTATACTCGTAGGTGCTGGCCATTCTTGGATTGCCTTGGTCTTAGAAGGATCAACAGAGATTGCATCTTTAGAGACAATATGTCCAAGAAAAGAAATCTCCTGAAGCCAGAATTCACACTTGCTAAACTTTCCATATAATTCATGCCTCCTCAGAGTCTTCAAGATAATGCGCAAGTGATTTTCATGATCTTCATAGGTTTTGGAGTATACCAATATATCATCAATAAATACTACCACAAATTCATCGAGATACTCCTTGAAAACTATATTCATCAGATCCATGAATACAGAGGGTGCATTGGTCAATCCAAACGGCATTACAGTAAACTCGTAATGCCCGTACCTGGTTCGAAATGCTGTTTTCGGAATGTCTTCCTTCTTCACACACAACTGATGGTATCCAGATCGAAGGTCAATCTTTGAAAAGTATTGAGCTCCATGCAGTTGGTCAAATAAATCATCAATACGAGGTAGGGGATACTTGTTCTTTATCGTTATAGCATTGATCTCCCTGTAGTCAATACATAACCTCATAGATCCATCTTTCTTTTTAACAAAAAGAACAGGGGCTCCCCATGGAGAAACCCTAGGGCGAATAAATCCCTTATTACTCAATTCCTCTAGTTGTTTCTTTAGTTCGACTAACTCTACAGTGGCCATTCTATAAGGGGTCTTCGATATAGGCCTTGATCCAGGAATCAAATCAATGGAAAACTCAACTTCTCGTTCTGGAGGATGTCCAGGTAAATCTTCCGGAAATACATCTACAAATTCTTTCACAACAGGTACACCCTCTATTTGAACATTCCTTTCCTCACCGATAGTTACTTCATTCTCTTCCTCCCCAATAATTGAATTAAGTTGAGCTACTGGGGGTGGGTCTAAATAAGAATTAGGTGGTGACGATTCTGCTCTAAAAATAAGGTGCTCCTTATCATTATCATCAAGAATCGTAACCTCTTTCTTCTTACAATAAATCTTCGCATCATAGTCCGAAAGCCAGTACATACCGAGGATTATATCAAACTCAATCATAGGTATGACGATGAAATCAGCAGATAAAGAAAATTTATGTGCTCTAATGGGGACTGATTCACAAAACTTTGTTGCAACGATACTTCCCTTAGGAGTTTTAACTGACAACTCCCTTATTAAATCAAATTGGAAATATCTAATTTTCTTAGAAAACTGGGAAGATATGAAACAATGCGATGATCCAGAATCAAATAATGCATTTGCTAAACTTGAGGAAACCATTAAATTACCTGCCACCACGTCTTTCGGAGTTTCTACCTCAGCAGTAGTGATAGCATAAGCCTGGCCTTGATCCCTTGGCCTTTTCTGAGGTAAGTTCTCCTGATGCTTAGGACATGCATTTGCATAATGCCCCATCTCCCTGCAATTGTAGCACTGAACATTGGTAGCTTCCTTCTTCCCCTTGCAATCATGAGCTTGGTGGCCTTTTTCACCACACTTGTAACAGACTCCCATTCCCTTCAGGCAAGCACCGGGGTGTTTCTTCCCGCACTTACCACAAGATGGATATTCAACCTTTCCCTTCTTCCCCTTATTTCCATTCCCAGATTGATCAGCAGGTCTCTTCTTCTCTTGCTTTGCTTTAAAGTCATAAGACTTAGAGAATTCCTTTTCGGTCTTGATAGCACATGAGACAATGTCTTCGTACGATGAAAAGGATTGTGAGACTAATGCTCGACGGAGAAATGGTTTTAACCCATCAAAGAAACGATCAATCTTACTTCTTGGGTTGCGAATATAATCACCAGCGTACCTCACTAACCTTGTAAAGTTAGCCTCATACTTTGTGACATTATCATCCTCCTTTTGTCTCAGACTCAGAAATTGCCTTTCCATATCTGCTCGATGGTCGCGAGGAAAGTATTTTTCTAAAAACAGATCTTTGAACTCCCTCCATTCCATGTTTGATACTTCATCATCTTCCTTCATGTTTTGAATCAATGACCACCATTGATCAGCATCTCCAGTGAGGCGGTAAACTGCCATGGTAACTTTTTCCCTTTCACTACTCCCCAAAGCCTGAAATATTTTCTCTAGGGAAAATATCCATTGCTCAGCTACTAAGGGATTTGTACTCCCATTGAACGTTGGTGGTTGTTGTCTCATGAATCGATCTAACATTGATCCTCCACGCTGCGGATCAGGGTGCTCCATACGGGTAAGGTTATTATTCATAACCTGAGTAAGTTGTCCCAGTACGGTGATTAGCTGATCAGCACCAGTTGCATCACCAGCCCCACTATAATTATCTTGAGCAGGAGGGCAATCCCTACATGGAGTGCGTGCATTGATACGGTTTCCATTTCTTCCACTAGGTGCCATTTCTAAACAATGTCATAAACTAGATCAGTTTATGAATCAAAATACATAATCCCATACTTATAAAACACTAAACATAAATTGAACTATCTATGGATATAATCCATAATCATAAATATGTTTTCTTTGAGGAAGTATATACTCATAAACCCTTCATAATGATTTGTAAAGAAAGTGAGAGTTATCCTAAGCATATCCCCCGGGAGTGTCGTAACCAAGAGTGCAGCAAGGCCCGTTGTCGTGCACCAGTTCCCGTTCGAGTCTAGCTCAAAGCGGTGTTTTCGGGTTTTACCCCTAGGTACATCTGTGCCAGAGCCGCCTCTACCTGCTCGTATCCAGACAGGGATGTATTGCTCGGAAAACTCACAAAGTCTCTACAATACCAAAATTCTAGGAAGTTCTTCTATACTAATCCTCAAAGTTCATCTTAGGTCTATGTGCTCTAATCAGAGTTTATCTAAATCTAGCTTCCAAGGTTTGTACTAAACTTTCTCTGATACCAACTGTAACGCCCCGACCCCAGCTACCCAGAGCCGGTGCATTAATTACATAACATTGGCATGATCACAAGAAAGATCAAATCTCGAAAGATCGATTGGTTTAGTAGCCTTGGAAACACTAGATATATTCATATGTTTTACATTACATCGTAAAATGAAAAACTAATATAACAACATAATATTTCCACAATCCACACTACAATCCCCTCATAATATCCCTGCAGGTCATTCATAACTTACATCTCACTTCCTGGGAAAAATAAAACATAGAAAAGGGGTGAGCTCAAATGCCCAGTAAGGATAACAATATAGCGGAAACTTTCATCAATAAGAATAAACATTTAAGGCAATGTATAACTAAAACAAAAGCCTTTTAAACATGAAATTTCAACATGGTATGGCATAAATAAAATGAAATAATGCCATTTACTTATTCACATGGATATTCCACTAATCGAATAATCACATGCAAAAATAAATAACCACTTTCATAATGTTGGAATGCATAATGCCAGACTATCATAACCACATAGCCAAGGCCTCGTGCCAAGACTACAAATAAGATTTTGTCAAGGCCTTGTGCCAAGACACTAGTTTGTCTCATGAGACCTACCGATGCATCGAGGAGCTATAGCGGGCTCCACCCGTCACTTATTAAGTCCAATGCATTCCCATATGAAAAGGTTTAAACATAACATAAACATTCGTATTAAAACTAGCATACGAAATGTCAATACTTTCACAATAAACTATGAATGGTATAAAAATAGCACATCCACAGTCAAACATATCACAAAACCTTCAATACAATATAGAAGTTTTGTATCATAATAAATCAACTTCAAATAATCTTAAAATCCATCAAAGGATGTTGACATAGATGAAATCAAAATTCTTTTTAAAGAAATATCTCCTTTTATTTTGAAATCATTTAAGATCCATATAAAATAAAACATTTTCTTTAAAAATATTCTTATAAGCTTGTATGGGAAGCTTCGACGATTTTATAACGGCGGAAAATAACCGTACCCGCCGTATAAGTTAAAAAAAACATTCTTACCTCAATTCTGTCGAAAAGGTTAAAAAAGGACCTTGTTTTGAAAACGACGGAAAGATTCCTTTATAAACCTCTTATAAAAAGTCAAACAAGGGTATAAATGACTTTAACCCATATTCTTGTAAATAGTAAAAATGTTTTGAAATACATTTCGAAGAAACATGGATGTGGATGATAAAGAGATCCCAGTAGATTATTACGTATAATACAACCTCGGATAATGAAGAGATTGTGAAATAACCCTTACCTTGTACTTTTCCTTGGTTGTGGTAGGTTAACCTCCTGTATAATGGTGAAATAATTGTTATTAAATTATACAAGAATCATATACATTAATATGATATCATATATGATCTTTTAATATTGATTTGATAATAATATCTTAGTATTATCGTTGTTTCGGGTGTTAACTTACTTGTTTTCTTTCATATGTTTTGTTACGTAAGACATGTTTGTAAAGGATAGGTTGTATATTATTCATATTCAGAATGATATCAAGTCCTTAAACATCATTTTTAAATCATAAAATGATAATTACGCTTTAATGGTTACGATGGAGAATGAATCTCATCGCGTTCGTGGAGACGGTAGTCCGTACGTACGCACGAGCGACAATATCATTATTTTGATATTAAAATAATATATAAATGGATGGCATATCATATATACAGAATCATTAACATGTTATATTTATTATTTACATGAGTTACACATCATTATTATACCCATCCAAATAATATTATATTGAATAACAATTACACCACGACGTGGAGACGGTAAGCCGTACGTACGCACGTATGGTGACATGTTATTCAAAGGGTGGATAGAATACTGAATATGGTTGTACCATACTTATAATAACATCACAGTATATGTGAGATACTGGAGTTATTATTTCAGAATGGTAAGAACAAAGGAAGAAGAAGTGGAAGAAGAAATGAACTTAGAAAAGGGTGGTGAAATCATTACCTCTTCTTCGGGTTCTTCCTTTTGATTTGATCAAAAGGGCTCCTTAGGTTGGATTTCTGATCAAACTAAGGCCTCTAGGTTGTATTGAGGGATGTTGGGAGATTATTTGGGCAGAGTTTGGCCGAACCAAAAGGCTTTGAAGGTGTGAAGAAATGAGAAGGAGGAGTGCCCTTTTATAAGAGGGGTGAGGGGCACCTTTGGAAAAGCTAGAAATATTAATTTATAATAAATTCATATTCGGTTTCAAAAGGCTACAAAGTTGACTATTCAAAGGATGAGGTTGGGATAGGTCGAAAACAACTCATACAATAGTATTTAGACAGGTTTGGGTACTTATATTAACCTTATCTTTAAGTATTAACTCTAAGTTAATTAGTTTCACTTTTACAATGTCTCTTTGTATTTTTATATAATATGGTTAATAAACTTACTATATACATCCAAGCGACCCCCAAGTGGTCCATTAATGATTAACCTATCATAATATAAGTCTCTTGGCCGAACCTTAGATTTTTAGGAATTTAATATCAATTAATAATATAATATTTGTTTTAAGAACTCTTTTATGTCAATTTTGACACTATTCAATAGTTGATTTTTGTGAAACTCCTAACAGATTTATTACTTCGAACAAAGTCAATTAAATCAATCCTAATATATCATATTATCATAGAAAATTAGTTTAATTCATTAAAAGTTTCATATTATAATTATTTGGGTATTTATAAGATCAATTATTTTTATTTTTCACTATTTTAGTAATTACTGCATCATCATTGTGTCATAAATAAAATAAATTATATAATGTCTAAAAATTATAAATAAAATATCATTATGTAGGAAATCTCTTTACCTTTCTAATAAATATTTATAATCGAAAATCCAACATGTATAACCCTATGTAAAAATTTTTCTTCTAAAAGATGTAAGCTTATGCCATTTTTATTTTTATTTTAACTTTATTAATATAATGTGTCATTATCACTTACAAGTGGATCCATGGGGTCCCAAAATAGACCCAAAGATGTCCATGGTCGACCATGTATCAACCAATAGGGTTGAGACACGTTTTAGGGTAATTTAGTATTATTATAATATTATTTTTTTTAACCCTTATTTACCGGATTTACCCTTAACCATGGTAAATAAAATATTTACCGCAGTAATTATTCAAAATGTCTAAAAATAAAAGTTACCTATTTACACAATTTGAACATCCTGATTCCAAATATGGAATCCATTTTTCTAAATTCAAAACACAGAAGTGGCAGAAATTAATTTAAAATTAATTCCCGCTGTCAAAACAAAAAGCGTGTTTTTAAGAGATAATAACTATCAAAAGATTGACACTTGTTTATGTTCGGTTTAATTGTAAAATTATGTCCAATGAAAAAGATTATATTAAATGGTAAAAATATATTCTAAATATACTTTAAAACCACTCAAATTCACAATTTATCACTATTAATTATTTTGATTAAAAAAGTTGTTTTTAATTAAAATTTAGTAATTTTCACTATTCATCAAAATATGAAAGTTATCTGAAATGTACCAAAATTTCACCCTAGGCTAATTTTGATATTCCGAATCCAAAAATGAAGTCCATTTTGAAATATAGAATATATATGATTTCAAAAAGTAGGTATTACTATTCACAACAGCTAGTTTAATTAGTTGTGGTGTGTGTTAGAACTCGAGGTTGCGTACAACACACGCTATCACATTATTCGAAGGGAAACGTACCATAGAAGCTTGGGGTGTTACAGTTACCGTTAGAGGTTACCGATAGAATGTGTCACCGATGGAACTATTCATAGAATTGTAAATTTGGAGAAGGAAAGAGAGGTTACCATTGGACCTCACCATTAGCACTGTTCACAGAAGGTTACCGATGCACTGTTCACAACTATCTATTATTGGAATTGTTCACTGAGGGTCAATGATGCTACTATTCATGGAAGGTTACTGATGCACTATTCACAACTATCTACTGTTGGAACTATTCACCGATGGAACAGTTCACAAAAAGGGAAAATTGGCAAAGTGTTGGGGATAAGTCACCATGACATCCCAGAACACCTCAAACACCATATTTTCACAAAGGAATGGGCTGGAGAGGTCCAGGACATTATATCTATTCTTGTAATGAGATTCAAAATAAATTACCAAGGGCGTATAAAATGAGTGGTTTCCTCAAAGTACATGAGCCTCTTACCATGATATTTTGTTTCATCTATATCACACAAAATGATAACATCAAAATACAGAAAAATTTTCATTAATACTATAATTGAACCTTTTTTTTCTCAACATTATGTGGATTATTTATGGAATTTTACTATAAAATATATTCTTAAGACATTATCACATACATATTTCATGAAATTGAGTAATCATTATGTGATAACAAAACATCATATATAAAAAACCTATAATAAGTTAATAATAATGTTTTTCTTTGGAACTATCTATAAGAGACACCCACATGTATTAGTGTAAGATGAAAAAAAACTTTTAGCCATGTAACTATTACATGACACTCATGCCTCTTCCATGATAGAGCATTCGTCGGAGGGACTTTTGTAATTTTTTCCATAGACACATTAATTTTAATGACATCTCTTTTTTGATAAGAATGGATTAGGGGATAAAACATTTGATGTATGTTCTTTTTCTTTTGATTTACCCTCGAATCATTGGATAGATACACCAATATATAGTTATCACAATAAATTATAATAGGGTATTTACTAATAGGTACTACACAAAGATATTAGAAAAAAATGGATCCAAAATACTTCCATGGATTCCTCATAAGAAAAAATATACATAAACTCTACTATAGTGTTTTTAAAAATTGGACTCCAATAATTATTCCATCTTAAAATTCCTTAAGTGAGAGAGAATACATATACTAATTGTAACTTCATATCACTTTAATATATCTAAAAGATAGCTTTTGATAATCAATGATGACTATCTCTTTATCATCTCTATACAATAGGATTATATTCTTATTTATCATATGAGACTTAAGGAAATCATTAATAGTAGTCCAATTCTATTCCCTTAGATCTGGGTGATATCATCCTACCAATCTAAAAGGATAGGTAACATCAAGCCTCATAAATAAGATGACATGTTTGACCGATTCTATCACAAAAGTATACGAGATCTTACTCATTCTCACTCTTCCACTCATGTATGAGGATATATTTTATTCCAAATATATATACCATGTGACACTAGAACCAATCAAATATTTTATTTTTCTTTACTAAACCTATTCATAATCTGGTCAATGTCTGTAGTTTGACTTTTTATAAAAAACAGCATGGATTTTTCATGCATGATCATTATCCCTAGAACGTATGATGATTCGCATATGATTGTTATTCAAAATAAATCTCTCAACCATTGCTTAACATTTTTCAAGGAAAATATATTGTTTAAAATTATTAATATTACATCAACTTATACTATTATTAAAACAACAATACTACTACTAAACCCATTATAAACTCATGGATGGAACTAGTTTATAGTGAAACCAAAGTATATTATGGATTCATTAAACTAATTGATCAATGTCTAAGATTCTTTCTCTAATATATTAATTGGTTTGAAAAATTTCAGACAATTATACAATTTATTGGAGTCAAATTCTATTCTAATTGATTCATATATACATCATACTAAAATTTCACACTATGGAATTTATTTTTTACATCCATTTACAAAATCACATAGTCTTGGAAAACTGATTTGGAATGAAATTTCTAATGGATTTAAAAAGGGAAAAAGAAAAAAGTTTTTATCATATTTAATGTCCTAACATTTTATAAACCTTTTATCTACTAATAATTCATTATACGTGATGACTTTACCTCACATGTGTTACTTTCTGTAGAATATACCTTATCATCTAACATGTTTTACATTAACCGATGGTCTGAGAAGAACCAAAAAATTGTTATGATATGTTGAATCCATCTCAGAATTCATGTATTCATGTATTCATTCCATATTGGAACATCTTATCTCTCCACTACCCCTTATATGTTAAATGATCATTGTATTCAACTAATAATGAGTCACTATTATCAATGATGAAAAAAACACATATATATGGTTATTTAACCACTCTATTTCTTTAATACATTTCATGTGGTTTGAAAATATTATTCCATAGAGACCTATGGAATCTTTTCATGAAACAATTATTGTGTATAAATTCAATATTTATCCCACCATCCTCCTTGAAGAAGTTCTCTCTCAAATAAAATATGGAGAATATTATAAATTATTATTTGTTGTTTGAAGTGTTGAATAGATATTATTTACCCGATTCTATAAGATACAATGTAAATCCAAACAACTAGACACATTATTTTAGTGTGTTTCTTTAGCTTGAATTAAACGATTCATCACAACCCCATGTAAGAATATTTTACATGACATGTTTCTTTACACTCTATAACTTTATGGGAATACCATTCTCCACTTTTTTCTTACTCAATTTATTATGTATTATACCATGCGTAATGAATAACCCCAAAAGAATAATGTAAGGCTTTTGTAACTCAACATTGATCATACTAGTTTATGAAAGTTATGGTTCCTTCATTCACTGTCATTGTTCTACTATGGTTTATAAGGTGGAGGGAGCTAAGATAAAATCATATACCCCCTTCAAAAATCAATGAACTCTTAGATTAGATATTCACCACCATAATATGATCAATGTTTTTTATCTTCATACGATGATAATTCTCTACTGATTTCATGAATTACATGAAATTATCAAAGGATTATGGCATTTAACTCATCATGTTGACAAAACCATACATACTCAGGTCATCAAAAAAATTCAACATGTATGTGAATCTATATATTGCGTTATTTTGAATACACCCCTAAACATCAGTGTGGACCAATTATAGATGTTAGGTTACCACTCATATTGACCACCAAATGGTGTATTGGTCATCTTATTTTTCAAAATAAAATGACATCATTCAATTGGTTTAATCTCAAAAGAGTCTAAATTTCCATCACGATAGAGTTTTCTCAAAAACATTATTTGAGTGAAAAAATATGGTTATGTGACAAGTAGGTGTTATATGACTCATGATTTTTTTCTTTATAAACAACCAATATTTGGTTCTTTTAAATTCTATACATAATGACCATTATTTAATTATTCCATAACATAACATATCTAATATTTGTAAAAGAAGAAACTCTTATTTCCAAATACAAAAATAAATCCTTTTATGTCAAAATAAAAAATGTAAATGTTGTTCATTGTAGAAATAAGGACCAAAATAAGATTCTTTAAAACTGAAATAAATATTGTCAAAAATATGAGATCATCATCACAAATGGATAGTACATCTATCCTTTCTCTTTTAGTAGATGGTGAGTCCACCTCACCTCTATAAACCTTCTTTAATCTACATGGTTATTGTATTTGGATAAAAATGTGAGAAACACATGTAATACATAATGCCCAACTTTTATATATTGAAATATTAGATTCGGTAATGAATGAACATAATGATTCCATTTTCTTCTTTATCTTGGTGAATATCCATTTCTGGTGTCCCTTCATTATATATGAAAAATAGACTGTATCCTATTCAATTACTTACCTCTAGATCATCTTATTCATAGAAATATAGTTCTCTAGATCCTTATACATAGAATGAGTCTTCATCCCTCTTCATTATTACTCCACAACAAATTTACTATAATGATAGTGGGTTTTTAATGATACATGTTTTTATAATCTTGGTGATTAAGAGTATGATGTTTTGAAATTTCCTTCCTACTATTTCTCATATTATAATTCACAATGAAACAATAAATTTTTTTATAGTGAGGATTGAATGAGATATATTAAAAACCCATCAGGTATCTGAAACCCCAATACGGATAATAATTCTATATATTCATTCATCATAACTACATGAGGTACAGTTTTCACTAACATTCCATTCTTTCATGTGAATAGAACATTGGAGATCTATAATCACTATGATATTTCCTTTTATTGATAGATATATAAATGGTTATAAACAATGCTATACACATCCAAATTCTCATATATTTTTAGAATATCACTGGAAAAGCATGATAACATGAATAATTGGAAATCCATTATGTTGTATAGTCGATTATAATAGAGTGTTACTTCTTTCTTACTAGACTCTATGTCAAGGTACTCATGAAGTGGTGTTTCTATCATTTTTAATTTCCATTCATGGTGTGGTTTAACATTAAAGAACTTATACTATTCCTATAAATTCACACATATTAGAAGGATACTATTTTCTTGTATAGATCTAAGTTATTTAATAAATGTTTTTTGATTTTATATTTATAATACTTATGAGAGGATAATTAGTAAATTCTGGACTAGGAAAACATATTAACATATTAAAATTAAATTCTATTAATCAACCATTATTTTTTTGAAACCTAATTACCCTCGCCGGTTGTTTTTGAATATCATTTATCATAGATATTAATGTTGTAATGATCTATATTCACCTTCTAAAAACCTAGAATCAGACCAAACAAGTTATTTGAAGGGTTTTATGTTGTAATAACTTGAGAATTACATTAACTCACTGTTTTTTGATTTATTGATTGGTCTCTGAAACCCAGAATACATTGTTAATGATTCACATAAAAATTACACCTATGTTCCACCAGGACCTACTTGTAAATCCATCACATGATGTGAACCATAAAAATTCAATACAAAAACATCACGCAAATTTTTCCATGGTAATTAAAATCACTATACATTGGTTTGGTTATGAACTTTGAATTATGTGGTTTATTCTAACATAAGTAGTTTAAGGCCATACAATTGTAATATTTTTGTTAAGGTATGTTTATCCTTCAGTTTAAAAGGCCGTTATTTGTCTAATCACATTCCATGTTTATATAAACTATAATATAAATAATATACTATATTTTTAAAAAAAAATTAAACATATTTTGTTTTATTTTATATCATCTTGCATGCTTGTAAATCAATTTATTATGTGATTCCATAAAATCTGCATAAAAAATAATAAACCATGAATCTAGGATAAAAATAATAAAAGTGAAATAATCTTGAGATTCGAAATTGGTTAGTTTATTTAGTGGTTGATAAAATAATCGTCGACCCTATGGATAATTTACATTGAACTATAGCTTTTTTAATTTTTCTGCATACCACCTTGGATCTTTTGTATCACCTCGATTGGGATAGCCTTAGCATTAGGACATGGACCACATTTTATCACATAAAAGAACAATCATATCCTAAATATTTACTCACTCTTAGTTGAGGGGATCTAATGATTAAATAAAATAAGTTTACATAAATTAAATTATGGGAATAACAAACCTTACATAATTAGAAGGAGGGGATTGTACACATTCCATAAATTTTAATATAATAATAATAAATTAAATGAAAACAATCAAATACAAATTGATTATATAATATATTTATAATAAGAACAACATGAAATGAGGATAAATTTTCAATTTTGTTATGAATTTAATTTATTTGTTCATTAATGATGTTAAAAATCCATGAATTAATCCAATTCAATCAATTTATTTTAATTTCATCCTAGAACAATTAACTCACCATCATCAATAGTTTGAAACAAATTATATAAATTAATTTCATTTATAATTAATGAAGTACGCAGGTGTACATGGAAGAAAATATGTGTACTCATTCAATATATTAACATGGAAAACAATTCAATATATAATTATCAATCCTATGAAATTTCATGTACTATTAAACAATTTACCCATGGAACACATGTGAATGATTCTAATTATATATTTTATTATTATATCATTTTAAAATTGATCTCACTATCAATAGAAGAATCTATGAAATGTACATGGTTATAAGGAAAAAAATTTCTTCTATATATGATTATAGTCAATGCCCAGTGACTATACATGTTGGTTATTGTAGATGTGTTAAATTAAAATGTTGTGTTATCAATATTTCACATCATGTGGCCTTAGAGTTACAAAATTGAAATTCCCAATGTCATAAATCCAAGACATGAAATGATGGAACCCCATAGTTCTCATCCATGATAAATCAAGGACTACACGCCGTGTACAATGGTTACATGACATGTATTTTGTAAAATCATGTTCCAACCTATCTGTATCCACATGTTGATCCACTTATATCAATATTAGATCCAATTCCATTGTAATGGTATAATTTTTTCATTAATACAAATGAGATACAAATGTACATGAAATGTTGTTAGGAAGCACACAATATATTTTATGGTGGTATTTGAGTATAAACTTATGTCCCCTCTAGATGATGATTTTAGAAGTTTTCACATTGTAATATTAACAGTTTTAGAGTTATGTTAGAAAGAACAATGAAATTGAAGTGATGATAAATTTTTAATATTAATAAAAAATTGATATTATATAAAAGAAATCACAAAAACATGCAACCAGTCATATAATAATAAATAATTGTTAATAAATCATGAAATCCCCCTAATACCACTTATAGGATTCAGGATGAAATGACAAAATATTTTAGCATGACCAACACCGAATTTATTCTTAATTTCTAAAAATTATTATAGTAGATGAAATATAACTTCATGAAAAACGTATTTAGATCACATATTACATAAGCAGTTAAATATGAGAATCCAATTAATTAAATATTCATATATAATATCTAATTATTTTTTGATAAGATATAGATTTAACTTAACTTTGAATTTTATTTTTATTGATGATCCAGTTGACTATATATTATTGTACCATCATTGAACTATAGGATCCATTTTTATATCCCCTATAGAGGTGATCAACACATTAACCCTAATTTGTTTAAATTAATCTTTTATTACCCAGGTTCTAGTATTGATGATCTTGATTGCTTATGTTGTACATGGTTAATTACAATAGAATTTTTTTTGAAGGAATAATAAATCATGATGTTAACTCAATTAATTGAGAGATGAGTATAGAAGATAATATTAGACCACTTAATATTTCTCCAATGCTTAATATAGGTCCTTCATCTATCCTTTCTGCACAAAAACTATGATTATAGAAATTAATATAAAAATTTATTAATTATGGAAGGTTTGGTGATGAAATCTTCATAAAATCCATTTCCTAACACAATAATTCATAGTTGAACTCTTTTATAATAAAAATATATATAAATATTATTATTAGTCAGATGAAATGTGAAAACATTTATGAATATATAAATATATTTAAGTTACACCATTTCTAAATGGTTAATTATGATCATTTTTCCTCTTTGATATTTATTAAACGTTTAATAATGACTATTTATTTAATAAATTACACTACACTATTAATAAATAAATATAAAAAAATTATATTATCCCAAAAATCATAAAATTTTTATCATTTCTTAACTAAGTTGTTATTTCAAATAACTTTTGATTAAATCATAGTGATCATTCAAACCTAAATAAATATTATTTATTCTAACTTGTTAAATTGATTACATGATTTTTATTGAGATTGTGGTTTCACATTGTGTGTGACCCTCTATGACTCTTTATTATTAGTATTATTCCTATCCACCAAAATTAAAATGTTATAATATAGAAACATGTAAAGGAACCCATAGATAATGAATTTAATGTCACAAAAACATTCAACATCTTCATAATTATTACTCTGTAAGAAAATCCCTTTACCATGATATCTAAAATCAAATAGTTTTCTTACTAGTGTCATCATCCTATGTGTTTGAGGTCTCTTTATTTGAGTTTCCTAAAATTAACTTACCCACTGAACAACGTGGATATAGATTTATCTAGGCTGTCCATTCCCATCATTGGGTATAAGATGTCGAATTCCATCAAGGGAAATAGGGGAGAAATCCTGTCTCTCGTTATCCATTAATGAAATATCACTTTGGACACACACTGCACATCCTACATTTATGTGATTAATTTTATAATGGTTTTCATCATTACATAAAAGAATACGACACATGATATTGATTAATGATAATCCTAAAGTATATGGATCAAAACACATATCATCATATTGGAACATCCAATGCACATAAAAAATGGAATTCTTATTTGTGGGTCTATTATCATAATCTCTAGAACTAGAAATTACTAGGGGAGTATACCATGAAGGGGTACCTCAATGTCCAATGAGTCCCAAAACTTGATAGTGAATATAGCATGAATACCATTACATGATATCATCTGACTACCGAATAATATTTAATAATACAATCAAGGAACCTCTGACATATCATCATAGTAGTGAACTATTTTATACTTTTAGTGAGATATATATTCTTAGGACATTATCACCTAAATTTTTCATGAAATATTATAATAATGATATGTTGAAAAGCATGCTTAATAATGAAAATAAGTAATCATGTACTATAAAATTCAGTTCTAGGGAACTAAATAAAATAATAGATATGATCTTAGTATCATGATTTTTTTGTGCATATATTTTCTTTTGTATCAATGTTATGATGATGTTTTACATCACCTAAATTATGATATGGTTCTATACTCCCTGATTGTTTTTTTTGTGACCATTCCTCTTTTAGAGTATTCTTCTGTAAGCGAGTATTGTGTCGTTATTCAACTTATTCATTAACGTTACGTGTTTTTTCCCCTGTGATGTTGAAATTATTGAGTGGCATCAATCATGGTGGGTTTTCACATGGACATTATTCATTTTATTTTATTTCATTTTGGTTCAAATAAATTTTTGAGAGAAATATTTTATAGGTTTATGTTGTAACATTTCAAATCCTTTTATCATTCTCTTTTATGTGTTTCAAAAGTTTGATATTCTTGGAGTAATAATGGAGTAGGATTGTTGGGTGATGGAATCATAAAATTGTATTAGGAAGAATTTTTTGTGTGAATTAGAGTTCAAGATGTGAGGTAGTGGTTCATATCCTAATTAATGAATTCTGTCTCAAGTAAGAGTCAGTCATAGGGTTCAATTCATGACGCGATCAATATATTCATGATGTCAATGGATGGGTGAGGGTGTTGGATGTTTGTAATTTTCCATAAAACATGATTATGTGAAGGTTTAGTTCATGATGTTAATAAATATACTATTTTTTGGATTCTATAGATGTTTTTTTTGGTGGGTGTTAATCTAATTCCTTTCACAGTGTATATGAAGCATTAAAACTATGAAATGTATTCTAGTAAAATTCCTATAAACACAATAAAACCATAAAAGTTTCTCCAAAATTTTATAATCCACCTAAAAACAAATTAGATAATGATTCGCCTTCATAGTGTATTTAATCAATATCTATTGGGACTGATTCCAACCTTTCCATGTTCTATCAATAGTGATTCGATGTGAATTTTCAACGAATCCATTATGGTTTATTCTCCATTTGATTTAAAATCAAATAAATTTATCTTTATGTTTTATGTATACTAATATCAGTCATTATCATAGATTTATATTGATGTTTAGTGGTGTTTTCATGGTTTAGTTCATATAAAGATCATTACTTCCTCATGAGAGATGTTATCAGAGATCTACACTTATTTTATCATTCTCATTCGAGGAACATTGAAATCCATAATATAAAAGGGTTATTTTATTCTCATTTTTTAATGAGTAATTGTAATGTTATCAAGTTTTATCTCATTTGGTAATATGAATAATAAAACAGAAATTATGAAGGAATTATTTCCTGGTTTTAATGATGACATGTGTTTATGCTATTTTAATACTGTTTCTTCTTGATTTTCTAAATAGAGGTCTATTTATTGTTTATTCAATGTTTATTAATTTTTTATATATAAATTAGATATATGATATAAATAAATTAATTATTTTTGGTTAATTAATATATATACTTTTTTAATTGGAATCATTATTCTTTAGAATTTATAGAAATGGAAGTTACAATTAAATAAAATTAAAATAAATTATATCTATTATTATTCAATTACCTAGGTTGATCTTGGTTATATCCTATTATAATTTAAATGATTAATTTAATATGTAAAATAATGGAATGTTGTAGAATGGTAATATATTTGGGGTCGAGTGAGTCTGTTTCCTTATGAAGTTTGTATTTTTATGTTCTAGGGAATAGATTTCATATTAGCTATTTTATTATTTATTATTTTCTTATGTTATTTATATTGATGTGGATCCTTTATAATAAATTAGGTAATATTATTATGGATGTTGGTTTTATGCGATATGTATGAAGATGCATGGGATTGTGGAAGAAGTCGGAACCTATAATAGTGTGGTTTATGGTGATATGCATTGTGGTATTAGGGGTTCCAACCAAACTGATATATTGAGATGAACTTATGGATTCCCATTATTTATTATGCTGAAATATGAGATGCTTTAATAATATTGAATTTTCTAAAAATTTTAGATATCTGAGTTACTTGTTTATGTATCTTTTTTCCAACAGCTTATTTCAGCAAGATACACTTAGTCTTTAAATAATTGAGAATATTAAGATGATTTTTAGAGTACCTAAATGTACGGGATGTTATAGTTAAATAATTTAACCCATGGTATTGGTGGCTTAAAAGAAAAATAAAATGATGATAAATCTTTAGTAATATTAGATGAGGTTGCATTATTTTTGAACTGAATGGAAATTAAGTTTTAATTATATAAAATGAAATATAAATCATAATAATTTATTATAATGATCTTGATAGTTTTGTGTTCTACTTTGATATCTAACTATCATTGATGGATTATTAGTTTCAAATATATGATAAATTTCACTAGGGTTAAGGTTAATTAGTTTCCCTTAGTGTGGTTGTAAACTATATAAATCTATATTTTTTTGTGATTTGATAAAATACCCACCCATGATTATAAGGTTATCAACACTTGTTGATTCTTGAGGGCATCGTTCCCAAAATCATGATTGGTGAGGACAAATGGTCGACTCCCCCTATCTCATTCTCTCTTCTCTTGGTATTATTATATACTAGTATACATGATGGTTACCATTCACATATATGTTTTTTGAGGGATGCAATTTTTTGTGGAAATTTAACAAATATGTATATCTATTATCCTAATGATTATTATAGGTATGTTGTGTATGGGCTATGATGGATTGATTTATAATATACAACATACATGTTGTGATGATCCCACAAACTACATGGTTACTATCTAGATATATTGTTATTGATGATGAGATTATGTGACACACTTGGAATGGATGGTCATGCATTTTCCCTTGATGATTGTGTCTTATTTGGATATATATGGATAAAGACATGAAATGTTGAGGTGAGGGAGACAACCCAGTGGGGATGGGTAGTGGGGTACCTTAAATTTATATCATCATGGGTGTTATATTATTACTTGTATGTAATACATGGTGATTGATCCATGGTGATAATCAATACATATTATACATCATTAGGTGATGAGTTAGTTTAACTTTATTATTAATTGGTTTAGTATAATTTCAATATATTTTTCATGAGAGTATCCTAGATGGATCATACTATGTATACCTATTATGCTATCTGTACATCTTTATAAATTGTTTTCTATTCTATATGATTTTTAGTTATTAGTTTATATATGACTGGACCATGGTGTTATTTATGATATATTTAGGCTAAAATTTTGTTGTTGAGTATTTTATTTTGTTATATGTAGTATACATTACAGTTTCTATAGTCGTATGAAATTACAAGCATGTCTTTGGATATTATACATTTTATGAGAAAGACTAGTTTTTTGTTCTTGTATAATCTCTCATTTATCAGTACTTTTAGATGGTAATGTCTTCCATGTTTTGTAATATAGACCCTTACTACTTTTCATTAACTCGTGGCCTATAAGAGGTTGGATTTGGGTTCTATAATATTTCTCCCTTCATGAATGACCTAGGTGGGGTACATTAGGGCGGGGTGTCATGAAATAGTAGATCCATGACATGTGTATTTGAGATTTACAAATACTAGACATAGAGGATATGTTTTTATCTCCTCCTCTATGAGAAAAGGAATGATATGCGGCTTTGAGATACATTTATTCAATAGATATGGTGAGATGAGTACCGTAACCATTGATGGAATTGAAAAAAGTTATATAATTTAGAAATATTTTTTTGTGATATTTTCGAAATAATCTAATAAATGTTCTAAACATTTCCTTTAGTGATAATTGTACTATTTGGTGGTAATTTTTGTTTACTGGTTGTTTTATTATTTAGTGACAATTTCTATTTACCAGTGTTTATATTATTTAGTGGATTCTTTTTTACAATTGTATAAACTAACACAAAAATTTACCATTAATTAGTTGATAATAAATACTAAATAGAGTGAAATCATTATATCTATATCACTATGTATTTGTACATATGTATGCATCCATTCATGTTTGTGAATTTGTATAAATATTAAAAATAAACAATCAACAATAAATAGAGTATAACTAAAAATCAATAATGAATAATTAAAATTTTAATAATTTATATAAATTAAATGTTATATTATTAGTAGTTAGTAGTTATTAATAAATATATATAAATTCAATAATAGATAATAGATAAATACGAAATAAGATATAAGATATATTTTATATTTATTAATATATATATATATGTATATGTATAATTATGACGTTAGACACACACACACACACACATATACAGACACACATATATACTTTTTTATTTAAAAAATATTCAATATATAAAATTATAAGAGTACGTACACATAAAAATAAATAAATAAATACATATATTTATTTCTTTTTATTTATATATATGTTCATAGATGCACACTTATTGATAACAATAATTACTATATATATATGATAAAAGATAAACAATAAAAAATTATATATCATAATTTAGACATTCAAATTCATAATTACTTGCTGATTAATTAATATGAATAAAATGTATCGTTATTAGAAATTGATAATTTTGAATTACTAATTAATTTATATATATATATAAACATATACACAATAATATTTAAATAATAAGAAATTAATAATTTATATGTTATATTTAATAATTTAAAATTATATATATATATAACTATAAATGTAAAGTAATGAATAAAAATATATATAATAATATACATATTAACATAGACACAATAAATATGAAATGAACAATTAATTATTTATATGAATAATTTATTGTGGTTAAATTTATATGTTAATAAATAAATACATATGTGAATATGTGTGTGTGTGTTAATATATAGACCTATATATTAATACTGATAGACAAACATATTTTTTAATAAATAAAATATATATATATATATATAATTATATTGTTAATACAAAATAATATATACATTTTTCATCAAATTATCATTATGATTTGATTTAATATTATTAATTTTATTTAAATTTTTATATTTAGATGTATATTCATATATTAATAAGAATATTATATATATTTTTATATATATAATATTTATATATTATATATTTATATTTATTTTAGTAAATAATTTATATACTTATATTTGTACATGTACATGTGATTCTATCTAAGTGCATATATATCAAGGATAAAACATCTATATTTCTGGTTTATATATTGGATTTAATCTTAAAGGGTGGGGTTTTTAATCCTATCATAACTAACCTTTATTCAACACCCTTCTATGTCAACAATGACGAAAAAAGTGATCGCTCAATCCCACCTCTAATATGCCTTGGATTGTCAACTAACACTTAGGGTATGGAAGCATAATGGGGGAATTTCCCTCTAAAATAATAGGAACAATAATAATAAAACACTAATCAACTCCATCCCAGATATATCAACATAACTCAAAATTCCATATTAAATATCGTAAACATATACATAAAAATATATATAAAATAAAATAATAATAATAACTAAAATAATAACTCAATGGACACGAACCAACCACTATACTATAATTTATTATGACCTAAACAAATCACCAAATTCACCATCAAAATATATAAAAATAATATATAGATGTACTTGTGAGCATAAAAGTATACTCAATAGATTATTTACCTGAATATCATGAAATTTTCAAAAAATAATACTTATGTCTTAGTGAATAAACAATAAAATGTACCTATAACATTTCCCAAGGTTAGATACTCTATAAATTCACCAATGATTACGCAGAAATCTTCATACAATTATAGTAATATAATAATCAAGATAATTTATATAAATAAGGCACTCTACACTCACTTTTCCACTGATAAATTATCCCTGCTGTTCTAATAAAACATGTTTGGGTCTACTTATCCATTTTAATCCTCAAACTCCATCCTCATAAGAACAACACATCCAAAACCACCAAACCAAAACAACATACCACTTTCTACAACAACATACTTCCTACCATTACCACATCTACATCAACGTAAATAAATCCACAAACCACATAACTCATCACTATCATATTCAATATACCACATACTACAAGTTGAATATGATTACATCATAACATAACCACATTAATTTGAAAGAGAGAGTGTGATAGGGGGAGTAGTCATCCATCATTATCATCCACATTATAGATATTAGTGGTACAACATGAAAAAAAAACCAAACATGAGTTTCAATCATGTTAATCAACATATGTAGTGGTTCTTGAGAAATAATATAAAATTTTAATGATATATATAACAATGAATCCAATCCTAAGGTCTGATTTCCACAAAATTACTCTTATAACTATATCCATTAAAACAATATTTCCACCTCATAATAACATCATCTACTTCAACCTCTAACTAGAATAATTTCCAACTCTACCATCACCACAAAACACCTATAGAATTTCCGAAAACATCATATTCTTCTACGACCTATATATAATTCATTTACCAACCAGACTATACTTGTTTGCATATCTTATTCCAGTAACCAATATATTATATAAACTACTTTAAATGTTTATTTTATATTTACCACATCATATATTTCAGCCAAATTAATTTAATTGTTACATATTATAAATGACAACATAACCCTTACCACTTCATTGTTCATTTATCCATGTTCTTAATTTATTTAAATATTTCCAGAAAAATCCCATATACTTGAGAAGGAACCAAAAAACAACATTAAACTCACTATACCACCACATATACAAACACACTACCAACAAATTAACTTTCAATACATCAAACAATAATGATAATAATACCATAACTATTAAATCATTCATTTCAGTAACATGAATTACACTCAACAATAGTTCCATAGAAACATAACTTCGCTTACTTATCTTTATTAGTAGATTTATTTTGAAAATTTTAATCCTGAGAAAATGAAAACCTATTCATGAAAATTGAATATTAACACATTTTAAAAATATAGAGCATTGGAATCCCCTATCTCAGACAAAACTATATTCATTACCACAGTGAGTGGAAATATAATTTGATGATCAAACACCCAATATATCATGATAATCCATCAACATACCTAATATCAATTACTCAACAAATATTTTCTATAAATCCATCACCAAAATAATAGAAAATAAAAAAAATATACCATAATAATGAATAAAATAATAAGATGAATAATATTTAGAAGAGTAATATCCAAGGGTGGATTAACATTTTTAATGAAAATATGGACAATTCGATGGAATAAAATAAAACTTTGAAATGAAGGATGTTCTAAGGCCTCAAGAATACACTGTAGTCCCTAATAATTTTGAGTTAGAATAAAACATTATATGAAATATATGACAATTATAAAATTTATAATAAAATATAAGAGACTAAAAAATCATGGTGCACTACACCATGTGCTGAAATAATAGAATTTTGTAAAGTGGTTCATTAAAAACCATGATATTGTAAACCTCATCGTTACCCAAAATATTCTATCCAATATCTATTTAATTTCAATGTTTTTAAACCATATCATAATTTAATCATCCATGTCATGTTACAGTGTGTAAAATAATTATATTTATCGAATAATTCTCAACATTATTCAAATGTTTGACCAATCTACTCCATAAAATGACATATTATCTAATAAAATTATTATAGAACCATAACCATCAAAATATCACCATTATAACCATATATAACACTAAATATCATGAAATAAGAAATAATGTTGTCATATAACCCCATCACACAAAAAATATTATAGGTCATGCCACAAATATCAAACCAAGAAAACCTAATGAAATATTTTGGGGGTTCAAAACCCATTGGGCACAGGTACTATAGCAGCACTGTAGCGCTACTGTAGTATCCAAGATACAGTTGCAGCGACGGCACTGTAGCAGCGGCAAGGGTACTATAGTGGCGGGGGGTATTGTAGCAGTGGTAGGGGAACTATAGCAACGGCGGGTACAGTAGCAGTGCGGGTACTGTAGTTATACTATTCACAAAATGGGCTTTGGGCCAAAAAATTGGTCCTACGGGCTATGTAATGGTCGAAATTCCCACTGGGCCTTCGATCTATGTAATTGGTCTCCCTCTACCCAGTTAAAGAGGTCTTTGCTTTGTTTCAATAATAAACATGAGGCTTCGGACCCAACATTTAAAAATAAGGAACAAATCAAAATTTAGCATTCACATATTTCTACCTTATTATAATATGATTTTAAATATCAACACAATCTCTACTTATCCACCACCAGATACCTCCATGATCACACCCAACAAATCTAACCCCTAAAAACATAAAAGATGTGAATAGGGAAATCCATTCATCTACACGAGACACCTTTAAAAGGGTTTTAATCATTTTCAGTCAAACAAAATTCAGATGATGAGAAATCATAACCATTACAAATAAGGGAGATAAATCTCAAATAAATTAGACATTATCTATAATTCCAAACCTCAATTCTAAAATATGTGGCAAAAGTAAGAACTATAGGGTTTATATCAAATTCCTCTTAAAAAAGAACAAAAATTTTCCATTGACACACATTAACACCCATGTGCACATAATAATTAAAATAATTAGTCATGAAAAAATCATCAAACAACCTACATATCATAACCACTCCATAAAACAATCAATTCTACAGTAATATATTAATGAAATATCTAATTACTAAATGGGATACCTTTCAATAATGGTCTCAAAATTATAATGTATCAATAATTATGTATCATAGAGATAATGGAATTAATGTTACATGATATTAATACATGTTTTCTATATTTATATCAGAAATAATTCACTTTTTAATTCATATAAATGATTTTAATGTATACTTATTTGATACTTGTTAATTTGTTATAAAATAGTAATTTTATAAATATTTGAATGGAAATGAGTGTTTTTTTGGTGTTTAATGGATTTATTGTTATTGTTTTTAACTTCAATATATTTTGAGAATAAATAGATTGAATTTTTGTTTTGATGAAGTCACTTAAATTATATTTTGAAGGGGTTTTGAATTGTTATTTTATTTGGGTTAAATATTTTAAATCTTCATGTTTTATTTTTAAATATAATTTGTGGATTTTTTTGAAAATAATAGTTAATGTCTCAATGATTTCATTTGTTTTTAATTATAATATTCTATCAAAATTTTATATTTTTTGAATTCTATGTGAAGGTGTCGATGTGTAGTGGTTGTGGAAATACTATGTAAATATATTTAAGAGTTGTGATATGGATATTTTTGACTGGAATAATGATAACATTGTGGTTTTGATGGAATTAATGTAAAGGTGACTTCCATGCACACGAAACTAGTGTAACAATACCTTAAGGGTTTTGGAAGTTATGTGAGGGTAGGTCCCTGCATCTAAAGGATTACGTTAAGGTTATATATTGAGAACAACATATATTAAATGACCATTCACAATTTTAAAAAGACATGTAAGGGAACATTTATGGTATAAATAACTATTTTATTATTAATAAAACACTATATCACTCAAATCAATGTACAAATAATTCATAAAAACCTATTTAAATTTCATTTCTTTCTATAGAAAGCTAGCATAAAGGTGATATTAGTATCCATAAAACTAAAAAGAAGGGTATTTAAATGTGTGAAGTCTTACATATCAAATCAATTCTAAATTGAATAAAAGTTTTATATTGAGACAACTAAGCCATGTTAATGAGATTTTTTTGACCTTTCAGTGCTTTCTAATGTATCCTATGAGAATCAAGAGTATGTGTGGGTTTTTATACAATCTTGGTTAGTAGCACATTTTGTTAGTAAAGTTTTTCTCAAAACACTATGATTGTGATAATAAATAGTGTGACAACAACATATTGGATAGCTATTCAACTTGGATATGATTACTATGACCTTCTGTTATGGGATTTGGTGTGAAAATGAATTTTAAAAATACCATGATCTATGCATTTTAAGAAGATTAAAACCACTTACTCATATAAGGACCAAAATTTTCATCAATAAACCAGTGATCAAAACTGGCCTCATGATCATGGGTGAATGATCATTTCCAAAGGCACAGGACAGGATACATGTGTATCATCTTGAGTATTATGAAATAAAAATTATGTTCAATAGCGTAAATGACACCCTTCATCTACCTTTAACAAACAAATAAATAATTTAATTTAATTTCTACCATTATAAAATAGACATTAGAATAGCAGGAACGAATAATATCAACTAAAGTATAGATATATGGTTTACACATGTTTATGTAATGATTCATTGGATAAAAAAATTATCCGAAATTGAAATAAAAATGAATTGAACAAAAAAGATTTGTTTTTATGAAAATGCATTTAAATGATCACAATCGTGTATCCAAAATCATATCACACGTTATAGGTTTTTAATTAATGAAAAATATATGTTACATATTAAATTTATTTTTCAAATTTTAAATTTTATGTTTTATATATATGATGTAACAAAAAAATTCATATTTTAGATAAAAGAAGTATATTTCAAAAAAATAATTATTTACCACATATTGATGAAGAATCATTTTTAAATATAGTTTTTAAAAAATTATTATGTTCTATCTTCAAAAATAAATATCTTATTTAGAATATTTCCATCAAAATTTACATTGGATGAATTTTTTTATTTTTATGATAAAATTAATTTTTAATGAATAATGAAAATACTCAATTTTAATTAAAAAACGCATTTTTGTCTAATTTATTTATATAGTTAGATAATAATTATAATAGTTTTAAAAGTGTAATTGAAATATGTTTTTATCATTTAATACACTTATGGTCATTTTACTTAATTTTACATTGGAATTATTTATAAATTAACATCAATATTTTTATGGTTTTTACTTTTTTTAACCTGATTTTCCATTTTGAAAGCGAGGATTAATTTTAAATTAATCACTAATATTTTTATCTATATAATTTTTAAAAATTTCTTCCATATTTTGAATCATAACATTGATATTATTTCAATAGGTTCCTTTTATTTTTGGCTATTATGAATAGTAATTTTAGTAATTATTTTTATTTACCATGGTTGAATTGTAAATCAGGTAAAAAAGTGATGAAATCGTATAATAATAATATAAAACTACCCTAAAAATTTTTCTAATCCAGTTGAATGATTCGTTTATGATAAAATATCATTGTGATAAAAAAATGGCATTAATATGCCACTTGAATGTTATTATGACAGTTATAACATTTAATTTATAGTAAAGGAAAATATGTTACAAACATATATCATCATACTAATTCAATTTTAAAAAGGGTTTATATAATTTATATATTCAATTTTAAATATTAACTATAAATATTAAACTATTTAATTCATCATGATATTTTATTTGTTATTTTTAAACATTATATTAATAATTTTAATAACGACACAATGATGATGCAATTATTTCCTTATTAATGAATGAATCAAATAAATGATATTAAAAATGTTAAAATATATATTATATAAAATATTTATTTCCCTAAACTATTTTTATAGGTTAATATGACATGTTTTTATTGAGTTAATGTATTTTATTTGAAGGAATCATATTTATCTTAATTTTTCAAACAGTCAAGAATTAATAGTGTCAAAATTGAACTAATTCATTTCATAAAATATAAAATTGATTATTAATTGTTATAAAATAAATATAATATAAGAATAGACCAAATGGTTATTATAAGTACTAATTTTTCATTAATGGCACTTTTTTGGCCGTTTGACATGTTAATCTAGTCACATTAACACAGAAATTATAAATAACAAGTTACCAAGGTATCATTAAAAACTGGTAAAATCAGGGTTAATCCAAAAAGATATGTATTAAAAAATATTCAAAAAATATATAATTTTAATAGGATAATTGGGATAAGAAAAATAATCATCTTCTTTTGTAAATACATTATTTTGGAACAATTAAGATTGGAAAATAAATTTACAAGAATTTAATATTTCAAGACATTATTAATGTTCCCCTCTCCTGTCTTATAAAAGAAAGTTCCTTCTTCACTAAAAATAACATTTACAAAGCATTTTGGTTCGGAAATTCTCTACCCAACACTATTCCTGTTATCCCAACTCATGTTATTGTGACCTTATTTTAGGCATAAAACACACCTTAATGATCTTAACTTGTTCTTCAAAGGCGTTCAATCGAAGAAGTAGTATCATTTTTTAATTGTTTCGGTTCTATTTCTTCATACACATTCTATAATTCATCTCCTTATAAGATGAAATAAAAAATAAATTATACTCAATATATTGATATTTTATTATTTTAATTTCATCCCCCTAAATTCATCTCTACTTCAACCCAATTGGAATGAAATTAATCAATCAGGAATATGTGTGACATATCACCTCCACAAACAGATTATGTTTGTTTTCATTTATCATCAATAAAGATTGGTTATAATGATGGAATTAATATTAATATGTAATTTTCATGACATATTATTAATTTTAACATAATAATATTTCAATTATTCTCTTTCCTTCCATACACATAAAAATAATAATTTTGTTCGTGCATACGTGTGATCTGTAACCACCACAAAGTGACGTGAATCGTTTTTATTCACCACATCACTTATATGATATATATATACAAGTATATTTAAGTTATAATTATTATTATAATAATATTATTATAATTTTCTAATGAAAGAATAATTATAACCTTATTTTTATATTGATCAATGAAAAATGAAAATGTTACTAATGTGTACGTACAACTTACCATCTCCATGAATATAAAGTTGTTCATTTTTCATAACCATAATTAATGGTGTGATTTCAAAATTATTATTAATGTATGAATGTGGTGATTATTTAATTAAAAATATTCTATAGATGATAGAAATATGACCACATAGACTTGTGACATCAAAACCATTTTCATTTTCGACTCAAGTACCGAATATTTACAAAACATCCAATAGGAACTTAAATGTTTATGTAATTTTTTTAACATGTAAAATAGTGAAATTATAGGAATAATAGACTATAAATTTTTTATCAAGATACTATAAATTTACCTAAATTTATTATTATGGAATATAACAATTTTACATGATGATTCAAACTCAAGGTACGGAAAATCGTAACTCAATATCCTTTCATTGAGTTAAATTCTTTGACATTGGTTTTTTTTCCAAGAATATGTTTTAATGACCTATGATTATTTTACACTAATTATATAATTATATTGGGTGTATTAATATCAGTCACATATAATTATTTCATTGATTTATCCTTGATCTAACAATATTATCATTTTAAGGGACTTCGTCTCAATCGCCTTTTAATAAAGTATATTTTGATGGCATGCACATTTTATATCATATAAGGTGTATATACAACCCTGATTAACATGTTATATAATAAATTAATATATTTTAATTATATTTAAGGTTTTTAATATAAAAACATAATTATTTGTATTCTAGTGTATCTCAATATGTATGGATCTCTTTAAGTAAAACATCAATTTAAAATTTTTAAAGATTTATTCATCTAAATCATTATCATTAAGTACATGTATTTCTAAATGGTTTTATAGATTTATTTATTTGAAATTAATGTTTTAAAATTATAATTACTTTAATATTTTCATAGTGGTATGGGGCTCATTGATTCATAAATCATCTTTTTAAATTTTTTAAATGTGTTTTAAAATTCGATTGATTAATTCAAAAACGTGGAATTTTTTATTTAACATATATGACATTAATGGAATTTCACACATTTTTGTCACAATTGTGTATTTATTTTAACATTAAAAGTTTAAAATTTTATTTTTAATAATGTCTTACAATTTATTATTGATCATATTTTAAATATGAAATGGGATTTCAATGTGAAAATGTTATTCTTCCTTTATTATTGTTTTATCTGTTAAAATTATGTTATGGTTCGTGGGAATTATGTTTTTGTATGAGTGGTTCAGTGATAATGTAAAGTAAGGTGAGCCTATTATATCTCTCTAATGTATTGAGTAATAAGTCTTGGGTAAATGATAAGATTTATCCTAAGAGATTTATGCAATATACCATGAAATGTAATCTAAGTGTTACCATGAAGGTTACTCCATATGTAGATGTGAAAGGTAAAATGTAAGTATGATATAGATTACAAAAGTTAACATTATGTTTTATGATTTATATGATTTTTTGAAATAATGTTACAATTTCATGAGGTAATATTAATAGTTTATGTTTTTTGGGTGAAAATTATGATTTTGTGAAAATGATTTCATGAATATAAAATGTTCATGGAATAATAGTTTCTCTTTTTATTTTATATCACATAATATGATTTTTGTTCTAATACCGTGTTTTTTAAATGACTCAATAGTGATTAAGGATCGGTAAGATAATGTAACAATTCAAAAATATTTTTATCCTGAAATATAATAATTTTTATTTTTTAAACATGGTTTTTATTATAGAATATATATATATACTATATGAGTTGTATCCACTATGTATAAATTTGAGTTTTAATGTAATATTTATTTCCTAATTCTGTATAAATATAAACCTAAAAATATCATCAATTTAATTATTATCTTAACTCAAGATTATGTAATTATTAAGGTTGGGGCCTTATAGTTGATATCAAATTTCTATTTTGATAACCATTGGGATTGGGATTTCTTCTTAAGCATTAGGGATACCCTCATTGGTCTATAATTTTAAGGATGATCAGAAGTTAAATGTGTTAGAAACCCCTTTTGAGAATTTATGTTCTAAAATTATAATGTGACTAATACTACTGTTGGAGTCATTTACCATTGAGGAAGTTATTTGTTATTAGTTTTTGGATATGAAAAATGAGAAGTATGAAATAACCACTGAGATTAAAACATGCAATTTTTATTTTTTATGTCTTTATAATATTTTTTTATTTTATTAAATTATATAGTTTTGAAAAATGAAAACACATTGATTGTGAGACATCCCATCGTGTCAGATAAGGTTACGGGAATCGAACCCACAACCGTAGTGTGGCATGGATTTATCTCATACCATTTTCCTACGTCATGTCCCAGGTTAGTAAAATTTTATTAGTCAATATAGTTTATGTAATAAGATGAAGTTGAGTTCAAGAACATATATTGTATCAGATAGATATCAATTGTATAGGAAAATTATATGGGTATTGAGTGATACATGTTATTTTGGAAGACATTCACTATTTTTGGAACCCTATACGGAAATACAAAATCGAATAATATGGTATTTTATTTGAGGGGTAATTTGTTTAATTTTATTTTGGAAAAATCTCTAATTTTATAGGTGATAAATTGTGACTTAGGTTATTTCTAGAAGTTATTAACCTATCTTTGATAAAATTTGATTAGGATAATTACTTTTTGGTTTGATACATTGTGATTGTTTGATGTTATTTAGAAAAAAGTGTAAAACTTTATCTTAGAATACTATGTTATCAAATCCTTCTGAATATTGGGATTCAATATTGGTTTGGATTATATTGAATAATTTTAAGGTCATTTGTTTTTTGTAAGTTCTATGTAAAACTATGGAATTCCTATTGAATTTTATAGATTAAAATTATTCATTATCCTTATAATGTATTATTATTTTTGGGGGATTTTCTTATATTGTAATAACCATTTTGGTTTTAGTTAATTTCTGAAGAGAAGGGAAATATATGTTTCATCATTTTTTGGATTATTTGATTCTATATAATTTGATTCTTGTGAATTAGGTGTGACTATGTCATGGTAAATACTCATTTATTTGAAAAAATAGGAGTTTATGGTGGAATTCAATTATCGGATAAAACTCTACATAACAAGTATGTTTCTTTATGTTATTATTCCGAGCAATAAAATAATTCATCATCTTTATGAAAATTATCTTAAAAAGGGTTTTCCATTTAAAATTTTTACTATGAAATCAAAGACCATTTAAACCATCACAAGATTATGGTATTTTAATTATTAACATTCTCCTAAGAATTTTTTTCTATCACTCTCAATTATAACATGATAGATATTTTTTCCTAAATATCCATGTTTTTTAAAATTTAACCCTATTATGTGTTATCATGGGTGACCTATGTACTTCACAATAAATATTTTAATGTGGAAGTTTTATTAACACATTTTTTAATGTGGGATTGAGAGAAAAGTATTTCGAAAAGTTATAACCTAGTTACTGAAAACAAATTCACATTGCAATGTCACTACTTATTAAAGGGTGAGGATATGACATCACTAGATTTAATAATGAATCTCAATGATCAATATCATATATGATATGATACAAAGATCATAAACAAACAAATAAATATTTTTATTTCAATGATACCATTATAACCTAGCCATTGGAATAGAGGGAACGAATAGTATCAACTGAATTATTAAAAAATGGTTTTCACATAGTTATATAATAATTCATTGGATAACAATTTTATTATAAATAGAAATAAAAACCCATTGAATATAAAGGATGAGTTTTTAAGAAAATCTATTAAAATTAGAATAATTGTTATTATAATATCATATCACTATTTATGTATTTTTATTTAGTTAAAAATATCTTTTATATATTAAATATAATGCTTAAAATCCATCTTATATTTTTTCTTGACATGATATAATAGGTAATTCTATTTTTTGTATAAAAGAAGAATTTTTCAAAAGAATAATGTTTTAATGCCTTTTGATGAAGAACCCCATTTAAATATATTTTTTCCACTTTTATATATTCTATGTTTAAAAAATAAACATCTTATTCTGAATTGGGACATCAAAATTTACTTTGGATGAGTTTTTTTATTTTCATGATGAAATTTATTTTTGACTTAGAGTGAAAAATAGTTCATTTTAATTCAAAATTGATTTTCATCTAATTTATTTATATTGATATATTATTCTTTAAATTGATTTTAAATTTTAATTAAATTATGTTTTTATTATTTAATATAATTATAGTCATTAGAATTAATTTAATATTGAAATTAGATATAAATACACATCAATCTTTTGATAGTTTGTACTTTTTTAAACACCCTGTTTTATTGTTTTTCAAATGAGGATAAATATTAAATTGATTACTAAAAATTTTATGTTTTAAATTTATATAAATTGATTTACTATTTAGAATTAATAGGACCCAATTATGTAAATATTTCCATTTAATTTTTGGATATTATGAATAGTAACTTTAGTAATTATTTCTATTCACCGAAGTTAAAGGGAAAATCAGGTAAATAAGGTAAAACTAATATTATAAAAATAAAACTCTTCCATAACACAAGTAATAATACAATAGTATGACACAAGGACGATCATGACCACCAATGGGATGAATATATAGCCTTTGGATGCCACTTGGGTGTGATTATGATGTTATTAACTTTTAAATTGAAGTAGAGGAAAATATGTTATAACCATATATCTTCTTACTAGAACTATTTTAGAAAGGGTTAATATAAGTGATATATTCCACTATAAATTGTAAATAGAAGAAAAAAATATTTCATATATAATAATATTTTATTTATACATTTTAATCATTAAATAATTAAGTTTAATAATGACACAATGATGATGTAGTGATTTCCTTATTAATGATGGAATCAGATAAATGAAATAATTAATAATAAAATAAATATTTTTGAACAATTTAATTCCATACAAGAATTGTATTGATGAATAAGACATGATTTTGAATGAGTTAATTTATTTTTCTCTAAGTATTCATGTTTTTATCAATTTATTATAATGTCAAGTAAGAATAGTTTCAAAATTGATATAATTCATAACTTAAAATATAAAATTGTTTATTAAAAGTTTTAATATTCTTAATAACGACTAATATTCAAAAAAATAATTAATAAAAGTCTTAATATATCATAAGTGACACTTTTTTGGATGTTTTAAATGTTATTATAATTACATTGGCACTCAAATTTTAAATACCTTGTTGATATGGTAAGATTAAATAAGGAAAAAAAGTGTTAAACCAAAAATATAAAGATTAAAAAAATTAAAAACATGTCTAATTTTATTTTTTTTAATTCATATATAACTAAAAACTCATATTATCATTGAATTAGATGATTATAGAACCATTTTAAACCTAATATCATTTTATAATAAATTAATATTTCAAGATATTTTTAAAGTGTCTATCACCTCTACTATAAAAGGGGTCGTTTTACTCTCTAAAACTATAACTTCCAAAGCCTTTTAGTTTGGAAAGGATCTTCCCAAAACCATTCCTTGAATCCCACCCCACGTTTATGAGGCCTTATTCTAGGTATAACACACTCTTTAGAGTTGTTAAGGTGTTCTTCAAAGGTGATCAACTGAATAAGAGGTCTGTTTTTAAGTGATTATGTTTTATATCTTCTTCTGAATCCTTTAATTCATACCCAGATAAGATGAGATAATAAATCCAGTATCATAAATATACTTATATTTTATAATGTTAATATAATCTACTAAATCCATCTATACTTCCATTAAATGGAAATGAAATTAATTTTTCAGGCGTACATGTGAATTTCGACCACAATGAACAGATTTAATTCATTTTCCTTTACCATATATCAAGATTGGTTATAATGGTGGAATTAATATTGACATTTTTTATTCATGATCATTTTAAAATAATAATATTTCAATTATGTTAATACCGTCCATTCATATAAAATAAATTTCATTGTACATGTGTACGTGTGAACTATCACCTCCACGAAGTGATTTAAATCATTTGTATTCACCAGTTTACATGTATTATATATATAAGTGTACATAAATTATTATTAAGGTTATAATATTATTATATATATTCTGTATGGATAAAAAAATAATTATCTTATTTCTATAATAATCAGTGAAAACTGAAAAACATTACTCATTCGTGCATACGGCCTACTGTCTCTATTAATATAACATTGTTCATTTTTCATAACCATAATTAGTTTTTTTCAAAAATAATTATTATTGTTTAAAATTGATGATTATGTAATTAATACTATTATATTGATGATTCAATTATAACCACATGGACTAGTGACATCAAAACCATGTTCATTTTTTACTCAAGTATCGAATATCAACAAAACGTCCAATATGAACAAAAATAATAATGTAATTTTTATAACATGGTAAAAAGTTATATAAAAAGAATAAGAATCATTAATATATTTCTCTTGAAAGTATAATTTTTCCTTAATTTATTATCACAGATCATAATGATATAACGGGATGATTCAAACCCATGTTAAGGAAAATATTAACTCAATCTCCATTAATTGAGTTAAATATCCATGTCATTGGTTTTTTTCAAGAATATGTGTGAATGACCTCTAATTTTTTTACAATGAATATATACATATATTGGGTGTATTTATATCTATCACACATAATTATTTCATTGATTTATCCTTGATCTAGTGATACAATTTTTGTAAGGGATTCATCTCAATCCCCCTTCAATGAGGCATATCTTGATGTTATAATCAATTATTATCTTATAAGGTATATATAAACGTTTTTTGAAATTATATATCACTAATTAAAATATTTTAACAATAATTAAGGATATTTTAATATTGTTAATTATTATATTTATTCGAGTGTTTCTCAAGTGGTAAGAGTCTCTTTAAATATAACATCGTTTTAAAACTTTTAAATATTTATTTTTATAAATCTATCTAAATAATTCCAAAGTCTTCAATATTATTTTATGGATTTATGTATTTGTAAAATAATTTTTTAAAATGTTTCTTCATTTAATTGTTTCAATGTGGTATGGGAAACATTGATTCAAATATCATCTTTTCAAAAGTTTAAAATGTGTTTGAAAATATGATTGATTATTTCTATAACATGGAATATTTTATTTAACACAAATTTCATAAATGGAATTTATTTATTTTATGTCAAAATTATTTATTTATGATTAATTTAAATGTTTTCCGTTTTTTAGACTATTATGTTTTCATTTATGAGTGCATAACTTGTAAAGATGAATTGAGATTTCAAGGTGGAAATGTTATTTTTTTCATTTCTTCTTGTTTTATGAATTATTATTTTGTTGTGGTTCTTATGAACAATGTATGAATACAAGTTTCTCCCGGATAAAACTAGTGTGGGTGATCCCATGATATCATTCTAATGCATTGGGAAACGAGACAAAGGTAAATGTTATGGTTTATCTGATGATATTTAGGGAATATACTGGGAAGGTTATTCCAAACGTAACCATAATGGTTTCTCTATATATTGTTGGGAAATGTAAAATGTAAGTATGATAAGGATCAAAAAATTTAAATTTATGATTTATGATTTAAATGATGTTTTGTAAGATTATTAGGATTTTATGAGAAAGATAAACATTTTATGTTTTATTGGTAAAAATTATTATTTTGTGAAAATGTTTTCATGATTTTAAAATGTTCATCAACTAATCATTTCATTTCTTATTTTATATCCCTTACTGATATTTTTTTGATAATCCAAAAATTTTGAAATTTATTCCATTGGGTTTAAGGATTGGTATGTGAAAGGATGAGGTCGGTAATATTTTTATCAGGAAAAGAAATCATATTTCTAATGTTTTTTATTGTGGAAGAAATAGATAATATTTTAGTTTTATCCCCTATGTTTAAATTTTCATTTCTAAATAATAGTTATGGACTAATTCTCTAAAACTAAAAACCTGAAAAGTTATCATTGTGAGTTATTAACTTAAGTCAAGATTAAGTAATGATTACATTTAGGGCCTTATAATTTCTGTCAATGGTCATTTTAGATAACGGTAATGATTATTATGTTTTCTAAAGAATTAGAGATATCATCATGGATTTATAATATTAAGGTTGATTATAATTTCAATTACATAGAATCCCTTATGATGATTTATGTTATGAAATTTTTAGGTGACTAATGGTATATTTTTATTAATTCAAATGTTACCGAAATAATTATAAATGGAAATAAAAACCAGTGGAATATAAATGATTTATTTTAATGAAATAATATCTAAATGAGAATAATTGTGTCTATAAAATCATATCACTATTTATGAATTTTTTTTAATAAAATTTATATTTAATATATTAAATTTAATTATTAAAATTAACTTTATATGTTTTAGAGATATGATATAAGAACAAATTAAATTTTTGGGATAAAAGAGGTACTTTTCAAAAAAATTCAATTTTCCCACCTTTTGATGGAGGGCCACTTTGAAATAATGTTTTTCAACATGTATATATTATATTAGATAAAATAACCTTATTTTTTATTATTGATATGTAAAAACATACTTTTGAATAATTTTGGTATTTTATGATGAAATTCATTTTTTAATTAATAGTGAAAATAATACATTAAAATTCCAAACATCCTTTTCTTCTAATTTATTTATATAGTTAAATTATTATTTCAATGGGTTTTAATGTTTAATTGAAATAAATATGTATAGTTTAATCATATGATGGACATTTAAAGTAATTTTACCTTGAAATTGGGTATAAACACAAAACAATAATTTGATGTTTTTTACTTTTTTTAAAAAAAATATTGTTTTAACGTATTGGAAATAGGGATTAATTTTTAATAAATTATGGAAAATTTGTTGTTTTTAATTATCAAAAATTGATTCCATATTTTTTATCATAATTTCCAAATTATTTCAACATGTTCGTTTCATATTTTGACATTATGTATAATAAATTTATTGATTAATTATATTTACCATGGTTAAAGTGTAAATTACGTAAATATAGGTAAACATTATATTATAAAAATATAAAACAACTCTAAAACATATATTAAACTTATTGGATGAAAAATGTCTGAACAAGACTGCCATTAGGATGAAGCTTTGGTTGTTTGAAGCCACTTGGGTGTGATTATGACACATATAACTTTAAATTTAATGTATTGGAAAATATTTTATAATGATATATCTTCTTAATAACTCATTTTTAATAATAGTTCATATAATTGATATATACAACTATAAATATTCATTAAGAAGATAAAAATATTTCCTACATCATGATAATTTATTTATAATTTTTATACATTAAATAATTAGGTTTAAAAATAAAACAATGATGATGCTGTGATTGCCTTATTAATGAATGAATCAAATAAACAATATTATAAATATTAATATAAAAAATATTTGAAATATATGATATCATACAAAAAATTTAGTGGTTAATATGACATGTTAGGATTGAGTTAATGTATTTTTTTAAAGAATCTCATTGTGATGATTTTTTGAAAAATTCTAGTATAAGTAGTGTCAAAATTGATATAATTCATAACTTAAAAGAAAAAATATTTTACTAAATGTTATAAATGACCAAAAAAATTTATACCAAATGGTTCGGATAAGTCGTAAGAATTCATAAATGACACTTTTTTCTTGTATGAAATGTTATGGTAATTACATTAACAAACAATGTTTAAATAACCTGTTTTCAAGGTAAGATTAAAAAAGGTAAAAGATGGGTTAAACAAAGTTTATATAGATTAAAAAATATTCAAAACATGAATTATTTTAATTTTTTAATAGGTATATAAACCAATATCATCTTATATTTTAAATAAAAAATTTTGGTACAATTATAAATAATAAATAAATTTATAATAATTTAATATTTCAAGACTTTTAAAATGTCTCTCATCTCTCCTATAAATGGCAACTTCTTTATCTAAAAATAACACTTCCAAAGACTTTTAGTTCAGCCAATCCCTACCAAAAAACCTTCCAGGAATCTATACCCACGATTCTAAGACATTAGTTTAGGCAGTACACTCTCTTTAGAGATTTTAAGGCGTTCTCCAAAGGTGATCAATCGAAGAGGAGGTATCATTTTTTAATTATTTCTGTTTTTTTATTCTTTCCCTTACTCTAATTATTCTCCTCATAAGATGAAATAATAACTATAGTATCCAAAATATACTGATATTTTATAATATTATTATCATATCCTATATAATTTTCTACTTACATAAAATGTGATTGAAATTAATCATCCATGTGTATGTGTGAACTATCACCTCCATGAACCGATTAAATTTGTATTCCATTATTGTCAATAATGATTGGTTATAGTGATCAAAGTAATATTCATATTTAATAATCATGACATGTTTTTCATAATAATAGAATAATATTTCAATTATTTTCTTACATTCCATCCATATAAAAATAGAATTGTTTATCATGTGTACGTTTGAACTATAACCTCAACAAAGCGATGTGAATAGTTTTTATTTACCACATATATTGTATGATATATATAAGTATATTGAAATTATTATTATGAATATAATTATAAATTATAATTATGGAAAGATAAAATAATAATTAACTTATTTCTATATTTATCAATGTACATGAAAATTCTGCTAATGTGTACGTATGACCTACCGTCTCCATGAATATTACATTGTTCATTTTTCATAACAAAAATTAATGGATTAATTTAAACAGAATGATTAATATATAAAATTTATTATTATATAATTAATTATATTTGGGATATAATGGAATTATGACCACATGGACTAGTTACATGAAAACCATGTTCATTTTCGACTCATGTACTAAAAGTTGAAAAAACATCCAATATGATTGTAAATGATCATGTAATTTTTATAACATAGTAAAAATTGATATAAAATGAATAAAAAACTGAAAAGGTTCTCAAGAATGTATAAATTAAACTATGTTTATTATTCAGGAAAACAATGATTGAATTTATACTTATTACCATTCATGTGAAATTGGAGTTAAAAATCACATAACTTCATAGAGCTTGTAGAACACCCATACACACAAGCGACTATATCATTTTCCCAAATAATGGAAGGTAACTGTATATATATTATTATAATTTCATAATAAAACATATTTCATAAATATAATATATATAAATTAATCCAATCATAATAAAAATACATAAAAAATGATGACGTATAATTAATGGTATTTTTAGGTAGATGTGGTTTCCCAAACGTATTCACACATGATAATTTCACATAATTTTTAATGGAACAGAGGGTACATATGGTTATTTATAAATCATAATATAAATTATGTATATTTAGGAAAATTAAGTTATTATTTTATAATTAATATTGCTCATTTATAGGATGTATAATCATAAATAAATTGATTGTGGTGTGGTAAGAAGATTAATTCTTCTACAGTATGCCTCCTTTATATCCTCTTTAAGGACCCATGTAATGGTCATTTAAGGATAAAAAGACCTATAATTAGTTTATAGAGATTATTATAAGAAAATGGGTATATTATGAAAAATCTATATGGCATAATGGGAGTGTGTATGATAGGATAAGAGGTTCACTTTTATAAGTTATGAGAGGGGAACTCTTAGAATTACATAAAGTATAAAATTAATATAAATTAATTATCATTGAATATTATCTCCAGATTTATATAATTAAAATATTTAATGAGTATAATTCCTATAATAATATAACATTTGGATATGTTTTGGTTATTTTTTAATCATTATCTCTTTGTATTAACCCTCAATTAACTCTTTTAACAATTATCGCAATATCAATGTTTTCTATAATTTAAGCGTTAACAATTTCACATTAAAAGGAAAAGATACCCATGAATGGAAAATGGTTGATTTTATAAACCATATATAATTAAATTTTCTAATGATAATATTTTTATAAATTTTATATAATTTATTAAAATATAGTTTATTATAAAATATAATTATTTATATTTTTAAAAATATATGTAGTTTTATAATATAATATGCGTCAAAAAATGTAAAATGGTTCCAAAATTACATTTATTAAAATATAATGAATATAGTGTCATAATATATTCATTAAATAATATTTTTTTGGTTTTTATATAATTTAGAACCTTATCATTTAGTTTAACCCTTTGGTTTACCAATTTTATCCTTAACAATTATAATTATTTTTTCAATACTAAATTATTATAATTTTACATAAAAGTACAAAATTAGATCATAAATATAAAAGGTGTGAAATTATTGATCATTTAAATTCTGAATTATTCTACTTCATATTTTTTATGTTTTTAAATAATTTTATAAAATAAAATTAACATAAAAAACAATTAATGGCTTTTTAAGAATTAATCCAATAATTAAACTTTGAAAAAAACATGAATGAAATGTAATTAAAATATTAATATTTTAATGATCTATAACATATTCTATTTATCTTTAAAGTATCTGGTTTACATTAACTCACCCATAAAATATTAATGTCTGAGTTTTTAAAATATACTTTATTTTTTGACTTATTGCATAAGGGTTGTTTCGGAATTATTTTAACATTTATGGTAATTAATTCATCAAAAAAATTTCCAAAAAAATAAAGAAAAAAATAATTTATATTCAAAACAAAATTTTATAGCCAACAAAATTATATATTTTTCTATATTGAAAAATATACTCAATATTAAATGAAAGAAAGTGACATTTTGGACTTCATCATTTAGTTAAATATTATAATAGTCCAAATAAATGAAACAATTCACCATGTTTCCATATTTCGGATAAATGGATGTTAATTGATGAATTTAATTCATAAAATAGGATATAAACATGTTTCAGATAAATTTTAAGGCCTTATCTTAATGTTTTATCCCAGTTTTACCTTTTTCACCCTTACCATGGAGACAAATGATTTTGAACATTATTATTCTGAACGATAAAAATTAAAAGTTAAATATTGTAAAAATGTGATCCTCATGAATAAAAAATTGTAATTCATTATATATGATTCAATTAATCTATATGGAATAATTTAATTTAATAATAAACTAGCCAAAAAGTTTGAAAAACTATTTTTCATGAAATAGAAATTTTTAAGGAATAAATTATCTTACATTAACTCTATGAATTATAAAAAAATTATATGAATTTAATTAAATATAAATATGTAAAATATGTTATTTTAATTTAAATATTTTCCAATTAGAGGTTATTTAATTATATAAAATGAAAAAACCTTATGCATCTAAAATTCATTTTTTTAGAAAAGTATATTTAAGAATAAAAATATAGTTATACACAATTCATAGAAATTATTGACTCAAATCAAAGTATTTATTGTGTTATAAATAATATGTTTCATATCTCACTTTTTGAAAATATTCAAATAAATAGGGTCTTTTAAATTACTTTATTTAATAAAAAACTGAAACTATTTGAAAAATCCATATCTTTCAACATTCACTGAAAATCATTCATTCGAGAAAAATTCCAAATTAACACTATATTTTAATTATAATATTTTTATAGAAAATTGTATTTCAATTTTATAAAACAATATTTCCAAAAAAATTATGAAATAATTTTAATTTCTAAATATCAAAATGAAATAAAAATCATTCCTGATGAAATTGAATTTTTGAATCAATGAATGAATTCACTAAAAATCCATGGTTATTTCTAAATAATTAATCATTATATTTATATTGAGTTAGAAAATTATCCATATTTTACTTAATTAGGATACTCATATAGCTACCCTTCAATTCAACTTCTAGTTCAAATTTAAATAAAAATGTCTTTGTAGTACATCATGATTCAGTTAAACTTGGTGTTTCATATAACACAAACATTCATTGAAATAAATTTTATTTAAAAGAATATATATTATTATAGATAATTTTTAATATAATTAATGTGAAATGATATAATTAAACAACAAAATAAATAAAATATTTATCTCCATTTATTGATTAATTTCACATTGGCCTACAAATATCTGCATGAATGAGCTCTAATCGAGGAGTTGGTTGATTTTATACTTTATTATGTGAATAATTAACTATGTTCCATTTTTTATATAAAGTGAAAATAAAATTCACTAATTTATAAGTCATATTAACTTCATTAATATTATATCCTCGTGTATTCTTTCTCATGTTGTTTTTTACAATATAAATAATCCATTCATTCCACAATAATTTTTCCTCTTATGATTATGTATCATGAATTATTAGATAAAACATCATAAAACATGTTTCCCAATGTTCTTTATCCTCTCATCATTACACATCTATATTTCAACATTTTCACTAAGAAAACATAATTCTGAATGACCACTTAATTTACTTCTTAACTGAAAATAATATACGGTTAATATGTCCTATTTTGACCCTCTAAATTACAATGTGTTCCCTAACAACAGTATATTTTTTCTAAACAAAACTAATAAAAAACCATAAATATTAGCTGAACCAAAATTCTCACTGGTCATTGTAACTTCCTTTATTTTCTCTTCATCTTTTAAGATATTTACATCCCATGACATGTGTTATAAATATCCAAAATCCTAAATATAGGGACATTATTTTTGTGATGATTTGTGTGCAGAATCAAAACCAATGCCATCATTTTTTATTTTTCATTATTATTTATAGTATTTTGAGAATTATAATTCATAATCAATTGGGTAGGAATAAATTTAAGACACTATTGTCACGACCTGTCCTTCGGGCCCGTGCCGTGACTACCCCAAGCCCGCCTTCCATAGGCCAGGGGCTGCCGACTAGCACCAAGGCGTAAATCCCAATAAAAAGGGGAAGGCATTGCCTTGTAAAGTAAACAAACACATAGAGTAAGAAAGCTTAAGTAAGCAATAAGTAAAACTGGGTACAAAAGTAAGTGCGGAAAAGTAAGCGGCCCAGAATACAAACCCAAACTGAAATTAAAGTACAACTAAAAAGGGAGTACAACAACAGAAAAGTAAAGCCACAACTTCGGGTCATCCACTGGAAGTCCTACCTGAAGGGTGGGTAAAGATAGCCACCTCAGCTCCTCGGGTCCAGCCGTCTGCTCGGTGCACGTCACGCCCAGTGGTCCACCTCTAGGTACCGACTGCTCCACTAGCCTCTACCATGATCAGCAATGTCTGTCCTCTGCATCCAACACAACGTAGTGCGGGCATAACCCGTGCAGGGGTGAGTATAAGCTACTCAGTAGGGACCCCGAGACCCCCAGAAGGTCTACCAAAATCCATAAAGGATAATCCACAAATAAGAGACAAAATCACGAAGTAACATCCGACACTTCTTAGGCATATGCCCATACATATACCTAAGTCGTCAATTCCAGTTTAGCTCCAACATCCGAGCTCAAGTACAGCCCAGTCCACACAGGAAAACATAACTCATTCCACATAAGAATTCACAACCCAATCCACACAGGAAAGCATTATGTAATCCACACAGGATATCATGTCAATTTTTTCGAGGATAAGATTGAAAGTCAAGACTCAGCTCACAAGGTATACTTCTTCGTAAGACAATAGAGATGATCAGGTGTAGCCACTGATTCATCTAAGTCGTCGAACCCACATAGGATCGATAGGTACTAACCCCCGCAATGACCCACAAAAAGATTGATCGGTACTAACCCCCGCAATGACCCACAAAGCATCGATAGGTACTTACCCCCCGCATTGACCGACACAGGATCCGACCCACACAGGATCGGTATGCGCTGGCCCACACAGGACCATTGAGCGCTGACCCACACAGGATTTGACCCACACAGAATCGGTATCACTGGCCCACGTAGGATCGCTGAGTGCTGTAGTCGTCGCCGTGGATCCCATAGAGGATTCTTGTACTATCTTCATCATCATCGCAGTCGCAACCAGCTCTTGGGTTCCCGCACATATCAAGCTCCTTCGGGGAGGGTCTGATCCACGAGCCGAGGGCTGATACATCAACTGACATGAAGTCTAGAGATGATGTATCCAAAAGTTCTGTATCGTCAATAGGAACTCAACGTGATAGACGGCGTGTCAATCAGACGCCCGGTCTGAGAGTTATTGGCTTTTTCATCCGAGGGGCCCGATTGGATTTTAAGTCAAAACCAACCTGAACGTACTCCAACTACGTCCAAACCTCGAGCATAGTAAGCCAAAAGGTCCATCTCACTAATAGGAATCCAACAAAGTCGATGTCACGTCAATCGAACGTCCGGAGCTCAAGTTATAATTGTTTCCACTCTGAGGGCCCGGTTGGTTCTGTGTTCGAACCAACCTGTTCGAACCTAAAGTACTCTGAAACCTTGAGTGTGATATATCAAAATGACCGTCTCGATCCAAGGATCACATCTCAATTGATGGTGTGTTGATCGGAGGTCTGTAGCCCAAGTTATGGGCAAAAGAAAGAAAAATGTCTGAAAATGGGGGTTTCGGGCCCGGACCGACCAGGCCCGAGACCCCCTGGGTCGGCCCGAACCGTGTCAACCCAAACCAGGTCTAGGTCCGGCCAGCTTGGGCGTGGTCTGGCCTGGCTGGTGCGGCCCGGCCCGGCGTGCAGGCACGGCTAGCGTGGCCTGGCGGCTCGGCCGAAACGGCCTAGCGGTTTGGGGGGCGGCGCTACCCCCCACCCCATTTAATGAAATTCCCCCCCTCCCCCCATGTGGGGGCTGATCCTTCTTCCAGCTGGGGGTTTCGAACCCCCGGTCTTCCCCCTGACCGGCTGGCCCGCTCTGGCTGGCCGTCTACTGCACCACGGCACCGGTGCGGTCCCGTCCCCCTTCTCCGACGCCGGCAGCCAAAAACTGGCCGCCGCTCCCTACTCCGCTGCGGCCTAAGGCCGTGGCCTTGGTCCGTCTGGCACGGCACGACGGCGCCGCGCCCCTCCGTTGTGGCCCCGCTCTGGCAGCGGTGCCTTTGTGGTACTTCGATGTGGCGCGACGGCACATCTCCTTTGTTCGACTTCAACGGCACAGCGCGATGGCACCGTGCATCCTGGCCGCAAGATCCCGCACGGTGCGACGGTACCGTGCCACATTCCTTCGAACCCCAACAACACAATGTTATGTGAGGAGGTTCGACTGTGTTTTTGTGGTCCGGCCCCCTCCCGTTAATCGATAATAAGCGGTCCTATTTGAAATGAGGAACGACGATGGAAGAATTCACGAAATACATCAACAATAAAATCCCCTACCTCGTCGAATTCGTTGACTGAGGGTTTGTCATGGAAAGGGACGTTGTGGAATTGATCATCTCAGAAGAAAAGGATCGTTGTCATTTGTTGATCTCCAAGGAAGGCGTCTTTCGCCGTCGTCCGTTGTCGGAAGTCGGCGTTCCTCGCCGGCGGCGGTGCGTTCTTCACGTTCTTCGATGAAGAATGAATAACTTCAAGACTTCTCTTTTCTCCCAAAAACTCTACACAAGAAAACCCAACAACAATAAAATAAGCCACCTCTTATTTTATTACTCAAGCCTTACGTTTGAAATTCAAAAAAATTTGAAATAACTTATGTAATTAAACCAAAGTCATTAAAAGGAGGGTTGTGGGGGTTAGGGAAAATGAAGGGGTGGGGTTCGTGTGGGCCTCCCATCCTTATAACCTCACTTGGGTGGTTTCACCAACTTCCACCCAAAGGTTAATCATTTAGTAAAAATAAAATTTGTAGCTCAATTTTATTTTTAACTTCCACAATTTTTAACAACTTCTCCTGTGTAAACACTACTCCAAAAGAGGTGTTCCTAAGCAATTATCGGTGTTGCAATTCCATCAGTGCCCTCGAAATTCGATTCCAAGAACTGGTTCAAAAGTTAGGAAATCTCGCTCGTTCGTTCACTAAACGCACCCGAGCTAAACTTCAGATAAATATTTCGGGCACACCGGGCCTCAGAATTAGGTGCCGTCAGAAACCACATTCTATTAAAATCCCAAAAAAAATTAGGAAAAAAAAATTCCCTTGAATTTTATGGGTCTTTACATTACTTCCACCTCAGGGATTTACGTCCTCGTAAAGATACCTCAAAAACTAGGGAAACAAATGTTGGTACTGTGCATGAATCTGAGCCTCCCGCTCCCAAGTGCTCTCCTAGAGGTTCCCGTGCTTCCATCTGATGCGCACTAGAGGAATCGACCATCCACGTAGTACCCACTCCTGACGATCCTCGATCTCTACTAGAACCTCCACAAAAGTCTCTCCATCCTCAACGTCCAGCTCCCCATGGTCAATGATATGCATCGGGTCGTGCACGTATCTCCTCAGCTGAGAAACGTGGAAGATGTCGTGCACTCAGTTCAACTGAGGTTGTAGAACCATGGGATAAGCCACCTCGTCAATCCTACTGAGGACCTGTAATGGTCTAATGATGCGCGGATACAACTTGCTGCCTCGGACAAATATCCATAATCCACGTCTAGGTGAGACACATAAGAAGACGTAGTTGCCATCCTCGAATTCTAGTGGCCTCTGCCTCCTGTCAGCATAAGACTTCTGCTGGCTCTGAGCTGTCCTCGTCCACTCCTGGATGACCTGGACCTTCTCTGTCGTGGCCCGGATGATCTCTGGTCCCACAAGTGCTGACTCCCCAGGGTATGTCCAGCACAGCTGTGATCTGCAAGGTCGGTCATACAACGCCTCGTATGGTGTCATCTCGATGGTGGAGTGGTAGCTGTTGTTGTACGCGAACTCCACCAAGGGTAGGTGGTCCTCCCAACTATGACCAAAGTTGAGGAAACATGCACGGAGCATGTCCTTGAGAGTCTGAATGGTCCTCTTCGTCTGACCATCTGTCTTGTTGGTGAAAGGTGTTGCTCAGACGTAGCTGCGTCCCGAACGCCTCCTGCAACCCCTTCCAACGCCGGGATGTAAAGAGAGCATCTCGATCGGAGATGATATATGATGGTACACCATGAATCCATACAATCTCCTAAACGTAGAGACGTCCCAAGCTCTCCAATGAGCCCTGCTCTCTGATGGGTAAGAAGTGAGCCGACTTGGTGAGTTGGTCAACAATCACCCAAATTGAGTTGTGACCTCTGGAAGTGCGTGGATGTCCAGTCATGAAGTCCATATATATCACGTCCCACTTCCACTTTGGGACCTCTAAGGACTGTACCAGGCCTGCTGGTACCTGGTGCTCCGCCTTCACCTGTTGGTAGGTGAGACATCGAGAAACAAACTCTGCCACAACCTTCTTCATACCCGGCCACCAGTGATGTCGTCTAAGATCATGGTACATCTTCGCTACCCCTGGAGGTACCGCTAGATGAAAAGTGTGGAACTCCCTAAACACATCCTCATATAAAGCAGCTAGTACCATGGTACGTCCTCTAAAATGGATGATGTTCTCTCCTCCCACAGAGAATCCATCAGGTGCCTGTTCTGAGGATATCTGTGCACGCCGCGTCTCACAGTCAACATCCCCACACTGTTCCTCTCTAACCCACTATATAAGTGGAGCAGTGACTGTGAGTGACTGTAGAAAGGCTGCTCCATCACTATCCATGAAGGATATCTATAAAGCGGCTAGCTACTCTGTCGCCTCCCCAAGTAGTTGAATGCCCGTCCTCCTGCTGAGGGCATCGGCTACTACGTTCCCCTTTCCAGTAGTATAGACTATCTCAAAGTCATAATCTTGGAGGAACTCAAGTCATCATCGTTGTCTCAAGTTCATTTCCTTCTGCGAAAAGATGTAACTAAGACTCTGGTGGTCAGAATAGACTGTAAAGCGCTCACCCATCAGATAGTGTCGCCACATCTTCAGAGCGAACACCACTGCTGCTAACTCCAAGTCATGGGTAGCATAGTTCTGCTCATGCTGCCTCAACTGTCATGATCCATATGCGATCACTAGCCACTACTGTATCATAACACATCTGAGTCTGGTCCCTGATGCATCGCAGTAGATTATGTACCCTACTCCCCCCTCTGGTAGCCTTAAGATAGGTACGATGGTCAATCTCTGTCTCAGCTCCTGGAAGCTCTGCTGACATCTATCTGACCACACGAAGGTTTTCCCCTTCTTCATCAATGCCGAGAGTGGTGCCGCAACTCTGGAAAAGTCTGGAATGAATCTTCAGTAGTATCCATCTAGCCCCAAGAAACTCCGTACCTCTGTCACACTCCTGGGTGGCTCCCAAGCTAGCACTGCCTCGATCTTCGTAGGATCCACCGCAACTCCCACCTCAGAGATGAAGTGTCCCAAGAAGTGGACCTCACATAACCAGAACTGACACTTTGAGAGCTTTCCATAAAGATGGTTCTCTCGGAGTATGTCCAGTACAATCCGCAAGTGGTAGGAGTGCTCCTCCTTAGTCGTCGAGTATATCAAAATGTCATCGATGAATACCACGATGAATCAATTGAGGTATGGCTAAAAGATCTTGTTCATGAGACCCATGAACACTACTGGAGCATTGGTGATGCCTAATGGCATAACCAAGAACTCATAGTTGCCATACCGACACCTGAAGGCCGCCTTCTGCACGTCCTCATCCTGAACTCTGAGCTGATGATAGCCTGACCTGAGTTCTATCTTCGAGAACCACTATGATCCCTTGAGCTAATTCAAATAGGTTGTCAATCCTCAGTAGTGGATAATTGTTCCTCATGGTCACCTGGTTCAGGCGACGATAGTTGACACACAGTTGCAAGCTCCCATCCTCCTTCTTGGCGAACAATATCAGGGAACCCCATGGTGAAACACTGGGTCGGATGAATCCCTTTCTCTGCATGTCCTCCAGCTGTACCCGAAGCTCTCGAAGCTCGGTGGGAGCCATCTGATATGCTGGGGTGGATATCGGGGCTTTCCCGTGGTATAGGTCAATATAAAAGTCTACCTCTCTACGAGGAGGTAGTCCTGGAACGTCATCAGGAAAAAAGTCTGCATACTGATCCACCACTGTAGGTAAGCTCGGACTCCGCACGTCAACTGCTCCAAGGATGAGACTAGACAACTGATGAGTGATGGGATTCCCTCTCCACTGTGTGAGTCCATCCTATGCTGCAAAGGATCCCTTCTCGCCGGTGAAGGTGAACCTGCTCCCGTCGGTGCGTAAACACCGCACCTTGCGCCTAATGCAGTCAATTTGAGCATGGACTATAGATAACCAATCCATGCCCATGATAACGTCATAAGGCCTCGACGCCGTAACAAGAAGATCCCAGCTGAAGCTCTCACCTCCTAGAGTAAGCTCACACTATCGGCACCAGTGCGTAATCATCGACTCTTCTTCCGTAGGAGTCTCTAGCCGTAAGGATCGAGCCAACGACTCTTTTGGAATATCTGAGCTCCGAACAAGGGTAGCAACAATCAAGGAATGACTCACTCCTGTGTCTATAATAACTGCAGCAAGGGTTGAGTAGACACATATAGTACCTCGAATCATATATGGTGTGTCGTGGTCGTAGGCCTCCCCTGCCTGAAGCTATGCCTACCTCTGCCAGCCAGCTCCCTATGGTCGGGGTGCGCCAACTTATGGTAGTGGTGGTAAAGCCTCAAAGCATCGCCCACCACCTGTTGCTCGGCCAGCTCCTCAGCCTTTCCTCCTTCTCCCTACGGACTTCCACGGTCAACCTTATGACTCTACCATGGTGGTCCCTCAACCGTCTACTGCTCCTCAGCACGGCCGGTCGGGCAGTCACAATCCATGTGGCCCTGCCCGTTGCATGCGTAGCACTGTCTGCCTCTCGTAAGACTGGCTCTGCGCTGTGTGCCCCACACCTCTGAGCCAGTGTCCTGAGGTCATCAGCCTGAGGGTCTGGTCTACCTGGACCCATGTTTCATCCATTGACTGCCTGCTACAGAAGACTCTGCTATGTTCCGCCCTGCGGTAGGTCTCGCTGCTGATTTAGGCTCAGCAAGGAAGCTCTAGATGAGAAGGGCTCGCTCCAGTACCCCTGCATGTGTTGGAATGCTGAGGGAGATCAGTGATGCCCTAATCTCATGCCTCAATCTCTTCTTGAAGGTCCGGGCCCGGAATAATGCGTCCCGTACCATGTTCGTCGAACAGCGTGAGAGGTCTATAAATCTCACTAAGTACTGGGCGACCGTCAAGCTGCCCTGCCGCAGCTATAGAACCTCCTGGATGCGCACCGCACGGAGGGTGGTTGGGACGAACATCGAGCGGAAGAGGCTCTCAAAGTCCATCCAGAGGAGATATTTCTCTTCGTGCACCTGGAGCATCAAGCTCCACCATCTTCATGCTTCTGAGTGCAGGAGACTCGCTGCAAGGATCACCATGATGTCTACTGGTGTCCCTACCAATCGGAAAACTCGTACAACTGCCTATAGCCCATCCTCGGCTGCCTGGAGGTACGTCTCCCCATGGAACCTTGGAGGTCTCTGTGTCTAAAACTCGTGCAGTGCACTAAGGCGACGTATACTATCTGCGGCTAGGGCTGATTGCATCAGTGGCTCGGCAGGTAGTGGTACCGTCGGTGCCTCTGCTGTTAAAGGGCCCTGCACTAAGGCCTCATTGCTCGGTGGGCTATCATCATGTACAAAACTCGGAACCCTAGCTGGTTGCCATCATGGGTCCATCCTAAAAATAAACAGGTGTGCCATGGTTAATACAGTCTACTTGGTGAGCTGACACAATGTAATCACAATGAAAACTTGAAACACGCATGCAATAAATGTTTTCGTGCACTAATTCGGAAATCAGAAGTCAGGGTCCTGGTGTACGGATACATCGGCCTCCACACCAACACTAGACTCCCTGGACTAATAACCACACTCAATACCCTTAACACTATTGCTTCACATAAAAGAAAGATCAGATTCCTGAGTTCTGTGGTAGAACTGAACTCCTCTAATACCAATTTGTCACAACCCATCCTCGGGGCCCATGTCGTGACTACCCTAAGCCCGCCTTCTATAGGCCAGGGGCTGGAGACTAGAACCAAGGCGTAAATCCCGATAAAAAGGGGAAGGAATTGCCTTGTAAATTAAAAAAACACACAGAGTAAGAAAGATGAAGTAAACACTAAGTAAAACTGGGTACAAAAGTAAGTGCAAAAAAGTAAGTGGGCCAGAATACAAACCCAAACTGAAAGTAAAGTACAACTAAAAAGGGAGTACAACAACAGAAAAGTAAAGCCGCAACGTCGGGCCATCCACTGGAAGTCCCACCTGAATGGTGGGTACAGATAGCCACCTTAACTCCTCGGGTCCAGCCATCCGCTCCCTGCACGTCCCGCCCAGTGGTCCACCTCGAGGTACCGAATGCTCCACTAGCCTCTACCACGATCATCGTTGTCTGTCGTCTGTATCCAACACAACATAGTGCGGGCATAACCCGTGCAGGGGTGAATATAAGCTACTCAGTAGGGACCCCGAGACCCCCTGAAGGTCTACCAGAATCCACAAAGGATAATCCTCAATGAAAATATACAATCACGAAGTAACATCCGACACTACTTCGGTATATTCCCATACATATACCTAAGTCATCAATTCCAGTTCAACTCCAACATCTGAGCCCAAGTACAACCCAGTCCACACAAGAAAACATAACTCGTTCAACATAGGAATTCACAACCCAATCCACACAGGAAAGCATAATGTAATCCACATAGGATATCAAGTCAATCTTATTAATGATATGATTGAAAGTCAAGACTCACATCACAAGGTATACTTCTTCGTAAGACGATAGAGATGATCAAGTGTAGCCACTGATTCATCTAAGCCGTCAGACCCACATAGGATCGATAGGTACTAACCCCCGCAATGACCCAAAAAGTATGGATAGGTACTAACCCCCACAATGATCCACAAAGGATCGATAGGTACTAAACCCCCGCACTGACCCACACAAGATCTGACCCACATAGGATTGGTATGCGCTGGCCCATACAGGACTGATGAGCGCTGACCCACACAGGATCTGACCCACACAGGATCGGTAGAACTGACCCATGTAGGATCACTGAGTTCTGTAGTCATCATCATCGAACCCACGGAGGATTCTCATATTGTCTTCATCATCGTCACAGTCGCAGCCAGCTCTAGGCTTCCCGCACATAGCAAGCTTGTTTGGGTGGGTCTACTCCACAAGCCGAGGGCTGATACATCAACTAACATGAAGTCCGGAGTTGATGTATCCAAAAGTTCCGTATCGTCAACAAGAACTCAACGTGATAGATGGCGCGTCAATCAGATACCCGGTCTGAGAGTTATTGTCTTGTTCGTCCCAGGGGCCCAGTTGGTTTTTAAGTCAAAACCAACCCGACCATACTCCAACTACATCCAAACCTTGAGTGGAGTAAGAAACAATGCTCGTCTCACTAAGAGGAATCCAAAAAAGTCGACGACACATAAATCGGATGTCCGGAGAACAAGTTATAAGTGTTTCCGCTCCGAGGGCCTGATTGGTTCCGTGTTTGAACCAACTCGGACGAACCCAATGTACTCTAAAACCTTGAGTGTGATATATCAAAACAACCGTCTCAATCCAAGTATCGCATCACAGCTGACAGTGCGTCGATTGGAGGTTTGTATCCCATGTTATGGGCAAATGACCGAAAGAGGTCTGAAAATGGGGGTTTCGGGCCCGGACCGACCCGGCCCGAGACCCCCTAGGTCGGCCCGAACCGGGTCTGGGTCCGGCCTACTTGGGCATAGCCCGACCGGGCTGGCACGGCTCGGCCTGGCCTGGGCAGCCTGGGTCGGCGTGCTAGCACGGCCCGCGTGGCCAGGCGGCTCGGCCGAAACGGCCAAGCGGTTTGGGGGGGAGGCATTACCCCTCCCGTTTAATGAACCCCCCCCCCCCCCCACGTGGGGGCTGCGCCTACTTCCAGTCAGGGGTTTCAAACCCCCGGTCTTCCCCATGATCGGTCGGCCCGCCCCGGCCGGCCGGCTGCTGTACCACAGGACCGGCGCGGTCCCGTCCCCCTGCTCCGATGCCAGTGGCCAGAAACCGGCTGCCACTCCCTGCTCCATCGCGGCCTAAGGCCGCAGCCTTGGTTCATCCAATGCGATGCGATGGTGCCGTGCCCCTCCACCGCGGCCCCTCTCCAGCCGCGGTGCCTTTGTGGTACTCTGGCGCCATGCGACGGCGCTGCGCCTTTCTTCGACTTCAACGGCGCGGTGCAACGGCGCCGCGCATCCTTGCCGCATGATCCCACACGGTGCGACGGTACCCCGCCACTTTCCTTCAAACCGAAAAAACACAAAGTTAAGGGAGGAGGTTCGGCAGAGTTTGTGTGGTCCATCCCCCTCCCATTAATCAATATCAAGCGGTCCTATTTTAAATGAGGAACGAAAACGGAAGAATTCCTTAAAATCATCAACAATAAAATCCCCTACCTCGTCGAATTCATTGAGTGAGGGTTTGTCACAAAAAGGGAAATCATAGAATTGATCACCGCGGAAGAAAAGTATCGTTGGCGTTTGTTGATCTCCGAGGAAGGCGTCTTTCATCATCATCTGTTGTCGGAGGTTGGCATTCCTCATTTGCGGCGGTGCGTTCTTCGCATTCTTTGATGAAGAACAAAGAACTTCAAGACTCCTCTTTTCTCCCAAAAACTCAAAACCACAAAACCCAAAAAAAATAAACTAATCCCCCTCTTATTTTATTAATCAAGCCTTATGTTTGAAATTCAAAAAAAATTAAATAACTTAAGTAATTAAACCCGAGTCATTAAAAGGAGGGTTATGGGGGGGGGGGGGGTTGGTAAAATGAATGGGTGGGGTTCATGTGGGCCCCACCGACCTCATAACCTCACTTTGGTGGTTTCCCCAACTTTCACCCAAAGGTTAATCACTTAGTAAAAATAAAATTTGTAGCTCAATTTTATTTTTAACTTCCACAATTTTTAACAACTTCTCCCGTGTAAACGCAACTCCAGAAAAGGTGTTCCTAAGCAATTACCGTCGCTACGATTCCATCGGTGCCCTCAGAATTCGATTCCGAGCACCAGCTAAAAAGTTAGTAAATCCTTCTCGTTTGTTCACTGAATGTACCCGGGATAAACTTCAAATAAATATTCCAGGTACACCGGGCCTCAGAATCAGTTGCCTTCAAAAACCGGGTTCTTGTAAAATCCCAAAGAAAATTAAGAAAAAAAGTTTCCCTTGAATTTTACAGGTCTTTACAACTATTGAGAAAAGTTACTTAGTTGGTTAGGAATTATATAAATATTTTCCCTAATTATAACTTATTATCAACATTTAGTTAAAAAATCTATGATTATATCTTAAAATTTATTTATTAATTAGGATAAATCCACATAAAAATTTATCTCCCAAATCTTCTGGGATCATATAAATATTGGTAATTAAGAGAAAGTATTTTTACATGATCTAAAAGCCTCAATAATGTGTACTTAAAATGAGATCATTTCATTGAAAATTTCATGTTGTCACTTTTTTCACAGGACATTCTTCCATATTTTGACCATCAATATCATATACATTTTTTATCTAACATTCTTATTGTCTCTAAAAATATTATCATTCAATATAAAATTATTAATTTATTTTTTATAATCACCATTTATAGTTGTTTATTCATTGAAATTTACATTACAAGGATTTTAATATTTTGTAGAGTTATATATTATAGCTACAAAATTAATTGTTTTCATTTATCGCTCTAAATATAATTTTTAACCAATATTTTGATGGAATTTTTCATCTTTTTAATCATATATCTATTGACTAAACTAATTTTCAACATTCAATGAAACTTATACTATTTCCAAAATAATCTCATTTGATATTTTTCTAATATTATTCATAAAATTTTAGAATATGAAGCATAATTTATTAAATTACATAATAATCTCTAAGAATTTTTGATTAAATATTTCAATATTATTCTCCATTTCATTACCCATTATTTATTTTTCATATTTTAATGTAATATATTCATAGATAATCATATTATAGCTATCAATATAATTCATCACCAAAAATTACTCCTAAACATTAATTGATCAATTATTTCCCTATAATTGGTTGTATTTATTTAAATTATAATTATAATTATCCATTATTGATAGATTATAAATACATTCCTTGAGTTGTCACTTCAATATGAACATTTTTTATTTTTTTCCCCACTTCTAGTATTACTACATTCATCACTAATAAACTCACAATCATTCACTATTACAATAAATTTTTATCAATATTATTTTAATTCTCAACATACTCTTCATACTCACTTATATCTCAAACATTAAATTTTGATAATAGGTTTATATTCATGGTATTAGAGAATATCCTAAAATTCACCATTGAAAAAAACATTAATTTTTTGAATTTTGAAGATTTTGTTTTTGAGAATGTATTTTTAATTGAATCATAATCTTTATAATATTATTCACCTTTAATGATTCAGGAATTTTATATGAAATTTAAAATAGATTAAAACTTGAAATGCTTCAATGGTAGCTTTCCCAAAAACATTCTTTAACTAATTCTCATAATTGTTAAATTGATTGACACGAGTTTGTCAAATTTCAATTCAATATCATCTTCTTCATTAGAGACATTTTATAATAAAACTATTTCTTTCATTAAATTCCCAAATTTAAAATCATTAAAATATATTTAGATATCATATTTTCTCCTCTTCTTAAAATCATTATATTTCCTATTTTATATGAAATAAAAAATCAATTGAATTTATCTAATTGAAGTGTATTAGGATTATGATCCGGAAACCCTTGAAATTTTTCTATAAATATATTTGGAATGATCTATATCATGTTTTAAATAATCATAGTTTCTTTTAACTTTCCACCATTTCCTCTAATAGTGATAATGAAATTCTTCACTTGAGTGAGGACATCATCTACTTTTTCATTATCATCCATTTTGATATCCTTATATTTTATATTCTAATAATATATCTTATATTTTTTCTCTCTCACATTAACCTGGTTATTGTTTTATAAGTTATCTAAAATCCCCTTTTACTTCTTTATAACTTTATCCCTGAGAAATAACATTTCTGAAAGACATGATAATATAAAATTTCCAGATAGATCATTATTTAACCAAAAATATATATAAACTATTTTCATTTATATGCCTGTTAATATAGTGAAATCTATAAATTTATTCCTTTAATATGTATAGGTTGGTTAATATAAAGTATGGAGACATCAAATATTTGTATATATAATATTTTTCCAATTAAAAGTATAAAATCCCTTACACATAATAAAATTAATTTGATCCATATCCTATAAATAAATTAAAATATTAAAACATCCAACACTGATGAACCAATTTTTTAAATGATCTAAATAGATAAAAAATCATTTAAGTGTGTTACAACCCACGATTTAACTATATTTGTTCCATAAGTAAATAATATATCCAACAATTTCTCTAAATGAAGTGATGTAATTAATCAAAAACCATTATACATTTTGATACAAATATATATTCTCAATATCCCCTCTAAAACATATTCATTTAATTATAGGGTACAAATAGTAGTAAAAATATAATGAAATATAGGAATAATGAAAATATATTCAAGTTTTAATAATAATGAAGTTAAATTTTTATTACTAAAAAAACTAAGAAAATAATTTCATACTTAAAAACATATTTTCATAACATTACAAAATAATTCCCTGAAAATAAGTACACTGTGATAAAATAGTAATATAATATAATGATAATATGAATAATATATTACCATTAAATTAAATAGTAAATGATTGGAAATAAAAATATATATTACTTAACATTTTTAAAAGATACCCTCCAATGTGATCAATTTTCCATTATATTATGAGATTAATACTAAATATTGAATCCTAATAAAAATTAAAATATTTTTGAAATAATCACAATTTTTTAATTTATCATTATTTTATTATATTAAGTTGAATTTGGATTTTTTTCTAAAATGATTGATTTTTTCTGAATACTGTAAAATTCAATTTCTACAAATAATATAAATCTATTACATTATCAATATATAAGTATTAATTAGTAAAATAATTCCATTATAATATATTTTATTTGTGAATTTAAATTTTTATATTTACAATATTATATTTTAAATTTTCTAATTTTAGTTAATTTAAAAAAAAAATTCCTTTAATATATTAATCATTTAGCCTTTAAAATTTATTTTTCATTAAATTTAAAAATTGATTGAAAATGGGATTAAAAATTCTAATCGTTAATTCAAAATTATATAATAAGTATCTGGTATTTTTTGGGCTTAAAGGTAAATTACCTATGTAAAAACTAGTTACCGTGATGAAAACTAAAAAGGTGAATGTGAGTAACTTTAAGGGTAAAGGGACTATAACATTTAAAAAAATTTATATTTCAATGGATGGGGTTTTTATTGAAATTATGTCATCTCAAATAAATTAATTGTCAATTTTTTAGAATATATATTCTGTTGTGACTTACAATTATTGAATACATTTGAGTATATACAAAAAAGACACACCTCTGAACTTATAAAATGAGAACTTATTTTCTCAATTATTCTGAAAACAAAATATCTTGATTTTGGCCTATAAATATCCAAAACCACACCATCATATTTCTAGATAACATAAGGAGTTTATTATCTTCTTAAAATAATATCCCTCAAAGGTTTAATCCATTTTTCAAACGTGATAATCCAAGAAGTGATGTATAAGCTCATTAAATTTCTTTTTTATATTTTTGTATATCATTTTATTATTACAAAAATTTCATTTCATGATAATATAATGATAAAAATAATTATCATTTTTATCAAATTTTGTTATTATAATTATTTTATAATCACTAACCAATCTCCCCTTTTCAATTTAGATAATGAAAATTTAAATCTTGTGTTCTGCAAACTGCCACCTCCATGAATAAATATGTTTTATTTTCATTCAAATACAATCATAAATAGTTTTAGTTTATATGTGATAATAATATAAGATGTGTATAAGGAAAATATAAAATTAATATGGTTATTTTTGAATACGAAATATAGTAACAATAATTATGAGTTAATCCATCGATATCGATAAATAACCTCAAACTCTTTCTTAAATATTTTAGTTTTCATAGAAAAGGATTAAAATTGTAAAGTAATTGACAAAAAACATTATAAATGTTTATAAGAAATAAATTAAAAAAATTAATTAATGTTCTAGAAATGATGATATTTGGGAGAAAAATGAAGATCAATATTTCATTTATAAACCTATTTCAAAATGATAAATATTACTAACACTCTATATTGAATTGAGATTTCAAAAATGTTATACATTAAGAGAATATTTATTAATGAATTATATAAATTGAAATATATAATATTGACGTATTTAAATAGGTAATTATGATATTGATATTTATCATACATGGTGTTAAATTATTTTGGTAGAGATAAAGGTTCCATGTAAGGAATATGGTAACATAAACTCTCTTATATGAGTTATATAATTTATTATTGATCAAATTTTTCCAATACATTTACATTGAATGATGTCCAATTTTTTTCTAGAGAAAAGATGTTTATAATTCAAACCTAATTTATAGAATTTTTTATTCTCACATATTTATCAGAAAACAAATTATAACCTTTGAAAAATCCTCATAACTATATATTTTACATAAATTATTACCCAATGTTTTCAACAAATATATTCAATGATATTTTTTTACTCTCTATATTCAAAAACATATATCTATAATGATGATATGTTTCATTTTTCACATGTATTATTAAATATATAAGATACTATGATTAGGTAATCCTGATTTAATTTTCAACCAATTTATATTAGGATCGTTATTAATTATTATGAAACCCATATTTCATTCATTGGGTTATTTATGAATTTGAATGGTTTCAATTTCAATGTCACATGGAATAAATTATATTTACATGAGTTTATTATGAAATGTGAATGAATTCTATTTAGACATATCTGAAACAGAATATTTTTCCCTCGCATCAATAAGATAACTTTATGATTGATTTTATGTGTCACACATATATATGGATGATGAAAGGTGGGGTACAATATCACATTCCAATTCATTGGTTTACTTTTATGTCTCATGATATTTTTGAACATGGAAATAATTATTTCTCTCACCCCAAGAATGGGCATGATGGGATATTCCATATTTATAGGTGATGAAATAATATGTTTACTCACATTAGATTTCCTATTCTTATGGGTGTGCCAAATTTCCATGTTATTAATAAAGTTATGTTAAAATTTCAAGATGCATTTTATTTTCATGAAATGATATGTCTTCTTGATTAAGTCTTATATTTATAGTATTCCACAATTTTATGTCATCCTCATGTGATATATGACTATTGACTTTTGTTTTGAGCTAATAATATATTTTATTCTTCATTAATAATTTTTTATGGTATTATGGTACTCTAAATTTTATTATGATTATCATATTAGATCATTCATCGATATAAAGATATTTATGTCTTCCTCATGTTTCAGAACATGTTATTATATGTTTTACCTTAATGATAATACAATATCACCCATTTATTATTTTTCCAATCCATAGGTTATGAAGATGACTATATCATGTGAGATATCTAGAATAGGGTCTAGAGTATAATATTTATGGTGAAAATATTATTTGTTAAATAAAATAATATGCTCATGTAGATAATGTCCAAGATATAAGGACGTTAGTTCCATGGCATGGGGAATTATTTTTAAGATGTAATATTTAAAAAATGTTATTAATGAATAATAAATTTTATAAATAGATGGGGTCCCATTGGTTTGGGACATAATAGGATTTAATTATTTTTTGATATTATTTTATTTATTTTGGGTATTATCTTAGAGAACTTTAGTGAGAACCCCAAGGGAAAATCTAATTATAGGATGATATCTTAAACTATTGGTAAAGACATATGTACATGGTTTTCATTAGAAATAAATCTATTTATGGATTCTATAATGGGATATAGGATTTGGAAAATATTTACCTTTTGGTGAGAACATTAAAAAGGGTGTGATGGGTATTAACTCCGTTATCAACTTTTGTATGGAAGAGAGTCCTAACTGAGCACTAGGTTTGACACTCCTAGGAGATAATCTCTAGATTATCATATACACTCCACTAACAACTAATACATATTTATGCCATTTTTAAATTGAGGTATTAGGTTGAGAAGAATAAGATATCCCAATATAATGTAACCTATATAAAACTAAGATTGATATAGGTTGAACTAAAGGAATTTTGACTATTATGAAAATGTGAATGAATTTGAAATTTTTAATGTTTAATTATATTTAATATTATTATAATATACACCTATTTGTAATTTTTCATCACCTACGTAAAAACATTTAGATTCAAATATGGATATAACAAGAAAGAACCTTGAGGGAAAAATATAATGTGAATATTATCCCAATGAAAATCCCATCAGAATGGGATATGTAGTGAGAAAACAAGTTATTAAGCCAATGTACCTCTTCAAAAATATGATTAAAAATATGATCATAATATAATTTTGAAATTTTTTATGGATGTTAATAATTAATTTTAATGAAATATCATTAAATGGTGATGATGAGGGGAAAATTTTTCAGTTCTATATCCATAAAAAATATTGGAATAAAACTATAGGAATCACATTAAGGGGATTGAGAGATTCATTAATTGTGGAAGAGGGGGTCATCAAGAATTAATCTAGCATAGAAAAATAAATATTTGGTTGATAATATTGAAAGAAATATATTTCATCATAAGGAACCATTTATAATTTAAAGAATTCTGTGTTTGAAACATATGCGTAATCCAATTCAATTCCAAAATCCAAGGACGAACCTAAATGATGATAATCACAATCCTTTAACAAAAATATGGAAATGAAATACCCAAAAATTAATTAATCATTAAGTGAATATGATTTTTGTGTTACAATTACCCTTTAGGATGAAGTTTTAGACTTATTAATTGAATTTAATTACAGGAACTCCAGTATATCTAAGATGGTTTTTAAGATCATTAAATAACCACCTTGATGATATTACTATCAAAAAAATATTATAGTGGTATATATATTTTATTTCATGATGAATATCATATTAATTTACCTTGGGGAAATATTAATATCCTTCCATTATATAAATTTAACAATATTTTAGTGATTAAACAGTTCACTCCACTTAGACAGAAAATTATATGCAGTATGGAAAAAAAATTTGTAATATCATATGATTTTTTATCAATGAAAGGATGATAATAACTACAATCTAGAAAAAATTATAAAATAGGTATCATGCCATCGAATTTGATTGAATATTGACTCAAATGGATAGAAGATACTTAATATTGATTCTTAGATTGTTCTGATTAGAAAGAGATGTTTCCAAGTTTGTATGGTTGATATATTTATAGAAATATCACCCTATATTGTATTTATAAATATCCTATATATATATGTCATTGGTAATAAATAATTAAAATTTATAGGATTTATTTATCTGGGGAGAATGTAACAAAAAGGGATTTAAATATATATGTTTCTTAAATAAATAATATATCAGATATCATTATCCACAAGAAATGATGATAATAATCAGAATCCTGAAAAAAAAATATAGATGTTGAATATAACTATCACATAGATCCAATTAGTTATTTGGAATTAATAGTACTAACCTAATTAGATAATATATGTACAATTAAAATAATATACACTTTTAATATAACGATTAATGAGAACCATTTGATTATAGAGAATTCATATTTTAAACATAATTATGATATATAGGTATAATAAAAATAATTACTACTTTTTATACTAATGGAATTCAATTAGTATAGCTATAATAACTAAGAAAATCATTTTTTCTTAAAAATATAATTTCTTATATTTAGGTTTTACTTCATGAAAATAATTATATAATCAATAAATAATAATAAAATATGTTGATAATATTAATAATAAATTACCAATATATTAAATAATAAATTATATGTAATAATAATTATTAGCAAGTATCATTCTAAAATAAAATTTTGAAATATAATCATTTTTGCTATGTTTTTGTATTTTTTTTAAATATTAAAATATAAAATATCAGAAATTTAATTTTAATTAATTAAAAACAACGTTATATTATTCATGTTAATATTAAATTAACATTAATTTTTTAGTTTTTTGAAAAAATATTGATTATATGTGAATATTGTAAAATAACATTTTTATAGATAACATGAGTTTATAACGTTATTAGAATATAAGTATGAATTGTTAATTTATGAAACCATTATAATTTATATCATAATTTAATATATATTTTTATGTACGAAAACTTTAATTTATAAACCCATATTTGATATTATATGATTTTAGTTGGACATTTCAAAAAATAATTTTTTATAAATTATACATTTAGTATTTAAAACATTATTTTTATAACTTTTAAACATTGAATGAAAATGTATTTGAAATTTGGAATCATTAGGTCCAAATTTTATATTACGTACCATTTTATTTTTTTGCTTAATGTAAAAATTAGCTTCATAAAAACAAGTTACTATGGTGAATACTAAAATTATAAAAGCAAGTAATGTTTTAGGTAAAGTCCCTAACATGTTTAAAATATATTACTATTTAAATTTCTAAGAAGTGTGTCAAACCTATATCCTCCTCGATAGATTTGTTTTCAATTTTTTCCCCAAAATCATTGAGGGTGACTTACAATTGTTGAAATGTTTTGGGTATTTACCAAAATTGCACTCCTTGTCACTTATAAAAGGGGAAGTCCTATCCTCAATTTTCCCCCCACATATATCATAATTTTTTTAGACCAAATTCAACTAACACAATTCATCACAATTCTATATTCCATAAAAAGTCTCTATTCTTATAAAAATTCCATCCTTCAATGTTTTCATCCACTTCATAAAAGATATAATCCAAGAAGTAAGGTATCAGTTTCTAAACCTTTAATTATTTTTTTTATTTTTATGATTTCATTTTTACTCTAATTTCATTTCACCATAATAATTTTATAATATTAGTACAATTTTTATACTAAAATTTTATTGTAACACTGAAAAATGTATTAATATCCCACTCAGTTTCCATGATGTAAAATGAAAATATGGATAATGTGTTGTGTGGACTATTGCCTCCTTGAACAAATGTGTTTCATTTTCTTTCACATATATTAATGGATGGTTTTATTTTAAAATTGATAATTATATATGATATTTATAAGTAATATGTATCATTAATATAGTTATTTTTAAATAAAACATAATTTAGTAATCATTGTGAGATAATCCATCGATATAGATTAATAGTATGAAACTAGTTCTTCATCAATTTTATTCTAAAAAAACTAACCAGAACTTTGATGTAAATTAGTTAAAAAATTAAAAGTTTTTATAGAATAAAAACCCCTAATTGGTTGTAAATTATTATTTTAGGTATAAACATGAATATCAAAAAAACCTTTATTAACCATGTTAAAAATGTTTAATACTATTAACATATGGTTTTGAAATGTTTCAACCTGACCCCAGAAATCCCAAAGATGGTGTATACTACAATTACAATATAATGATTAGAAGGAATAAATTCCCAAATGAGAAATGAGTTTGGTATTATTGGTAAACCTGATACAAGACTCTTGTATTACAAATTAATACCATATTTACAACATAATGTTTTTCAAGGATAATACCCATATTCTATCTATCATATCCTTTCAAATCATTATAATTACATTTCATGGAATCATAAGGAAAGAAACTAATTAATAGTGAGACAGAATTCTCAGTAATTGTCATGTATAGAAGAATAAATAATGAGTAAGTGAGAATAGTAAATATGGAATGGTAATAACTGATGACACATGAGATGTATTAAATAAACAGAAAATGAAGTGCATAAAAATATGGAAATGTTAATAACAGAAAACACATGACATATAAAATAATTAGATATTACATAATCTATATGATAAGGAAAATAACCGAAACAAATGAATATAATGTAATGTACTAAAAATTAAATGAATCCATTAATATTTCAGTTATATTATTTCATAGAAAAATAATAAATTAATCTAAATAAGGTAAATTCATAATTATTGGATTTCATGTTTTTTTATATATGGTACCATTATCATTAAGGACATTCAGAATATGTTATGGAATATTGGGTAAAAACCCATCTAAATATATCCAGCTTACTCATCCCATGAGACTACAAATGAATTACGAAGCTATTTGTAACTTGTCCCAACCAATGTAACACTAGTCTAAAGATTTCCCCATATATCTAATAATTGGTTTAACAATGTTCCTTATCAAATATTTGTAGGGAGTATAACATACTTATTTATCAATAATTCCCTAGTAAATAAAATTTCATTCAAGTTCATACAATATGTAAAAATGCTACACATTTAAGATAAAAATAATATCCACAATAAATGATATTAATATTTTGGGGAAAATTATTATTCAATGATCAATGGATTTTGATTATTTCAATTGGTCAATCAATGCAATCATGGAAATAAATTTTAAAAATACCATTTTATAAGTCAAATAAAAATAGTTTAGAGGAATAATGAGTATGGTATCAATAAAAAAATTCAAAGTTTTATAAAAATAAAGGATTGTTTTATTAATGAATTAAAATACAACAAAAATTTCTTTAAAAAACATTATTCATGGAAAAAACAATTTTTATGAAAAAATATTGAAAATAATTTTCTTTGAATATCTATTTTGAAAAAAATTATTTAAATATTAACTTTTTTAACATGAAATGGAAGCTTCAATGAAATTTTGTAAGGTAAACCTATAAAATACATATAAGGTAAAAATAAACATTCCTCTTTCATGGTAAAATGTTAGAAAAATGAAGTTTTCAGAAAAATAAAAGAAAATCCCTTTGAAAACTTTTATGAATTACAATTTGAAAAAATTCATTCATAAATAATTTTATAAACGTTAAAAATATTTTTAAAACTTATTTGGAAAACATGGTTTTTAAAATTAAATATTTTATCCAACAAAAGAGAAAAAATATAGATATTTTTTCAAAATTGAATTTTCTTAAATACATTGAGTACCAATCAATTAAAAATTTGATATATTACATGAATTTGGTAAAGAAAAATCACATGATAAGAAAACTAAAAGGCTTATTATAATATGAATAAAAAATTTATTCATAGGTAAATTCATGTATAAAAAGTCTCGAACAAAATGTGATTGTGAAGTAAACACTTGAAAAGAACATAATTTTGATGTGGGAGTTATCAAATGAATATATTATTTGTTTAAATTTTAAATTAAAATAAAACCCATGTAAAAAAATACCATGTATTGAAAATTTATTACAAAAATAATTTTATAATAATAATGAAAATTAAGAAGTAATATAACCTAATTAAACATAATTTTGAAACACGGATTTTCATGTCTTTTTTTTTGATCTGGTTTATTTGAAGTCATGATACTTTTATTGGGTCTTGTGTTAGATTATTTTTGCGTTTTTAAGTTTCATATATGTCTAATCACCCTAATTGGGGTTCCCCATTTCTTATTTAGTATTTTTTGGAGAAAGGGTGGTTACTTCATGTTTTGGGCCAACCGTGAGCCCATTTCCAGTTTTAAAAACCAAATTTTTTTTCTTCTATCACTCCTTTATTTTTCAACCTTTTTCACCCATTAAACTTCCCACATGGTCTCAACTGATTTATTAACACTATCATATCCTTTTTTAACTCATAAAATTTCATAATCATTGTGAATTTGGGTTACTTATTTAGGCATTGGGACAGCCCATGGGCCCATTTCATGTTTTAAAAAAATAATTTTTTATTTTATATCTAATTAAATATTTAATATTTTTCGGTGAGTACACCTCCCACCCAATTAAAATATCCCTATACTCACCCCCATTATCTATTTTCCCTCTTTGGATCTCGGAATAGTCTCGGAGTGGGGAAACATTCTCAATGTCTCTCAAATCATCTAGAATTGACAAGGTAAATTGTATAATTCATAAATCTATCAATTCATACTATTTGGGCCACAAATCTTCTTTCCATGGTTTTTCTAGATCTTAGGACTCTCTCGAAGATGTTTTGAGCCATTCTATTTTATCAAAGGGTGAAGATCTAGTGGAATGAAAATATTTTTCTAGTTGAAAAGGTGAGATTCCTTCTCCTTTATCCTCCATCTTCTTCCTCCTTTCATTATTTCTTAGTTTTATAATCTCCCCTAGTCCAGTTCTACTTAGGGTTCTGTTATTACGTGATTTTTATGGGGTTTTTATTCATTTGGGTTTGGTCGTTATAGGTGTAGGGTTTGTAAACCCTCGGATGGTGATTTCATGTGTGTGTTTCCATTACGCCAAGGATTTGAGGTAGGATATCCCTTGCACTTGCCTTTATTATTTAAGTTTCATCAATTTATTATTCGTACCACTTGATATATATATATATATATGTTTATTATTTTTTTAATCCTTTGTATAGTTTTCTTGGTGTTCAAAATCATTGTTTGTGCCTTTTTTTAAAGGTAGTGTTGTTTTGTCATAAAAATGCACACCAAGTGTTTGTTTAAATGTTTTGCTATCTTTAAAAACTATTTTTTGAGGTTTATAATATGTTTTCTAGTATTTTTAAAATATTACAGTATCTTTAATTAAATCTATAATTCAATTGGTTTTTTATTCCTTTTCAAGTTCTTAAAATAATTTGATTTGTTTAAAAAGGGCATGCCATGTGTTCGGTAAATTGCCCGGTTGGCTTTTATATGTGATGTGTGATTTTAAAATTATTTGTTTGGATTTATAAATTAATTGAAAGAATTATAAATGGTATTTTTTTTTCTTATATGTCTTTCCAATTTTTTTTGTTTTTACAAACAAATGGGTTTTGGTTTACAACATGTTTTGGTCCGTGTTGTTAGAAAATGGTCGGTTTCACATCCTTATAAAAATTGTTGTTTTTTGAATATGTAACCTGAGTGTTTTAAGGGATTTATGAATTTGTTTTGATACTGTAAACGGTTTTTATAAACCTCCTTAATAAAATTTAATTCATACCTTGGTCAAATGTTAGTTTTGAGAAAGGCTTAAAGGCCTGTTAGGCATTTGTTTTGTTTTGTAAAAATTGTTCCATGTGTATTTCATGTTCTATCTTTTTTGGAAAATTTAATAGTCCATGAAAATGATTTATTAATTTTATTTGGGACTTAAAATATGGTATTTTATGTTATTGATGGGTTCGTTTCCTTAAAAGAGCATCTTTGAATGGATTTTATGTGCAAGGCCTCGTGATACTCCTTGAAATTGATTTACAAAATTTTTTACTGGTTTATTGATTTGTGAAAGAAATGTTAATAAATTATGTTGTTTGTTAGTATGTTTATGGTTTGGGAGTTTAATTTTTATATGGAAAGTGTATTTGATAATATTTATAACTTGATTGATCACCAAAAGGAATCCCGGGTATCTAGGTGGGCGGACGTGTACTAGTATGCTAGTGATTCCGTGGGTTTTGGCCCCTGTTTCACATAGAAAGATTGACGAAGAGAACACAAACTAAACTATGATGATTATGATATTGGGGGACCACTAGGTTATCTTTATACTCCCTACTAGTATCTCGTGTGCACGAGAACAGATATTTATTATGGTTACTTTCACCGAGATACGAGGTACCTAGGGATCAGAACTAACTAGTTCCTTGGGGTGTTCCCGTGACTTGTGCTCATTGGATATTTTTTACTCACCGTCAGTATATGGAATGTTTGGATGGTAAATTCAGCAGCGTGTGTGATTTATTTAAATGTTTCAATTTTTTAAATCATCCCTCTTGAAAACTATTTTCATTTTTAAGTTACACCTCTTTGAAAATTTGTTACTTGAATTTTTGTTTATAAAGCATGAAAGTTTTTATCTGATAATTATTATAGCATGGAACCTCATTTGAAAAACATACTTTTATTTCTTTTATTTAAAACATGAAATTGAGTTTTCTTTTATTTTAAATTATGTGCATTGGGAATAGAATATTAGGCTAACCTGCTGAGTTTTAATACTAACGTCTATAGTCTTCTTCTGTTTTTAGCCCTTGTGTAGGTTTCTTCTTGAGTTTAATTGCCTTGGGTGACATGTAATCATTATGTTTGATAGTTACCAGAAGTGTCACACGGAGTTATTTGGTTATCAGGTTTGTTCAGTTGAGTTTTTGGTTTAGTTCTACTTTTATTTTCTTGTACAAATAATGTTTGGTTCAATTTTTATATAAATGATTTTTGGGATATCCATTTATTTCTTCTATTTGTTTGATTAATTATATATGGGAAAAATCATTACCTTGTTTACTCTATTGATTCCCTTTGCGCTTGTCTCTATCCTAGGAGGATTGGGAACTCCTCTAGGGACATGTCGTTGGATGGACTAGGTGACCAGTTCATGGTTGACTTGGGCTGGTTCATGACAAAATGGTATCAGAGGAGGTCGGCTCTTAGCATACAATTCTGTTTAGAGCACCCTTTTTGGTATTTAAAGGTAGATGGATTAGGATTGTTGGGACTTGAGGCGTAAGTGCGGGAGGAGCATCATGAACTCTTGTTCGTTCTTATCCTCAGGATTCCATGGTAAGTCTGGTTTTATTAGTTTCCTTTATTCTTGCTGATTATTTGGTGTTTGGATATGATAAAGGGAGTCTGAATAATAGAATTTGTGAGGCCACAGGGCCTGGAAAGCCATGTGGAGCTGGGGAATGGCCCTAATAAGTCGCTCTGTGTTGGTGTTGTGTTTGACATATGGCCACAAACCTTATGGTCAGGTCAACCACCGACACTAGTTCCCTTTTGTGGGTTTCTTGGACCTTTCATTAATTCTGAATTTTTGTTTTGAAAATCCTTGAGTGAGAATTATGGAAATGGGTTTTAAAGTAAGGATTGTATTTGGAAAAGTAGAAAAGGGGTTTTCAAAAATTAAATATAATAATGGTTTTGTTAAGTTTGTGTTTTTTTCAAACAAATTTTGGGGAGGAAGTGGAAATGATTTAACGGGATATGATTTTCCCTAATCTAAAATTTTCGTTTGTTGAAGTAATATGTTTTAAATGTGTGAATCATTTTAAATTAATTCTGAAGATTTGGTTTAAATGGGGTGTTTTGGGCTATTCAAAAGTGTTTGAATCTAATGAATGGGTTTTTTAAATTTGGTTTTGTGCGGCTAGTGTTTTTCTAGAAAGGGGTTTTGGCTTTTGTGGTTGTCAGATTATGAAAAGAGACCTTGCTGAATTTTTTTAAAAATGGGGAAGGGATATTTGGAATAGAATGGTTGTTTTTGTAATTTCTATTAAATGAAATGGATTCTTTTATTTAATCAAGTCGTTCTTAATGAAGTGTGGTTTTTTTTGTGGAATATGAAAAGAGTTTTTGACTTGGTGGTTGGTGTTCCTTTTGATGGTACACGATTTTTGGAATGATGTTGTTTTGTTATAGCCTTTGGTGTTTTCATTGGTTCTCACATGCATAGTTTTGTTAATATCTAGAAGGATGGTCTATATGGCATGTTTTTTGAGTGCCTGGGGTGGCATGTAAATTTTCATGTGAGTGAGACATGATGAAACACCATTGGTGAATGTGAAAATCCACCAAGTTAGTTTTTTTTAAAGTGTTTTTATCTGAAAAATTTTGGTGTTTGTTTTGAACCAATAGTTATATGGATGGTGTATCCTATTTCTTATAAGTTTTATCAATTTAGTATGATTTTTTATGATCTAGAATTCATAATCTCATTGCATCTAGAGATGATATCTTTTTGGTGGCTTGGTTTTGGAGTAATTTTCAGTTGGTTTCTAAACATGTGTTGGATGTTGTGATGTGGGCACAGATTGTTCTATATTTAAAATATTTCTAAGTGATAAACCTAAGGATTATTTCTCATGATTAAAAATATATATCCACCTCCTAAAATAATTCCTCATCCTGTTAGTTTAAATAGAGAGCTATTTGGGATCGATTCAATGTGCTTCCAGTTCATGATAATTCGGGTGGACATAACAGTTGTGTTCGTTGATATTGATGCATTTTTACATATTCATTATCCATTCTAATCCTCATTCTTATTGAGATATAATTTGGATATATATATATATATATATGATTTCTTATTTATATGAAAGTGTTTTGTTGAGCAAGTGAGTTTTTTGATTGGTGTGATACTTAGCGCCTGACTGCAGGGCAGCTGATGCTTCATGATCTATGGCTCCAGCCATAGGCCTCAGAGTGAATCTTTTCACACAGTCAAAAAATCTACAGAGGTTTGAGGCGCTTGACCAGGATCCTACCTCCAACATTGTGGTAAGGTAGTTTCTATGTCTATATTGGGATTCCTCATTACTGTGAATTTCATTTTTTGACAACAAGTGTGGTGGACTTATCCCCCACACAGTGTCTACGGTTATGCCTTCATGGATGTGGGTTTCCAATCAATGTCCCTTTGTGGACCACCTCTGTAAATCATGTGCGGTCATGGTGTTACCTATTCATAGTTGGAGAGTTTTTGGGAAGTTCCTTGGGTTTTTTTGTGGTTCTAATTCCAAAATTATTGGGTCCCCTTCCCTCCCCTCCCCAAGTGTTGGGGGTCTAGATCCGTGCAGAAAGTGATGGCCAAGTTCTCGTCCCCTCTGTTCAAGAGTGGGTGGTTTATATATTCATGTTGTAATACTCTTAACTTAGGTTGGTTGGCTTTTTTGGGAGAGTTTTTTTGGACTTTTTAATGAGAGTTAATGTTGAGTTCTTGTTTTTTCATTTCTAGTTGGGATCTAATGGTTGGAAGACCCACCACAGGACTTATTGTTTTTTCCTCCTATGAACATGTCTAGTGCTAGTTGTTTATTAATTTTGGGGAGACCATTATAAACCCCCCAAAATTCCTTGGTTTTATTGAGTTATTTTTAGTTTGGGTGATTGTTTGTTTCATTGGGAGAAGTCCCAACAATCGGGTTCTTGGATTTGTTGTGGAGGTGGTGGCTTGACCGTTCCATTGATTTTCACAAAGTGGTTGTGTGTTGGTGTTTTGTTTGGAAATAGGTTTAATTTGTGTTGATGGAAAATGAAATTTTAAAATATTGATAGGTTGTATAATGTTGATGTGTAATCCCTAGGTGTTTATCTTTTAGCTAGAAATTGTTATGGCTTTCCAGGGGCGGAAAGCTTTAATGGTGGGGAGAATTGTCACACCCGGGTTTTCATGTCTTTGTTTCGATCCAGTTTATTTGAAATATCAATACATTTATTGGGTTTTTTGTGAGATTAATGTTGAGTTTTTAAGTTTTATCTATGTCTAATCACCCTAATTTGGGTTCCTTATTGCTTGTTTATGTTTTTTTGGATAAAGTGTGGTTACTTCATGTTTTGGGCCAACCGTGAGCCCATTATCAGTTTTAAAAACCAAATTTGTTTCTTTTATAATTCCTTTTTTTCAACATTTTTCACCAATTATAATTTCCACATGGACTCAACTAATATAGTAAAACTACCATATCCTTTTTTACCTCGTAATATTTCATAATCATTGTGAATTGGGGTTACTTATTTAGGCATTGGGCTATCCCATGGGCCCATTTATAGTTTTTAAAAAATAATTTGATTATTTTATATCTAATTAAATATTTAATATTTTTTGGTGGTTTTACCTCCCACCAAAATCCAATATCCCTATCCTAACCCCCATTATCTATTTTACCTCTTTTGAGCTCAGAATAGTCACGGAGTGGGGAAACATTTTCAATGTCTCTCAAATCTTCCAGAATTGACAAGGTAAATTTTATCATTCATAAATCTATCAATTCGTACTATTTTGGCCCCCAATATTCTTTCCCTGGTTCTTCCAGACCTTAGGAGTCTCTCCATGACGTTTTAATCCATTATCTTTTATCTAAGGGTGCATATCTAGTGGAATACGAAGAGTTTTATAGTTGAAATGTCGAGATTCCTTCTCATTTATCCTCCATCTTCTTCCTCCTTTCATTATTACTTGGTTTTATAATCTCCTCTAGTCCTGTTAGACTTAGGGTTTTGTTATTCCATGAATATTTATGGGTTTTTTATTCATTTGGGTCTGGTATTCATAGGTTTAGGGTTTGTAAACCCTCATATGGTGATTTCGTGTGTGTGTTTCCATTATGCCAAGGATTTGAGGTAGGATATCCCTTTCACTTGTCTTTATTATTTATGTTTCATCAATTTATTGTTTTTAAAACCTTATATATATATATATATGTTTATTATTATTTTTTAGCCTTTGGATAGTTTTTTTTTGTGAAAAGGGTTTTTTTCCTTGTTTTGTGAAAGGTAGTGTTGTTTGGTCATAAAAATGCACACTAAGTGTTTGTTTAAATGTTCTTCTATCTTTCAAAACTAATTTGTGAGGTTTATATGATATTTTATGTTATTTTTAACATGCTACATTATCTTGAATAAAATATGTCATTCAATTGGTGTTTTATTCCTTTTCAAGTTCTTAAAATAAATTGTATTGTTTAAAAAGGGCATGCCATGTGTTTGGTAAATTACCTGGTTGGCTTTTATGTGTGATGTGGGATTTAAAAATTATTTTTTTGGATTTATAAATGAATTATTATAATTATAAATGTTATTTTTTGGTCTTTATATGTATTTACAATTTGGATTTGTTTTTACAAACAAATGTGTTTTTGTTTACAACATGTTTTGGCCCGAGTTGTCAGAAAATGGTATGTTTCCCATCCTTATGGAAATGGTTGTGTTTTGAATATGTAACCTGAGTGTTTTAAGGGATTTATGAATTTTTTTTCTGATTTAAATGGATTTTATACACCTCTTTAATAAAATTTAATGAATACCTTGGTCAAATTTTATTTTTGAGAAAGGCTTGAAGGTTCGTTTGGCATTTGTTTTGTTTTGTAAAAATGGTTCCATGTGTATTTCATGTTTTATCTTTTTGGGAAATTTTACGGTCCCTGAAAATGATTTATTTATTGTTTTGGGGGATTCAAAATATGGTTTTTTCTATTATTGATGGGTTTTTTCCTTAAAAGAGCATCTTTTAATGGATTTTATGTGCAAGGCCTTGTGATACTCCTTGATATTGTTTTACGAAATTTTTTGATGGTTTATTGATTCATGAATGAAATGTGAAGAATTTATGTGGTATTTATGTGTCTTTATATTTTGGGAATGGAATTTTTTTGTTTAAAGTGTATTTTATAACATATGTAACTTGATTGAGCACTAAAGGAAATCATGGGTATCTATGTGGGCAGACGAGTACTAGTATGCTAGTGATTCCATGGTGTTTGGCCCCTGTTTCACATAGAAAGTATGATAATGACAACACTAACTAATCTATGATGATGATGATGTTGGGGGACCACTAGGTTATGGGTATTCTCCCTTCTAGTGGCTCGTGTGTTTGAGAATGAATATTTATTATGGTTACTTTCACCGAGATACGAGGTACCTGGGGATCACAACAAACTAGCACCTAGGGGTGTTCCCATGACTTGTGCTCATTGGATATTTTGTACTCACCATTGTCATACGGCATGTTTGGTTGGTAAATTCAGAAGCGTGTGTGATTTATTTAAATGTTTCAATTATTTAAATAATCCCTCTAGAAAACTATTTTCATTTTTGAGTCTCACCTCTTTGAAATATTGTTACTTGTATTTTTGTTTAAAAAACATGCAATTTTTTGTCTGATAATTATTATAGCATGGAACCTCATTTGAAAAACATACTTTTATATCTTGTATTTAAAACATGAAATTGAGGTTTCTTTTATTTTAAAGGAAGTGCTTTGGGAATAGAATATTGGGATAACCTACTATGTTTTAATACTCACGCCTATAATCTTCTTCTGTTTTTAGACCTTGTGCAGGTTTCATCTTGAGTTCGATCGCCATGGGAGATGTGTGATAATTATTTTGGAGAGTGATCAGCGGTGTCACATAGAGTTAGTTGGTTATCAGTTTTGGTCAGCTGAGGTGTTTGTTTAGTTCTACTTTTAGTTTCTTGTACAAATAATGTTTAGTTCAATTTTTAAATAAATGTTTTTTGTGATGTACATTTCTTTCCGCTATTTTTTGATTGTTTATATATGGGAGAAATTGTTCCCTTGTGTACTATATTGATGCCCTTGGTGCTTGTATCCATCCTAGGAGGATCAGGAACGCCTCTCGATACTTGTCACGGGATGTCCTGGGTGATCGGTTCAGGGTTGACTCGGGCTGGTTCATGACAATAATCATGTTATGAAATTCTTTACCACTTGGTCAATTCTATATCAAATGCATTTAGAATAAATAATTCCAATTTAAACATAAAATAACATGAATATAAAAATATTCATGATATGATATATCAAAAAGGGATGAAGATACCACACATAAAATATTTTAGTTATGAATATAAAATTTTATCTCACATATGTAAAATGTGAGATGAAAATACCTTACCTTGATTTTACATTTGATTTAATTTCATTTAACCACATGTATAATGATTTAAAACATGTTACTAATTTATAACATAACCATTTCAAGACACCAGTCTTTTACAAAGTCATCTTGGGCCCATTTTTAGATAATTTTTGCAACTTTTATGTACCATTATTTTGGATTTGAGGTTTCAAGTGAGATTTTATGTTATTTTAATAAAAATTAACAAATAGAGTGTAGTGCGTTGTTTGTGAAATTGTGTGCCTAAACCCAAGGTAGACATGAAATCCGAGATAGAGAGGTCCATATAGTTGGTGGATGGGTTACCCTAACTTTGTGTCACTGCCCAAGTAACTTTCTGAACCTGAATAGAGTGGTATGTATGGTTGGTGGATTGTTTACCCCAATCTTGTGCAACTAACCAAGAAATTGTGTGCGTGAGTTTTCATTAGATGAAATTTAGTTTTTAAATAACATAAACCACATAAACCACCTATTTTGACTAAGGAATGGGTTATAAGAATTCTAGGTCATCCTATAGACTTATGAAGGGATTCCAGGGTGATTCAAACCCCATTCTTCATGATATAGAGCCCAGATAGGAGATATGATTTCTTCCCGGTATGTGGATTTCAACCCTTCTATTCTCCCTTTCATTCCTCTATCTTTCATTGGTGTTTTCATAGAAGATATCAACTACTTCCATGGATATAAACCTATGATATGAGATCTATATATTTTATTGTCGATATATATAAATATTTTCATGATCTTGATGCTTTGATCTAAATGTCAGGTTTAGAGATTTAGATCCATATCTTGGTTGACATTGTTGTTCCACTCAGATTTTTGGTTTGACAAAACGTGCACCTAAACCGAGGTAACAGTGTGAACCTGGATAGAGACGTCCACATGGTTGTTTCATAGATTACCCTAACCATTCATCCCCACCTGGGTAATCATGTGAACCTGAACAGAGAGGCATTGGCACACGGTTTACCCTAACTATGCACCCATACCATGATAATCTTGTTTGAAGTTATTTTTTATTTAAATTTTTTTTATAAACCCCTTAAACCCCTAAACCCCATATATTTCAAGCTAGAATAGGTGTTAATGAGTTTTATGTTATCTTAGAGCCTTCTAGATGGATTATATGGTGATTCAAACTCTATTCATTGAGATCTAATGCCTGGATAGAAGTTCCTCTCTTTTTCCATTATGTTTATTTCTTCCTGTTGCTTCTCATGTTCTTTCTTCTATAATTCATTGATCTTTTCATGGAAGATATTAAATTTTTCCATGGATCATAACCTATGAATACAGATCTAGATCATGGACTGTGTATATAGATAAATATTTTCATGATCTTGATGCTTTGATATTAATTTTTAGTTTTGGTATTTAGATCTGGATCTTTATTGACATCATTGTGCTGATCAGATTTTGGGGATTTCCATTAGGCTAACGTGCATCAAAAAACTAAGGTAGGTAGTATAAATGAAACTCCCATAGTTTTGGATATGATATGTGTGTGTGAGGTTATTTATATTATACCTTCCATCGTTAATATATTTCCTAAATTGGAATAATTAAGAAATTGGAACTCACTTGTGGTTTCCTTGGTGATAAAATCAGTGATTGATCCTTGTGGCTAAGTGGTTATCCAAATAGATCATTGATTTGATGATTTTTATTATTATTTGAGACATTTTAATTAAGATATAAAATGTTGTTGGATTTGGGATAATTAATCAAGGGGAATTAATTATGAGAAATTCTTTTTCTATATGAGATAATTAATGGTCAATTAATTGTGTGTCGTGATATTGATTAAGGATAATTAATTGTGAGACTACTTATGAAAAGATAAGATTTGGGGAGGATAATTATCTGTGAAGGATTAATTATGGAATATAATTTGTGTTTATAGAATAAATAAATGATTAATTAATTATTGGTTTGTGTACATTGTTAATTTTTTGGTAAACTAATGAAAATTGATGTGTTTAACTTATCATTGGATAATTAATTGAATGAATTAGTTAATTCAAGGTAATTCATAAATGGATTAAATTATGATAATTTGGGTGAAATTCATGGCATTATAGACTGGTTGAGAATTAGTTATATGGATGTGGCGTTACTCTCCATTAGTTAACCAAGCTGTTGTGATGTGGGGTGCTATACATGGTGATATGCACCGAATGTGATGAGGGGTGTTAGACATGTTCTTCAAAACCAAATGAATTAAAATAATGAATTATGATTTGAATTAGAGACATGAATTGAAACTATGTTATTCTGATAATTAATGAATAATTTACAATGTGATAACGATATAATTATGAATTGTATTTATTAATTCATATAATTGAATAAACTATCTTTTTATTAAAAATGTTTTAGACACCATTGGTGCTGGCCTACTGATTTGTACTCAATTCTGAGAATACTTCTTTGTTGAAGTAAAGGATAAGGGAAATCCCCCAAGATAGGATGTTGTTTGGGAATGGATAATGGTTGAGGGAACTAGATGTAGTTCAGGACCAACATGATCGTATTTGTGTATTTATTTTCAATTTCATTATATACGTTTGACACTTTCATTGTCATAGAATTCTTTCCATTTTTGTTTAGTATTGTATTTCACGTTTTGACAAACATGTCACCAGGTATTATTCTGGTTATATATATTCTTATGCACTTTTTATTATTGTTTTCTTCTATTTATGTTTTATTCTGATAAAAGTGGGTATAGTTTCCCATGACTGACTTAACATACCCCCTCTTCTAGTTATAACCCTCTTGTGTATGGGGAGGGGAACTTGAGGGAATGTGATCAATTGTCTCGGGGCACTGTTTATTTCCACCCAGGTTGGGATGTTAAAACCATAGTCATATAAATAATATTATATGAAATATTTTTTATAAAATCTTATTACCCATTTCATCATAATCATTCACTATTTTCATTATTTCTATTGTTAATTTCCTTGTATTTTTGAGTATGTTTGACTTTTTATTTTTGTTTATCATAATTAGATCATGATTTAATAATATATAGAATATAAATGAATATATAAAAATCATAATATTCTGTATATATGTATTTATAAAAATTCATTATATTTGGAGATAAGAAATTAAATTCTCCATTCATGGAGACGGTAGGTTGTACGTACGCAGGAACACTAATTTCATTTATTTTTCATATTTCAATGAATTGAAATTAAAAGATATATATTAATATTTATATTATAATTATATAATAATAGTTATTTAAAATTTGTATGATATTATTAATAAATAAATTATTTATAATATCAATGTATAGTTTTAATGAATTATATAACGTTGAGTAGGGGGTAGTCCACACTTCCAGAAAAGATATTATCATATTCCCTAAAATTGGAAGGACTAAATGTATTTATTATATAGAAAATAAATAATACTAATTTAATAATAAATATCATATATTTCATATATTAACATGATGTACATCAAATGTAACATCCCAGGTAAGTAAAGAATATGTTTTTTTCATATTTATTAATTTTTAATGAAATATTAATTTTACTTTAAAAAGGGTTGCTATGTTCGATAGCGTACCCGATATGCAACAAAAGGTTTCTTTGAAATCTTACGTTGCACACTAAAAATATAATATTATTATTTTAAATGGTAGTCAACTCCTAGCTGTTGTATTGTATGTAATGAACAAAACTAAATACCATATGATTATAGATGTTTGTTAAATGTATTTACATTATCCAATATAAAGTTAGAGGCTTAAAATGTGAATGAATCTAATTTTAAGCATAATTTACATTAAAAGGCCGATTTATCGCCTTTTAATGGTGAACCCTTATTAAATCTAGTTTTGGTCACTTTAATATATTCTATATGACCAAATGAAATCCTTATTTAGAACGGGGACATCAAAATTTACTTTGTGTAAAGTTTTGGGATTTTTTCGATAAAAATCATTTTTTAATGAATAGTGAAAATATTGTATTTTAATTCAAAATAATGTTTTAATCTGATATATATATATGTTTGGATTATCTTTTTAATTGGTTTTAAAGTGTAATAAGAATATATTTTTACCATTTAATCCAATTTTGGCCATTGGAATTAATTTCACTTTGAAATTGGACATAAACAAGTGTCGATCTTTTGATAGTTATTGTTTCTTAAAAACACTATTTGTTTTAACAACGGGAAGTAATTTTTAAATTAATTACTACCACTTCTATGTTTTGAATTTTTAAAATTAGACATCAATTTTTAATTTGGAATATCAAATAATTCTTATGCTGAATTTTCGGTATTTTTCGGAAAAATGTCAATTTTTTATGAATAGTGACACCACTTAGTCGTAGTTAAAGAAACTGACTTTTTCATTTAAATTCAATTTTACCACTTCTGTAAAATTAATATCAAAAATGGGACATACATTGTTTTTATAAAGAAGTAAAATGTGGTTCATTAAGATGAAAATAATTTTTTTTGAATAGTAACTTTTGACTTTTATTTACTGTGGTTAAAGGTAAATAGGGTAATTCAAGGTAAAAGGAATATTATAAAAATTCCAAATTACCTTAACACTTGTCCAAACCTTATTTTTTGAGTCATTAACGACCATGGGAATCTTTGGGTCAATTTTTGGACCCCTTTGATCCACTTGGGAGTGATAATGAGAATTTAGATTAATTAACTTAAAGTAAAGGAAAATATGACAAAAGCAAATATCTTTTAGTAAATTAACTTATAAAAGGGGATATATAAATTATTTTTTTGACTATAAATATTCATTGGAAAGATAAAATTATTTCCTACATAATGGTATTTTTTTATAATTTTTAGACAACAAATAAATTAATTTTTTTAGGACATAATAATAATGCAGTGTTTACCTCATTAATAAATCATTTAAATAAATAATATTATAATGATTAAAATATTATCCAAAACATGTCCAATTCTGATTGGATGATTTTATTTCAACCATGAGTCATCTTATATTCGACTATAATTATTTTTGTCCTTTTATAAACAGAATATCATTATATAATAAAATAATGTTTTCACACTTTCCTAAAGAGCTCCTCCTCTCCCTTATAAAAGGAGACCACTTCTACCCAAATCCACACACCTCTAAAGCCATTTTTATCGCCCAAACAATGCCCAATTAATCTCTCAAAATCCCTATCCTCTTCTTAGAAGCCTTACCTTAGGCATAAGGCACTTCAAGAATTCCTTCGGATCAAACCAAAGAAAGTTACCCAAATTAAAGGTAACAGTTTCTCTTAAATTGTTTTCTTTTATATTACTTCTCCAACCCATAAAATCTTTTTATTTCTTTTCTTTTGTAACAACACCAGTATAATCAATATACTAGGATGTTTTTACAATAATTATTCGAACTACACTGACACAAACCTCCATCTAATGGATGAAGAACATAATGTTTCTGTGGATGGCAAACTAACGCCTCACGAAACGATGATTGTTCAAATATCTCCAACCACCTCTCATGGTGGCCATTATGATGGAACTGTATTTATATATGATATATATTATGTTTATGATTTCATTATTCTTCTGTACTTCCCAATTATATCAAGCCTTTATGGTTTACATAGTGGGTAAATACGATAATCTCATTTGAGGAAGTGCGGACTACAGGCCCTTAAAGTGATGTGACTCATTAATTGCTTATGCGGGATGTATAAAAGATAGTGTTAATGATATTATATATGATATTATACTGGAATTATAATATAACTATGTATAATTATGATTTATTTCCATTAACATAAGAAATAGAAATGGAAGTAGTGTTCATGCGTACGTACGAATTACCGTCTTCATGAACGGTGCATTTCATTTCATACCTCTAAATGATAGGTACTATTATAAAAACATGTATATACTGGATATATATGATATATATGATATCCAAATCATGAATATAATTCTGGATATAATGAACCTTTTACCACATGGACAACATGTAAATATAAGTTGTTCATTTTTACTCAAGTATCAAATATCAAAAAAATGAACGTTATTAACATAAATGACTGCATAATGTTTATAACATGGTAATAAGTGATATAAAAGGAATAATAAACTTGAAAAAGATTCTTAATCAAGTATAAATTAACTTTATTTTATTATTTATGAGATTAAAGAATGATCGAGTCAAGACGAACACGAGGTAAGGGATCCGACCTCTCTCTTTCTTTTCAAGTACTCTCTTTTATGTCATTTCTTTTATGCTCCATGTTCTTATGTTGGAGGATGTTCTTTTATATTCACCATACGGTAATTGTTATTTTCATATTATGATATACCCCCTCTTACTCTCATCAATTCATTTTAAGAATTTTTAAGAAGCGTTGTTAGGCTGCTGAATTTTTTTAAGGGATTTTCTTATCTCACTTTTAATTCCGTGAGATTTTCATTGTTCGCCACTTATTCATTGCATGTGGTGTATTTTGTACATCCATTTGATATATATTATCAGGGTTCTAATTATATTTATATTATTATGTTATTCACTTTTTTGTTATTAACTTTTGGTCATACGAATCAGTTGATTACAACGTGCTAAAGGGTTTCGTCTCACTTTTTATTCCCGTGGGATTCATGCTATATTTGCAACTATTTCCTTCTATGTGGTGTATGTACTGCCCATGATTGTACTATTTATATAATATAATTTAATTTATGAGTATTTACATCTTCATTGTATGATCCTTTTTTCATGTGGTGTATGTTTTGTAAGTTACGAAATCGGTAAGTGACCTATTCACCCTCCTCTTTATAAAAGACTTCTTTTTATTATGTCTTTTAATTTACATCTTATTATGTTGGGATATGTTATTCTATATCCTTATTGATGTAAACTTAATATAAAAGTGATGATATTCCCTTTTTTATCTCATCAACTGATTTTATGAATTTTAAAGTGTCGTCGTTAGGCTGTCGAAATTTTAGAAGGGAACCTCTTAACCCAATTTCAATTCTTTTGGTTCAACTTGTACTTATTGAATATTTCATCCTATGAATATGTGTGAATGAACTATGATTGTTTTAAACATAATATACAATTATATTGGGTGTATTTATATTTGTCACATATAATTATGAGATTTATTTATCCTTAATTTAAGGATACCATCTTTATAAGGGATTTCATCTCAATTTACACTTCCATTGAGACTTCATTTTTTTATGCACCAAATCCACTCTTATATGGTGTATATACTATAATTTGACATATTATATCATGAATACCTTTATTCTCATGATATTTTAAAGTTCTGATTAAATGTTATTCCATAATTATTTGTATTCAAGAGTCTCACATTTTGTTAAAAACTCTTTAACAAAAATATCATTTTTAAATTTTTTAAAGATTTATCATTCTAAATCATTATCTTTAATGTCCATGTTTTAAAAATGGTTTTGAGTATTTATCTATATGGAGATTAATGTTTTAGAATTTTAATTCCATTAAAAGAATCAAAGTGGTATGGGACACTTTGATTCAAAAATATTTTTTTTAAATGGTTTTTGAAAATGGATTGATTATTTCAATATCTTGAAATTACTTCATGTGATTGAAAATGACATGTTATTGGTGAAATGTTTATATTTGAAATATTTTATGATTTATTATGGTACTTGGACATTTTACGGGTGGTTACGGGATAAACCAAATGATGGGTGGTGCCATGAATACCAGGACGGGTGGTTACGTTATAACCTCCAATGCATTGGGTATGGAAGTCAGTCGTATGGTTATTCCCTTTAGTGATATGTGTGGAAGTCGACTGTATGGTTATTCTATTTAATTATGTTTATGTATAAAATTTCCTTTATATGTTATGTGTTCTTTGTATGGGTTTTATGGTAATATTTTGGTTACAAAAAGGGTAATAATTATCTTTTATTTAGTGAAGAGTATTTACTACTTCATAAAGGTTAAATGTTTTACTTATGATAATGTATTAATGGTTTACCTGTTGTTTTGAAAAACTAACAGTTTTCCTTCTTTGTGTATCCCTTATTGAGATTTTTATTCTCATCCCATGCCTTTTTTTGTGAAATTTTTTTCATAGGACATAATGTGGAATAGGGTCAAGGATGGGATCAAGGAAAATTCATGCTGTCTAAAATATGGAACTAGACATGTTTCTTTTTAAGAGTTTTTTTTATTTTATGAAAAATATGGATAATGAGTAGTAGTGTATACTTTTTAATCTTTTGATATGTAATAGTTATGTTCTAATTCTCTAAGACACTAAACCTGAAAAGATCCTCGATGTGAATTATTCATTTAATTCAATATTATGTAAGGTTTAAGGTCGGGTCCATATAGTTGGTATCAGAGGTCAGTTTAGACAACTTTATGGATTATGAATTTTCGTTAGACATATGGTTAGTCCCTATCTATTATTTTAGTTAAATTCTTGTTTTATAACTTTTCATATCATGTAAATTAAGTTGAAAATGGAAGGAGGAGGATCTCAAATGATATTCTTATCTCTTCTTGATGACATGCTTTCAATAATTATTGCAAAGTCATTTTCAAATGATTGTGAACCTTTTTTAGAATAGAACTCACTTGAAAGAAGTTGTTTGAGTTATCAAACACCTCCACTATACCTCATTATCATCGTGGATCATGGGTTGTATTTAGAAAAATCCAATTTTCACAATATTCTCATATTTTCAAGAAAGGTAAATATTATCGAGGAATTTTCAAATATTTTACCTTATCACAAGATTTTGAAACATATTATGATTATAAAAAAAGGTGTTGAAGATGGAGAACCTTGTTCAAACTATTTATATTTGATTTTAATATATAGTCTCTCAGCACATAGTTATGTTATTTTAAAATGACCATTAATTGAAAGTTTCAACTCAAATTCGGTTTGACTATTTTATAGAAATCATGTTTTATCAGATGTTTTGAAATTATATGTCATATATGATTATATTCCAAAACTTTTTTTTATGAACACCCATATAACCCATTTTGTACAAGTTGTATTTAGATGGATGAATAAAATGATTTTGAAGGATCTCTAAATCATTGTTGAAAGGCATGGACCTTATACCTACGTGAACAAGATGACAATGAAACCAAATGGACACCATGATCAAGGTATTGTGTTATTCATTTTGGGGATTGTCTTATTTTATCATATGGTGGTGAAATAAGACTTCCAGAATTAGGATGTTGCGATCATAATGAATTTGAATGAAGATGATAGGTATAAGGAAACCTTTGAGGTTAAAACATGATAGGGTTATTTTTGAGTTTTATAAAAAAGTAAAACATGTAGGATGGGTGATAACCTGTCACATCCGGCAAGTTTGTAGGAATCGAACCCACAACCGAAGGGCGAAAAGGGTGTATCACCTACCACTAGCCTATATGGAGTACCTAGTTAGTATGACTTATTATTTTAGTGAAATGATTTAATAGAATAAGAATAAGTTGATTTTTTGGAACTTATGTTTTATAAAATGGATATAATTTTTATAGAAAAATGATTTAGTGATTAAGTGATAATGGTTGTGGAGGAAAAAATTCTCTATTTTGAGGAAACACTATATGCCTAAGTAAGATAGAACACTATGTAATTTCAATTGTGGAATAATGGTTGAAATTTTAGTTTGGAAGAATCTATGTTTTGATTATGGACACATGATTATTTTATTTATTTATGAAAATGATTACCCTATCATGGAGAATATGTGATTTGGTTAATTACTATTCAATATGAGACTTTATGAGTAACTGGTGTTACTAGGAGATAAATGTTAAGATGTATATTGGAATTCTATGTAATTAAATCCTCATGAGATTTGGGTTACAATCACAGTTTGGATTACTTTTGAAGAATTTTAGTTACAATTGTTTATTTAATGGTCTTTGTTGAACTTTGTGTTTTGTTAGGAAATTAATGGAGATTAAGAGTAGTTTTTCTTTTTGTAAAAGTTTATCCTTTTGGGGGATTATCTAATATAATAATAAACATTTTGGATTTAGTTAATATCTAAAGACATGGGAAATATATAGTTCATCTTTTAGGGATTATGTGATTCTCTCGAAGTTGAATATAGCGCTCTTATTGTGAAAAAAAATTATCCTGAATACTCATTGTTTGGAAAAAATATGAGTTTGTGTTAGAAATCTAGTAAAATATGAATGTCTACATGACAAGTAAGTATACTTCCTTATGTTTTTGGTTAAGATCATAAATAAATTCCTCAATGAAAAGTAACATTAAACAAAAACCTTGACTGTTAACTTTTCCTACTAGGGAATCAAAGACTGTTTAACCCATCACAGGTTTGTGATTTTCTGGTGGTTAACTTTCTCTTAAATATGTTTCCTAACACTCTCCATCAGAACATGACCCTTTGTTTTCTCATCCATATCCATGTTTTCATGGAATTTAAGTATGGGTTAACGCGGGTGACCATTGTACTTCTCTTTATTTCTTTTAAAGTGATATTTTTACAGACTCTTTTTCCGATATGGGACTTTCAATAATGTTTCCGAACCCAAATTTTAAAATTGCAAGGACGCAATTCCCTAAAGGGGGGAAATATGTAACATCCCAGGTAAATGAAGAATATGAATTTTTCATATTTATTAATTTTTGAATGAAATATTAATTTTACTTTAAAAATTGTTTCTATGATCGATAGCGTACCCAATACGCAACAACAGGTTTTTTTGAAATCTTACGTTGCACACTAATAATATAATATTATTATTTTAAATGGTAGTCAACTCCTAGATATTGTATTGGTAGTAAAGAACAAAACTAAATACTATATGATTATACATGTTTGTTAAATGTATTGACATTATCCAATAAAAAGTTATAGTCCTAAAATGTGAATGAATCTAATTTTAAGCATAATTTACATTAAAAGCCGATTTATCGCCTTTTAAGGGTGAACCCATATTAAATATAGTTTTGGTCACTTTAATATATTCTATATGACCAAATAAAATCCATCTTTAGAATGGGGACATCAAAATATACTTTGTGTAAATTTTTTGGGATTTTTCCGATAAAAATCACTTTTTAATGAATAGTGAAAATATTGTATTTTAAATTAAAACTATGTTTTAATCTGATTTATTTCTATGGTTTTATTATCTTTTTAATTGTTTTTAAAGGCAATTAGAATATATTTTTACCATTTAATCCAATTTTGGTCATTGAAATTAATTTCACTTTGAAATTGGACACAAACAAGTGTGGATCTTTTGATAGTTATTGTTTCTTAAAAACACGCTATTTGTTTTAACTACGAGAATTAATTTTTAAATTAATTACTACCACTTCTATGTTTTGAATTTGGAAAAATAGACATCAATATTGAATTCTGAATATAAAATAATTCTTAGGCTGAATTTTTGGTATTTTTCTGAAAAACTTCAATTTTTGATAAATTGTGACACCACTTAGTGGTAGTTAAAAAAACTGACTTTTTCATTTAAATGAAATTTTACCACTTCAATGAAATGAATTTAAAATATCCTACATACATGGTTGTTATCAAGAAGTATAATGTGGTTCATTAAGATGAAAATAATTTTTGGTGAATAGTATCTTTTGACTTTTATTTACCGCGGTTAAAGGTAAATAGGGCAATTCAAGATAAAAAGAATATTATAATAATTCAAAATTACCTTAACACTTGTAAAAACCTTAATTTTTTTGTCATTAATGACCATGGACATCTTTGGGTTGATTTTTGGACCCCTTTGATCTACTTGGGAGTGATAATAAAAATTTATATTAATTAACTTAAAGTAATGGAAAATATGACAAAAGCAAATATCTTTTAGTAAATTAATTTATAGAAGGGTTTATATAAATTATTTTTTTGACTATAAATATTCATTGGCAAGATAAAAATATTTCATAAATCATGGTATTTTGTTTATAATTTTTAGAAAAAATATAAATTAAATTATTTATGACATAATAATGATGCAGTGTTAACCTCATTAATAAATCATTTAAATAAATAAGATTATAATGATTAAAATATTATCCAAAACATGTCCAATTCTGATTGGATGATTTTATTTCGACCATGAGTCATCTTATCTTCAACTATAATGATTTTTGGACCTTTAGAAACAAAATATAATTATATATTAAAATACTTTTTCCACACTTTCCTAAAGAGCCCCTCTTCTCCCTTATAAAAGGAGCCCACTTCTACCCAATTACACACACATCTCAAGCAATTTGGATCATCCAAACTCTGCCCAATTAAGCTCACAACATGCCTCTCCTCTCCCTAGAATCCTTACCCTAGTCATAAGGCACTTCAAGAAGTCATTCGGTTCAAACCAAAGGGAGTTACCCAAATTAAAGGTAACGCTTTCTCTTAAAAAGTTTTCTTTTATTTTACTTCTCCAACCCATAAATTCTTTTTTTTTCTTTCCATTTGTAAAAACACCAGTATCCTCAATATACTAGGATTTTTTTATGATAATTATTCGAACTACACTCACACGCACCTCCATCTAATAGATGAAGAACATAATGTTTTTGTGGATGGAAAACTAACGCCTCACGAAACGATGATTGTTCAAATATCTCCAACCGCCTCTCATGGTGAACATTATGATAGCACTGTATTTATATATGATATATATTAGGTTTATTATTTCATTATGCTTATGTACTTCCCAATTATATCAAGCCTTTATGGTTTCCATAGTGGGTAAATACGATAATCTCATTTGAGGAAGTGCGGACTACCGCCCCTTAAAGTGATGGGACTCGTTAATGCCTTATGTGGGATTTTAAATGATAGTGTTAATGATATTAAATATGATATTATACTGGAATTATAATATACCTATTTATCATTATTTTTTATTTCCATTAAAATAAGAAATATAAATGGAAGTAGCATTCATGCGTATGTACGGCTTACCGTCTCCATGAACGGTGCATTTCATTTCATACCTCTAAATGTTATGTACTATTATTAAAACATGTATATACTGGATATATATGATATATATGATATCAAAATCATTAATATAATCTTGGATATAATGATCCTTTGACCACATGGACAACTTGTAAATATAAGTTTATTCATTTTTACTCAAGTACCAAATATCTTCAAAATGAACGTTATTAACATAAATGACTGCATAATGTTTATAACATGGTAATAAGTGATATAAAAGGAATAATAAAGTTGAAAAATGTTCTTAATCAAGTATAAATTAACTTTAGTTTATTATTCTGGAGATTAAAGAATGATCGAGTCAAGTCGAACACGAGGTAAGGGATCCGACCTCTCTCTTTCTTTTCAAGTACTCTCTTCTATGTCATTTCCTTTATGCTCCATGTTCTTATGTTGGAGGATGTTATTTTATATTCACCATACTGTAATTTTTATTTTCATATTATGAGATACCCCCTCTTACTCTCATCAATTCATTTTAATAATTTTTAAGAAGCGTTGTTAGGCTACCGAATTTTTGTAAGGGATTTTCTTATCTCAATTTTAATTCTGTGAGATTTTCATTGTTCGCCACTTATTAATTGCATGTGGTGTATTGTGTACTAACATTTGATAAATATTATCAGGATTATCATTATATTTATGTTATTCTGTTATTAATTTTGTGGTTATTTACTTTTTGTCATAGGACTCAGTTGATTACCACGTGTTAAAGGGTTTCATCTAACGTTTTATTCCCGTGAGATTCATGCTATATTTGATACTATTTCCTTTTGTGTGGTGTATGTAATTCCCATTATTTAACTCTTTATGTAATATAATTTCATTTATGAGTATTTACATCTTAATTGTATGATCCTTCTTTCATGTGGCGTGTGTTTTGTAACTTACCGAATCGGTAAGGGAACTATTCACACTCTTCTTTATAAAAGACTTCTTTTTGTTATTCCTTTTAATTTACATCTTATTATTTTGGGATATGATCTTCTATTTCCTTATTGATGTGAAAATTATATCCAAGTGATAAGATTCTCTTTTTTATCTCATCAACTCATTTTCTGAATTTTAAAGTGACGCAGTTAGGCTATCAAATTTTTACAAGGGAACCTCTTAACCCAATTTCAATTCTTTTTGTTCAACTTTTACTTATTGAATATGTCATCCTATGAATATTTGTGAATAACCTCTAATTGTTTTACACTTAATATCCAATTATATTTGGTTTATTTATATTTTTCACATATAATTATGAGATTGATTTATCCTTAATTTAAGGATACCATCTTTATAAGGGATTTCATCTCAATTTAAATTTCCATTGAGACTTCATTTTTTGTTATTCACCAAATCCACTCTTATATGGTGTATATATTCTCCTTTGACATATTATATCATGAATACATTTATTCTCATGATATTATAAAGTTATTATTAAATTTTATTCTTCAATTATTTGTATTCAAGAGTCTCTCATTTTGTTAAAAACTCTTTAACAAAAATATCATTTTTAAATGTTTTTAATATTTATCATTCTAAATCATTATCTTTAATGTCCATGTTTTAAAAATGGTTTTGATTATTTATTTATATGGAAATTAATGTTTTTAAATTATAATTCCATTAAAAGCTTCAAAGTGGTATGGGACACTTTGATTCAAAAATCTTTTTTTAAATGGTTTTTGAAAATGGATTGATTATTTAAATATCTTGAATTTACTTCCTGTGGTTGAAAATGAAATGTTATTGGTGAAATGTTTATATTTGAAATTTTTTATGAGTTATTATGGTACTTGTACATTTGACGGGTGGTTACGTGATAAACTATATGACGGGTGGTGCCATGAATACCAGGATGGGTGGTTACGTTATAACCTCCAATGCCTTGGGTATAGAAGTCGGCCATATGGCTATTACTTTTAGTGATATGTGTGTAAGTCGACTATATGGATATTCCATTTAAGTATGTTTATGTCCCAAGTTACCTTAATATGTTATTTGTTTTTTATATGGGTTTTATGGTAATATTTTGGTTACAAAAAGGGTAGGTAATGATCTTTAATTCAGTGAAGAGTATTTACTACTTCATAAAGGTGAAATGTTTTACTTTTGATAATGTTTTCATGTTTTAACTGTTGTTTTGAAAAAATAATAGTTTTCCTTCTTTGTGTATCCTTTACTGAGATTTTTATGCTCATCCCATGTTTTTATTTTAAATTTTTTTCACAGGACATAATGTGGAATAGGATCAAGGATTGGATCAAGGAAAAGTGATGTTGTCTAAAATATAGAACTATACATGTTTCTTTTTAAGAGATTTTTTTATTTTATGAAAAATATGGATATTGAGTTGTAGTTTCTACTTTGAAATATTTTGATATGTAATATTTATGGCCAAATTATCTAAAACTCTAAACCTGAAAAGATCCTCAATGAGAATTTTTCATTTAATTCAATATTCTGTAAGGTTTAAGGTCGGGACCTTATAGTTGGTATCAGAGGTCGGTTTAGACAACTTTAGGGATTAGGAATTTTCTTTAGACATATGGTTAGTCCCTATCTTTTGTTTTAGTTAAATAATTGTTTTATAACATTTCAGATCAAGGAAAGTCAGTTGCAAATGCAAGGAGGATGATCTCAAACGACATTCCTATCTCTTCCTGATGACATGCTTGCAATAATTATTGCAAAGTCATGTTCGGATGATTTTGAAACTTTTACTAGCATACAACTCACTTGAAATAAGTTGTTTGAGATATCAAACACATCCACTATACCTCTTTATCATTGTGGATCATGGTTTGTATTTAAAAAAAATCCTATTTTCACAATATTCTCATATTTTCAAGAAATGAAAATATTATCAAGGAATTTTAAAATAATTTACCTTATCACAAGATTTTGAAGCATATTATGATTGTAAAAAAAGGTGTTGAAGAATGAGACACTTGTGCAACCTATTTATATTTGATTTTAAATTATAGTCTCTCCGCACATACTTATGGTATTTTAAAAAGACCGTTAATTGAATGTTTCAACTCAAATTCGGTTCAACTGTTTCATAGAAATCATGTTTTATCAAATGTTTTGAAATTATATGTCATACATGATTATTTTCCAAAACGTTTTTTCTGTGAACACCCATATGACCCATGTTGTACAAGGTGTATTTGGATAGAGGAAGAAAATGATTTTGAAGGATCTCTAAATCATTGTTGCAATGCATGGACCTTCTACCTACGTGAACAAGATGACGATGAAACCAAATGGACACCATGATCAAGGTATTATGCTCTTCATTTTGGGGATTGTTTTATATTATCATATGGTGGTGAAATAAGACGTCAAGAATTAAGATGTTGCGATCATAATGATTTTTAATGAAGATGATAGGTATAATGAAACCTTTGTGGTTAAAAATTGTTAGTGTTATTTTTGAGTTTTATAAAAAAGGAAAACCTATAGGATGGGTGTCAACCCGTCGCATCTGGCATGGCTGCAAGAATCGAAGCCACAATCGAAGGGAGACAATGGTGCATCACCTACCACTAGCCTACTTGAAGTCCCAGGATAGTATAACTTATTATCTTAGTAAAATAATTTAATAGAATAAGAATAAGTTGATTTTTGGAACTTATGTTTTATAAAATGGATATAATTTTTATAGAAAAATGATTTAGTGATTAAGTGATAAAAGTTGTGGAGGAAAACGTTCTCCATTTTGAGGAAAAACTATATGCCTAAGTAAGATAGAATACTATGGGATTTCAATTGTGGAATAATGGTTGAAATTTTAGTTTGGAAGAATCTATGTTTTTATTATGGAAACATGATTATTTGATTTATTTATGAAAATGATTAACCTATCATGGATAATATGCGATTAGGTTAATTACTCTTCAATATGAGACTTTATGAGTAACTGGTGTTACTAGGAGATAAATGTTAAGATGTATATTGGAAGTCTATGTAATTAAATCCTCATGAGATTTGGGTTACAATCACAGTTGGGATTACTTTTGAAGAATTTTAGGTTCAATTGTTTATTGAATGGTCTTTTTTAAACTTTGGGTTTTTTAGGAAATTTTTGGAGATTAAGAGTACTTTTTATTTTTGTAAAATTTTATCATTTTTTGGGGATTATCTGATCTTATACTAAACATTTTGGTTTTAGTTAATATCTAAAGTCATGGGAAATATATAGTTAATCTTTTATGGATTATGTGATTCTCTCGAAGTTGATTATAGCACTCTTATTATGAAAAAAAAGTCATCCTGAATACTAATTGTTTGGAGAAAATATGAGTTTGTGTTAGAAATATAGTAAAATATGAATGTCTACATGACAAGTAAGTATATTTCCTTATGTTTTTTGTTAAGCTCATAAATAAATTCCTCAAAAAAAATTAATATTAAACAAAAACCTTGTTCGTTAAGTTTTCCTACTGGGGAATCAAATACTGTTTAACCCATCACAAGTTTGTGATTTTCTGGTGGTTAACTTTCTCCTCAATATGTTTCGTAACACTCTCCATCAGAACATGACCCTTTGTTTTCTCCTCCATATCCATGTTTTCATGTAATCTTAGTATCGGTTAACTCAGGTGACCATTTTACTTCTCTTTATTTCTTTTAAAGTGATAGTTTTACTGACTCTTTTTCCGATATGGGACTTTCAATAAAGTGTCTAAGCCCAAATTTTAAAATTGCGAGGACGCAATTCCCAAAAGGGGGGAAAGATGTAACATCCCAGGTAAATAAATAATATGACTTTTTCATATTTATTAATTTTTTAATTAAATACTAATTTTCCTTTAAAAAGGGTTTCTATGTTTGATAGCGTACCCGATACGCAACAATATGTTTCTTTGAAATCTTACGTTGCACACTAATAATAAAATATTATTATTTTAAATAGTATTCAACTCCTAGTTGTTTTATTGGCAATAATGAAAAAAACTAAATACCATATGATTATACATGTTTTTTAAATGTATTTACATTATCCAATAAAAAGTTAGAGGCTTAAAATGTGAATGAATCTAATTTTAAGCATAATTTACAATAAAATGACGATTTGTAGCCTTTTAATGGAGAACCCTTATTGAATCTAGTTTTGGTCACTTTAATATATTCTATATGACAAATTAAAATACTTCTTTAGAATGGGGGCATCAAAATTTACTTTTTTTAAATTTTTGGGATTTTTCTGATAAAAATCATTTTTTAATTAATAGTGAAAATATTGTATTTTAATTCAAAACTATGTTTTAATCTGATTTATTTATATGGTTGGATTATCATTTTAATTGGTTTTAAAGTTTAATTAGAATATATTTTTACCATTTAATCCAATTTTGGTCATTGTAATTAATTTCACTTTGAAATTGGACATAAACAAGTGTCGATCTTTTGATAGTTATTGTTTCTTAAAAACACACTATTTGTTTTAACAACGGGAATTATTTTTTAAATTAATTACTGCCACTTCTATGTTTTCAATTTGGAAAAATAGAAATAAATTTTTAATTTTGAATATCAAATAATTCTTCGGCTGATTTTTTGGTATTTTTATGAAAAACTTCAATTTTGATGAATAGTGACACCACTTGGTGGTAGATAAAAAAACTGAATTTTTCATTTAAATGAAATTTTACCGCTTCTGTGAAATGAATTTCAAAAATCCAACATACATGGTTGTTATCTAGAAGTAAAATGTGGTTCATTAAGATGAAAATAATTTTTGGTGAATAGTAACTTATGACTTTTATTTATCGCGGTTAAATGTAAATAGGGTAATTCTAGGTAAAAAAAATATTATAATAATTCTAAATTACCTTAACACATATCCAAAACTTATTGGTTTAGTCATTAATGACCATGGACATCTTTGGGTTGATTTTTGGACCCCTTTGATCCACATGGGAGTGATAATGACATTTTAGATTAATTAACTTAATGTAAAGGAAAATATGACCAAAGCAAATATCTTTTAGTAAATTAATTTATAGAATGGGTTATATAAATTATTCTTTTGACTATAAATATTAATTGGAAATATAAAAATATTTCATACATAATGGTATTTTTTCATAATTTTTAGACAAAATATAAATTAAATTATTTATGACATAATAATGATGCAGTGTTTACCTCATTAATAAATCATTTAAATAAATAAGATTATAATGATTAAAATATTATCCAAAACATGTACAATTCTGATGGGATTATTTTATTTCGACCATTAGTCATCTTATCTTCGATTATAATGATTTTTGTACCTTTAGAAACCGAATATCATTATATAATAAAATAATGTTTTCACACTTTTCTAAAGAGCCCCTCCTCTCTCTTATAAAAGGAGACCACTTATACCCAATTACACACACCTCTCAAGCCATTTGGATCATCCAAACTCTACCCAATTAAGTTCTCAACATCTCTCTCCTCCTCCTAGAATCCCTACCTTAGGTAGAAGGCACGTCAAGAAGTCCTTCGGTTCAAACCAAAGGGAGTTACCCAAATTAAAGGTAACGGTTTCTCTTATATTGTTTTCTTTTATTTTACTTCTCCAACCCATAAACTCTTTTTATATCTCTTCTTTTTTAACAACACCAGTATCCTCAATATACTAGTATGTTGTTATGATAAGTATTTGAACTACACTTACACACACCTCCATCTAATGGATGAAGAACATAATGTTTCTGTGGATGGAAAACTAAAGCCTCACGAAACGATGATTGTTCAAATATCTCCAACCGCCTCTCATGGTGGACATTATGAAGGAAATTTATTTATATATGATATATATTATGTTTATTATTTCATTATGCTTCCTTACTTCCCTATTATATCAATCCTTTAAGGTTTCTATAGTGGGTAAATGCGATAATCTCATTTGAGGAACTACGGACTACCGCCCCCTTAAAGTGATGTGACTCGTTAATGCCTTATGTGGGATGTATAAAGGATAGTGTTAGTGATATTATATATTATATTATAATGGAAGTACAATATACCTATGTATAATTATGTTTTTTTCATTAAAATAAGAAATAGAAATGGAAGTAGCGTTCATGCGTACGTATGGCTTACCGTCTCCAAGAACGGTGCATTTCATTTCTTACCTCTAAATGTTATTTAATATTATAAAAACATTTATATACTGGATATATATGATATATATGATATCCAAATCATGAATATAATTCTGGATATAATCAACCTTGGACCACATGGACAGCTTGTAAATATAAGTTGTTCATTTTTACTCAAGTACCAAATATCGACAAAATGAACGTTATTAACATAAATGATTGAATAATGTTTATAACATGGTAATAAGTGATATAAAAGGAATAATAAACTTGAAAAGTTTCTTAATCAAGTTGAAATTAACTTTATTTTATTATTCAGGAAATTATAGAACGATCGAGTCAAGTCGAACATGAGGTAAGGGATCTGACCTCTCTCTTTATTTTCAAGTACTCTCTTTTATGTCATTTCTTTTATGCTCCATGTTCTTATGTTGGAGGATGTTATTTTATGTTCAACATACTGTAATTTTTATTTTCATATAATGAGAGACCCACTCTTATTATCATAAATTCATTTTCAAAATTTTTAAGAAGCGTCGTTAGGCTGCCGAATTTTTGTAAGGGATTTTCTTATCTCACTTTTAATTCCATAAGATTTTCATTGCTCGCCACTTATTCATTGCATGTGTTGTATTGTGTACTGACATTTGATATATATTATCATGATTCCCATTATATTCATGGTATTCTGTGATTCATTTTGTGGTTATTAACTTTTGTTCATACGACTCAGTTGATTACAACGTGGTAAAGGGTTTCGTCTCACTTTTTATTCCTGTTAGATTCATGCTATATTTGCCATTATTTCCTATTGTGTGGTGTATTTACTTCCCATTATTGTACTCTTTATGTAATATACTTTCATTTATGAGTATTTACATCTTCATTTTATGACCCTTCTTTCATGTGGCATATGTTTTGTAAGTACCAAATCGGTAAGGGAACTATTCACCCTCTTCTTTATAAAACACTTCTTTTTGTTATTTCTTTTAATTTACAACTTTTAATGTTGGGATATTTTCGTCTATATAGTTATGGAATTAAACTTTATATCCAACTGATGAGATTCTATTTTTTATGTCATCAACTCATTTTAAAAATTTTATAGTGATGTTGTTAGGCTGTCGAATTTTTACAAGGGAACCTCTTAACCTAATTTCAATTCTTTGGGTTCAACTTGTACTTATTGAATATGTCATCCTATGAATATGTGTGAATTACCTATGATTTGTTTATACTTAATATCCACTTATATTGGGTTTATTTATATTTTTCACATATAATTTTGAGATTTATTTATCCTTAATTTAAGGATACCATTTTTATAAGGGATTTCATCTCAATTTACATTTCTATTGAGACTTCATTTTTGTTATGAACCAAATCCACTCTTATATGGTTTATATACTGTCCTTTGACATATTATATCATTAACCCCTTTATTCTCATGATATTATAAAGATATGATTATTTTTTATTCCATAATTATTTGTATTCAATAGTCTCTCATTTTGTTAAAAACTCTTTAACAAAAATATCATTTTTAAATGTTTTAAAAGATTTATCGTTATAAATCATTATCTTTAATGTACGTGTTTTAAAAATGGTTCTGAGTATTTATTTATATTTACATTAATGTTTTAAAATTATAATTCCATTAAAATCTTCAATGTGGTATGGGACACTTTGATTCAAAAATATTTTTTTAAATGGTTTTTGAAAATGGATTGATTATTTCAATATCTTGAAATTAATTCTTGTGATTGAAAATGAAATGTTATTGGTGAAATGTTTATATTTGAAATATTTTATGAGTTATTATGGTACTTGGACATTTGACGGGTGGTTATGTGATAAACTATATGACGGGTGGTGCCATGAATACCAGGATGGGTGGTTACGTTATAACCTCCATTGCATTGGGTATGGAAGTCAGCCGTATGGATATTCCCTTTAGTGATATGTGTGTAATTCGACTGTATGGTTATTCCATTTAAGTATGTTTATGTCCCAAGTTACTTTTATATGTTATGTGTTCTTTATATGGGTTTTATGGTAATATTTTCGTTACAAAAGGGTAAGTAATGATCTTTTATTCAGTGAAGAGTACTTACTACTTCATAAAGGTGAAATGTTTTACTTATGATAATGTATTCATGGTTTACCTGTTGTTTTGGAAGACTAACAGTTTTCCTTCTTTGTGTATCCCTTAATGAGCTTCTTATGCTCATCCCATGTTTTTTTAAATATTTTTCACATGAAATAATGTCGAATAGGGTCAAGGATGGGATCAAGGAAAAGTCATTCTGTCTAAAATATGGAACTAGACATGTTCTTTTTATGATTTGTTTTATTTTATAAAAAATATTGATACTGAGTAGTAGTGTCTACTTTGAACTCTTTTGATATGTAATAGTTATGGCCTAATTCTATAAAACTCTAAACCTGAAAAGATCCTCAATGTGAATTATTCATTTAATTCAATATTATGTAAGTTTTGAGGTCGGTTCCTTATATCATAATTCCCTTCCACTAGAGGTATTAAAATAAATACGAACGACATCATTTTTTGATAAGGTCATCCGTCGCATAGATAAATGGTATGTTTGTTTCCAATTGGATAAGAGTGTGTGTAAGTGTAGGTAGTAACCATAGATTAAAAATTCTCATTATATTTAGGATACTATTTTTATTATCTAATAAATCTATAAAAAGTGTTTGGGGGGGCAAATAAAAAAAACTCAAAAGTGGTTTTGGATGGATGTTAAATCTTTTTCGGGTAACTAATTTTGTTTTGTACTAAAGGACTTAATTGTATGGATTCCTGATCAAAGGTAGGATTCTAGGATTATGTTATTGATTTTTAGGAGATGTATTGGGAGATATTGGAAGATCTATAGTGGATTTAGAGGTGTGAATAATTGGGAGGAGTGAGTCCCTTTTTTAGAGGAACGGTGGTACCATTATTGTAAATGTTTTAAAAGGGAATTCTAATCATGATTTTAATATGAAATATGGATCATATAATTTACCAAATTATATACATGGGATGTTTGGATCAAAATATGAATATAAAATGGAGTTTTTAAAGTTTTTATTTCATTTTTTCCTTTTCTATAAGGTTTAATCTCGTGTTATTCTAATTTTTCTATTAATCACTATAATAAATTTTAAATACTTTTTAAAATATTCTAAATCAAAAACTAGGTTGAATATAGTATATATCACAATTTATGATTATTAAATACATTTAATCTCTTTTTTCAAAAAATAAACACAAAACTGGCATAAGATAATTTATATTTAATAATGAGGACATGATGACAATGTAGTTTTTAATGTTAAATGATCAAATGTTTTCTATGTTCTTCTAGTAAATTTCACAGTGAAAAATGATTAAATTACTTAAATTGGATTAATTTATATAAAATCTATCTAATTAAACTTTAAAATAAATATATAATATTATTTATCCTTATAAATAAATTATAATAATATTTAGTTTTGAATTAAATTAAATATTGTTCATTATTCATCAAAAAATAGAAATTTATGAAAAATACCAAAAAATCAACCTATTATAATTTTATTATTCCTATTTAAACAATTATGTTTATTTTTATATATAATATTAAGAAATGTACCAAAATATATATTTAAAATTGGATCTCTATTTAAATGTAGTAAAAGGGCCTTTATAAAAATGTGTGTTTTATGTATAAAATTAGGGTTTTTCTCATATTATTATTATAAAATAAATTGGATGAATATAAAAAATGTTTTATTGAATATATGACATATATATTTCATTACGATCATTCATTAATTGTAATTAATTTAATTTTTTATTTTTAAACACCATTGTGAATGTAAAAAAAATTTGATTTTAAATTTATTTCTAATAAATTGATTTCAAATGAATTCATTTTATAATTTTATAAATGATATTTTTTATTAACTTAGTTATTAATACTAATAATGGATGTATAATGGAATTATTAGGCATTATTAAATAATATAATAAAATTTTAGTAATATATTATTATTGGTAAAACTGTCACATACATGAAATATTGTAAAGGTATTTTTCATTTAATTTCCATTCATGCTTTGTTTTGGGAGTTTCCCGATGTTTTATGGAGGAATATGTGAGTTTTTAGGAATTGGGCCAAACTGTGAACCCAATTCCTAATTTAAAAACAAATTTTGTTTCTTTTATACCATTTTTATATTGTAATATTCTTCACTCATTACAATTCCTAAATTTTCTCCCCAGACATATTAACACAAAAATGAAATTTTGGAACCTTTACAAATCCATAAACATGGTGTATTTTGGTTTTTATTTAAGACATTGGGCCTGCCTGGAAGCTCATATCCAGTTTCAAAAATGAATTTTATTTATTTAATAACATATTAAATATTAAGTATTTTTCATTGATTCTAAGTATTACATGAGGCCATTACACCCAGATGCATGACCAGCCTCTTTCCCCACTCTTTGGAGCTCTTATTAATCACGATTTTGGGACGAACTTTTTAGGGTTTCTCAAATCAGCCAGATTTGAGGAGTTAAGTTCTTTCCATCATAACTCTTTGAATTATTACTTTTTTTCTCTCCTTTCAATGAAGTTTCGTCTCATTTTCTTGAATTACCAAATGTCCAGAGGGTATGGCTTTGATCCTAGGGTTTAACCTTGGGTTTTTTGGGACATTTCTCAGGTATTTAGGATTGATCTCGGTCCCTCTTGGTGTGGTTGTGGTGCGAATTGATTTTCACACAAAGGATTCAACATTTTTACTAATTTGGTAGGTGATTCCACATTGTATGAAATACTTGTGACATAGCTACTGTGTTTATTATATTTTCATGTTTAACCCATTGATTTGGTGTAGAAAAAAAAATTTATTGGTGTCTGTAATGAAAGTGAATTTTAAGGGGCAATTTCATGTGAAATTTGTATTTTTTTCATATAAATATTTTATTAGTTAATTAAGGGCTGCCTTTTAAATATTTAGTTGACCTTATTGAACTGTATTAGTTCTAAAAATAATGTTTTAAGTGTTATTCTTCTTTTGTTGTTTCTTAGAAATTGGTTTTGGGTGATGTTTGTTAAGAAAATGGTTTCTGAGTACCAATTAGGTGTTGAATTGGGTGTTTTACATGGGTATTATATGTGATGCTTATTGGGATTGTTTTATAACACATGTAATGAGTTTATAGAAATTTTTAGGGTGTGTTGGATTCTGTTTTGATAAATATGATTATGAATGTGGTGTTCAAGTGGGGTTTTCAAAGAGTTTTGGGTGAAAAATAAGGAAAGATTTGGAGAAGTTGTTTTATTGAAACTCAAAGCGTTTTGTTGTGTGTTTTAAATGGTATAAAGTGTGAGTAGATACTGAACTGATTGTATATGACAATTTGTGGTGTTTTATATGAAAATTTATATATGTATCATTCTGAAATTGTTTGAGCACAAAGGGGGAAGCCTGGGTACTTAGGTGGCGCGGATGTGTACTAGTACGGCTAGTGGACCAGATGTGTTTTGTTTCTATTTCACATAGAATTTGGCTAACGAGAACACTAAATATATTATGTGGATAATTATTTGGGACCACTAGGTTATGGGTATGTTCCCTACTAGTGGCTCGTGCACGAGAACATATTTTAATATGGTTTCTTCACACCGAAGTATGAGGTACATGGGGCCAGAGACTATCTAGTGCCTAGGGGTGTTCCCAATTTTGTTGCTCATTATTTTTGTTTAATTTTTTCCATGCATTAGGGTATTTTTGGTAGTAAATTACAGTATATTGGATTTCTATTTAAATGTGTCGAAATTATAAAAAATTTTCTTGAAAACTATTTTCAATTGAAATTTTCATTTATTGGAATTTTAACAACGATTTTCCTTGAGTTTTAAAAATGCTTTCTTTTTCACATTATTTTTCATGAGCTTTGGAATAATTGGGTGGTATCCTATTGGGAATATACTCACACCCTACTTATACCCCATGGTTGTAAGTAGACATTATTATGCTTGACTCAGGTAAAGAAAAGGTTGTGGGTGATGGCGGTTTCGGGAATTAGTTCCCATCCTTGGTGAGAAGTTGTAAAGACGACATGAGGGTGATGACCCTTTATCGTGTGGAGTCCTTGGGATGTTTTGTTTTTGTATTTATTTGTATTTGGACAAATTTTATTGTCTTTAAACCAATGTATTTCGTTCTGGTTTTTCCTTAAGACATGTTTGGCTCGAAAATTTCAGATTTATATTATGGATTGTTTTAATGTGTTATGCTTTCATACTGGAGTAAATCATTCCCAAACCTAAATCAATGATACCCGGGAACTTGTGCCAGTCCATGGGGATAGGGAACGCCCATCGGGACTTTTCAAGGGCCGAGTTTGATGCTGGTATTGGTGGAGACCAGATTCAGTTCGTGACAAAATGGTATCAGAGCGGGTAAATGTTTTTGGGTTATATTACTATTTTGGGATGATTCGGGATAGACAGGAGCTAGGACTATCAGTTCTCGGGGTTTTGGTTGTGTTTAGGGTGCCTGGACCACTCCTCTCATTCAAGACCTTGAGTCACTAGGGGACGTTGGAATTTACAGATTGACTTCACTTCCAAGTGAGATGTGTGGGTTGCATACCACACGTGGACATCAAGTGGAGGTGGAGTAGTTGTTTCTTTTATTAATGGAATGTGTTTATATTATTTATACTTGATGTATTTGATTAAAATTATCAGAATTTTGGTATTGATTATTGTTTTGTGACTGTTTCATTTTGTAGCAACATGCCTCCCTGGAAAGCTCTCACACACCCACGGGAGGAAGCTGGATAGAGTTCTCCCACACCGATTGATCAGAGGCTAGTCGAGGTTGTGGTCTGGGATGTCCAAGCTCTAGGACATGGGCCAAATACTTCTCTTATTCCTGCATTTTCAAAAGAGATGGTTCCTAGAAAAGATAAATCTTAGGAGATTTTGAAAAATAAGCCTCCTACCTTCTGAGGCAGCTCAAAACCCCAGGAAGCAGAGGAATGGATCGAGAAAATCGAGCGTATGTTTGATTTCCTGGAAACACCATAGGAGATTAGGTTGAAGTGTGCCTCCATTCTATTGGAGGGTCCCAGCCACAAGTGGTGGGAGTCATTGCTTCAGACTGGGAAGAATGACTAGATGCGCTGGGGAGATTTCAGGGTTGTATTCAATGAACAGTACTGCCCTGAGGTGTTGGCTTATGCTAGGTCTAGAGAGTTCATTGACCTTGTTTAGGGGAATCTATCAGTGATGGAGTATGCCAATTTATTCACTGAGTTGGTTCGGTGTACAACATAAATCATTTCCAATGAGTAGGTGAAGGCCCAGAGGTTTGAGAAAGGCTTACGACCAATGATATACTCCCAGGTGTTCTTATTTAAGATGAGGACCTATGCTAAGGTCATTGATTAGGAGTGCATAGTGGAGATTGATAGGAAAGGCAGGGATGGTTTCTTTAGTTCAGTATCAGCAGTGGGCATTGGCTTCTCCTCAAAGAAGAAAAGGTAGTTGGAGGATCATGTGAATAAAGGAGGTGGAAGTTCATGCCATTCTTCTAAGAAGTTTTCGTCTGTAGCTTCAGATACAAGATAGGTCATGTGCCCCCATTGTGGGAAGCCCGGGAACATCTAACCAGCATGTCCACTTCCTATGAATCATTGTTACTTGTGTGGAGGTATGGGGAATTTTTAGCGATTATGCGGTGTGGCACATCCACTTCCGAGTGGGGCAGGGTCAGTGTATTCAAGAGGAGTTCCAGCACGGTCTGAGTCGTTGAGGACTGGGGGATCATGATTTGGCGTCCATGGTGGTATGGAAGGGTCATATTCTAGGTAGATCTAGTTCAGGGCATAGCCACAGAGTAGCATTCTTCCTCAGGTAGATACTGGACATCTCCATGCAGTGGATCAGGCATCAGCAGGATCAGAGGCGGGACCGTCGATAGTTTGAGGTACCGTTCTGATCTCATCTTATATATCTACTACTCTTTTTGATACTAGAGCCTCTATTTCATTTATTTCTTCCCATTTTGTGACATGGTGAATTTTCCAACTGATTTGATGTCTTTTGCGATGGAGTTGGTGACACTGCTAGTAAAGAAGAAGGAGAAGGGTCTTAGGTGTCCGTCGTGTGCGCTATTTGTGTCAGGGGACGATATGGAATGGGACCTCTTGGTCATAGATATGGAACCATTTGACATCATTCTTGGGATGTATTGGCTATTACACTTCCAGACACATATCGATTGCTACATGCGACGAGTGAGTTTCATGACACCTGATTGGAGTCGTTAGGTTTTTCGTGGAGAATGGGATCCTCGGTCGGGTCGCGCAGGACCTCCACTCCAAGAGTTGATAATTCTTACCTTCCAGTTATCATCGCCCATGCAATAGGATGATGTTATTTCCCCTGGAGGTGCACTACCTCTTATAGTGAATGACTTTCCAGATGTATTCTTGGATGATTTCTCAGGTTTTCCCCGGTGTGGGAAATGGAGTTTTCGATTGATCTGGTGTCGAGAACACAGCCGATATCTCTTTCCTCTTATCACATAGCCCCCACAGAGATTAGGTAATTAAAGATATACCTGGACGACTTAGAATCCAAAGGATTCATTTTCCCGAGCGTCTCTCCTTGGGTTCTTCCTATGTTGTTCGCGAAAAAGGCTGATGGATCCCTCCATTTGTGCATTGACTACTGGAAGCTAAATATGGTAAAAACTAAGAACAAATACACTTTTCCTAGAATAGATCATTTGTTCTATTAGTTGAAGGGGGTGAAGTGGTCTCAAAAATAGACTGGCGTTCGGGGTATCATCAGCTCCATGTGAAAGAGTCAAATATCCCAAAGACAGCCTTCCGAAGTAGGTACAACAACTTTGAGTATTTGTTCATGACCATCAGATTGAACAATGCTCCATCAGTTTTTATGGCCTTCATGAACATGGTGTTTCATCAGTATCTCGATTCCTTCATTGTAGTGTCCGTGGATGACATTCTGGTATACTATGGCACTAAGTAGGAACATGAACATCACTTGAAGATCGTTTTGGGTACATTACGGGATCACTGCCTCTTTGAAAAGTTGTCAAAGTTCACTTTTTGGATTAGGGAAGTGATATTTCTTAGGCTTGTGATCTCTGAGCAGGGGGCTTCAGTGGACCCTGGTGAGATTAGTGTAGTTATGTCATGGGAGCAGCCAAAGAATGTGTTAGAGATCAGGAGTTTCCTTGTCCAGGTTAGTTGTTACAGGCGATTCATTCGGGTTTTATATCATCTTGCATCACTGATGATTGTGCGCACCTGGAAATGGGTGATGTTTGTATGGAGTCCAGAATTCCAGGCATCGTTCGATGAGCTGAAGAGGCAGTTGACTACCACCCACGTGTTGATTTTTCCAGAGGTCGAGAAGAGTTATGTGGTCTATTGTGATTCTCCATGTATGGTTCTTGTCTGTGTGCTTATGGAGGATTATCATGTGGTGGCGTATAACTCTCGCCAACTCCAACAACATGAAAATAATTACCCGACCCATGACTTGGATTTGGCAGAGGTGATGTATGCTTTGAAGACTTGGTATCACTACCTCTTTGGGGAGAAGTTTGTGGTCTGCTATGATCACAAAAGCATAGCCTATATTTTCTCGCAGAAGGACCTCAACATTTGGAAGCACCGCTGGATCGAGTACTTGCAGTGGTTCGAATTTGACATTTTCTATACCCCAGAAATGGGTAATGTGGTGGATGACACTTTGAGCAGAAGAGTTCCAGTGTAGGATTTGAGGAAGTCCAGTGATGAGTGTACTTTGATGGGGCTCTCTTCTCAGATGCATGTGGAGACTAATGAACACAGTGGAGGGGAATTATTGGAGAGAATCCAATTGAATCATTCTCTATTGGAGTTGATTCAGTAGGAAAATCATATTGATGTGCTTTGTCAGTGGTCGAAGTAGTTTTTTCATGGTGGGGAGACATCCTCTAATTGGTCGTCATCTCTTGAGGGAATATTGTGCTTTAAGGTATGTTCAGTAGTGCCGTAATCTCTACAGAAGGTGGTGATGCAGGATAGCCACCAGTCTTAGTGGTCTGTCCATTCGGGCTCCACTAAGATGTATTATGATGTCTGTCGGCTTTTTTGGTGGCCTGGTATGAGATAGGATATAGCGGACATTTTTTTGAGATGCTACAAATGACATCAGGTGAAAGAATAGCACCAAAGGCCCTTCGAGTTCCACCAACCACTACCCATTCCTACTTGGAAGTGGGATGAGGTCACCATAGACTACATTGTTGGATTACCTCGTACACCTCAGGGTAAGAATTCCATTTTGGTGGTGATTGATCGTCTGACCAAATCATCCCACTTCATTCTGATAAAAGATACAACTAAAGTGGACGAGTTGGGACAATTGTATCTTCAAGAAGTTGTGAGACTCCATGGCATAACATCAGTAGTTGTCTTGGATAGAGACCCCCACTTCACTTATCGATTTTGAGAAGGCCTTTAGAAGGCCTTGGGATCTCAGATTAAGATGACCATGACATACCACCGTCAGATGGATGGTCAGACATAGCGGGAAAATCAGATTTTGGAGGACATGCTTCGTCCATGTGTCCTGGACTTTATAGGTTCTTGGGATATCCATTTAGGATTGGTTGAGTTTTCTTATAAAAATAGTACCAATCCTCGATTCTAATAGCCCCTTTTGAGGTTCTCTATGGTCAGTCATGTCGGTCCCCCCTATTTTGGGATGTGGTATGAGAGACTTCACTGTTGGAGCTGAGCCTTGTGAAGGAGACTTCAGAGAATGTCAAGTTGATCAGGAAGCACTTTATGATAGATCAGAGTCTTTATAAATCTTTTTCTGACCAGATGCATCGAGACCTAGGGTTTTCTGTGGGTGACAATGTATTCTTGAAAGTGGCCCCTCGTATGGGCCATCATCGATTGGGAATCAAGGTAATATGATGTTGCGGTATGTAGGGACCTTTGAAATCACTGAGTGTATTGGAGAGGTGGAATACAGGTTGGATTTACCTTCTCAGTTGACAACCATCCATGATGTCTTCCATGTCTCCCAGTTAATGAAATACAACTCACATCCATCCCATGTGCTTAGTTAGGAAGAACTGGAGCTAGAGCCTGACTTGTCTATTATTGAGCGGTCATTGAAAATAGTGGACTCCTAATAGATTTTTCTTTGAGGGATGTCCATTCCGTTGGTCCGGGTTTGTTGGCAGCATGGTAATGATACAAATGAGACATGGGAGCAGAAGTCATGGGTTGAGGAAGAGTATTTGTTCCTGTTTTCTGATCAAGCTTCAGGTTGAATTTCGAGGACGGAAATTTTTCATGGTGGGGAGAATTGTCACATACATGAAATATTTTAAAGTTATATTTCATTTAATGTCCATTCATAATCTGTTTTGGGGGTTTCCCAATGTTTTATGGAGTAAAATGTGTGTTTTTATGAATTTGGCCAAACTGTGAGCCCAGTTCTAGATTTAAAAATAAAGTTTGTTTCTTTTATAACATTTTTATTTTTTAATATTTTTCACTCATTACAATTCCTAATTTTCCTCCCTTGACATATTAACACAAAAATTAAAATTTGGAACCTTTATAAATCCATAAACCTGGTGTATTTTGGTTTTTATTTAAGGGATTGGGCCTGCCCAGAAGCCCATATCCAGTTTTAAAAAGAATATTATTTATTTAATAACTGATTCAATATTATGTATTTTCTAGTGATTCCAAGTCTCACACAAGACCATTACAACCAGCCGCGCTTCCAGACACTTTCCCCTATATTTGGAGCTCTTAGGTATCGCGATTTAGGTACTAATTTCCTAGGGTTTCCCAAATTGTCCAAATTTGAGGAGGTAAGTTCTTTCCATCATAACTCTTTCAATTATTCCTCGTTTTCTCACCATTCCATGACGTTTATTCTCATTTTCATGAAGATAAAAATTTCCATAGGGTATGGATTCTAACCTAGGGTTTAAAATTGGGTTTTCTGGGTCATTTTTTGTGGTTTTAGGATTGATCTCGATCCCTCTTGGTGCGGCGGTGGTGCGATTTGATTTTCACACAAAGGATTCAAGGTTTTTACTAATTTGGTTGGTGATTCCACTTTGTATACAATAATTGTGATATAGATACTGTGTTTATTATATTTTCATGTTGATCCCATTTATTTTCTTCATCAAAAATTGGTTTTAGTGGTTTTTGTAATGCACGTGAATTTTAAGGGCCAATTTCAGGTGAAATTTGTGTTTTTTTCATATAAATCTTTTATTGGTTGATTAAGGGTTACCTTTTAATTATTTAGTTGACCTTATTGAAATTTATTAGGGATGAAAACAATGTTATAAATGTTATTATTATTTATTTGTTGCTTCAAAATTGGTTTTTGGGTGATGTTTGTAAAAAAAATGGTTTTTTAGTACCAATTTGTTGTTGAATTGGGTGTTTTACATGGGTATTCTATGTGAGGCTTATTGAGATTGTTTTATAACTCATTTAATGAGTTTAAAGAAATTTTTATGGTTTTTTGGATTCTTTTTTGATAAATATGAGTATGAATATGTTGTTCAAGTGGGGTTTTCAATGATTTTTGGGTGCAAAACAGGGAAGGAAATGGAAAAGTTGTTTTATTGAAACTCAATGTTTTTTATGTGTGTTTTAAATGGTATAAAATGTATGTAGCTACTATAATGGTTTTATGTCACCAGTAGTGTTGTTTTGTATGAAAATTGATATATGTAACATTCTGAAATTGTTTGAGCATAAAGAGGGAAGCCCAGGTACCTAGGTGGGGCGGATGTGTACTAATACGGCTAGTGGACCGGATGAGTTTTTTCCCTGTTTCACCTATAATTTGGATAATGAAAACTCTAAATAAACTATGTAGATGATGATTGGGGACCCCTAGGTTATGGGTATGTTCCATACTAGTGGTTCGTGCATGAGAACATATTTTACTATAGTTACTTTACACCGAGGTATGAGGTATATGGGGCCCAAGTCTATCTAGTGCCAAGGGGTGTTCCCGATTTTGTTTCTCAATGTGTTTGTGGAATTTTTCCCATGTATTAGGGTATGTTTGGTACTAAATTATAGTATCTATAATTTCTATTTAAATTTTTCCACATTCTGAATTTTTTTTTATTGAAAACTGTTTTCAATTGAAAGATACATTTCTTGTAATTTTAACACTGATTTTCCTTCAGTTTTAAAACTGTTTTCTTTTCCAAATTGTTTTGCATGCTCTTTGGAATAATTGGGTGGTATTCTATTGGGATTAGGCTCACACCCTACATACACCCCATGGGTGATAGTATACTCTATTATTCTTGACTCAAGTAAAGGAAAGGCTAAGGGTGATGGCGGTTCAGGGTGTTAGTTCATATCCTTGGTGTAGTGTTGTGGAGACGGCTTAAAGGTGATAACCCCTTGTTGTGTGGACTCCTTGGGGATGTATTGTTATTGTATTTTTTTGTATTTCAAAAAAATTTATTGTCTTTAAACCAATGTATTTAGTTCTGGTTTTTTCTTAAGACTTTTTTGTCTCAAAAATTTCTGATTTATATTATGGATTGTTTTAATGTGTTATGCTTTCCTACTCGAGTAAATAGTTCCCAAACCTAAATCAATGATACTGGGGCACTTGTGCAGATCATGGGGAAAGGGAACACCCTTCAGTCCTTATCATGGGTCAGGTTTGGTTCTGGTATTCATGGCGACCAGATTCAGTTCGTGACAAAAACTCAAAATTACATGTAATATAAGCTATCGATGAAACTTGTTGTTGCATGTGATACAAGATAACATTTTGTTGAACGAATTGAATTATATTTCTTTTATTGAATTTATTTAAAAAATTATATATTTTGTATATTCTAAGGATCTTATATCCCCTAATATGATTTGTAATATGTTTCAAACATGATATTAAATGAAAAGTTATTACTTTAGCATTTAATTACTTTAAATTTACCCCATATTAATTAAATTGTGTCCTTACAATTTAAAATAGATCATGTAAATATATATATTTACATTTTTTATTTTTAAATCTCATAACAAGTTAACGGTTTTTACTATATCCATTTGAAAAGATATATTGTTATTTTAATGGTCACATGGACTAACATGTAACTAGGTCTCTATGTAAGCGAACATTAGTGAAGAGTGGAGACTTTCATATTGAGGGAAATAATAAATATTTATTTGGAGGGATTGAGGTAATAAATCACAGACAATTGAATGGTCAGAATAGTGTTGGGAACTCAAACTAAGGAATATATTATTACTAAATATACCATTGGTTCAAAAAAATAAGGTATTAAGATAACAGTTTTTTATCATTTTTCTAATGTTGATTAATTTTTATACTACCAATAATATAAAGAAATATACTAAAATAACATATTTTTTTAAGCACAATATTTATCCTTCATTATCTTTGAAAAAATTATTATTCATCCATTACATCATGAAATCAATATCCAAAACATATATTGGATTTATATAGATCTAAAATAAATTTTTTAATAGATCATAAGGCCCATAAAATAGGAAAATTTTTAACTATTTGTCTCTAAAAATTGTCCTAATACAAAATCATTAGTACATTAATATATAAATATAAAAAGTGATAGTAATAGTTCCACATTAACATAATTATAAAAATAAATATGATTGACATCCTTGTAATATTTTTTCGCTAAATATCATTTTTACTATGGTTGGCCACACAACCACATTACAAAAATACTTCATCGTTTTTTTTCTAAATATGTCCAACCATTGTCAAGATTTTATCATCTAGAAGATGGAATTTCTTAAAACCAAACACCACAGTGTAAGTAAAAATATTCATAGTGAGAAAATAAAATTAAAATTTAAAGGATTTCTAAATCATGAGAGTTTATTTTATATAAAAACTTTCCTTGGTTTAACATAGATAATTATTTGTCAATATCTATTAAAATCTTTCATAATGGTTTTCAATGAAAATGTGAATTATCCTAAGAATATCTCATAGGATTGTCAAACTAGGTTTGTAGTAAGGCAAGTTTTTATGTATGAAGTTACACTCGAGTCAGGATTGAAACACCTTTTCTATGTGGTTACCCCAATGTACGTTTATGCTAGAACCACATCCACTATAGTATTCATACTGGGATATATGGCTATAAAATACTCTATAGTCCCTACCTTATAAAAAATTTAGGATGTTATAATATACATAACCTCAAATTCAACCTTAGGTTCATGCTCTATAATATATGTTTTCATAAATCTAATTCTTATGGATTCTACTAAAATTCCATTAATACAAACTATAGTGACCAGACCCTAGATATCATGGAGATGGTCTCTAGTACCATTACATTATCATGATTATAATGAATCAAATCCAGATGGATTGAAGGGTTTATTATTCAAGGTAAACCAGATATTTATGGATTATATAACAAATGATTCCACTAATAGAAAAAAACACTTTCTAGGATTATGTAATCTAGAGTATCCATGAAAAAATTTATTAGTACACTTCATAGAATCCTACAGAAAAATAATGGTGAAATTAAATTCTCAGTAAGGTTCATGTAAATTAGAAGGAATAATGAATAATAGTAGATAGTTAATATAGAATGGAAATAGCTGAAAAAACATTCCATGTAATCATTAAATAGAGAAGGTAGTCTATAATAAATATGGTAATGTAAATAACAAAAAAACCATGAAATTTAAAATAATAGGATAAAAAATAATGAATATAGAATGAAAAATAACAGAAGCGATTTCAATTAAATAAACAAACTTCCAATGAAATGAATCCATAGATATTCCGAAACAAAATCTAATGGATAAATAATAACAAATATAAATCATGGAAATGCTTAATTATTTTGACACCATGTTTCCTAGGTGTGTGATATATTTATCGTCGATAATTTTGACTATAATTTATTTAATATCATGTATACCCCCATCTATAGCCAGCCCAATGATTCATCCCATGAGGCTACCAATGAATTTAGGGTCTATCTATAATCGGCATCCACACATGTCATACATATCAAATTAATTCTTCATATATTGAATTATAGATTTAACAATGTGTCATATCAAATATGTGTATGGATTTAAAAAAAAAATTAACAATAATTCTCCAGTTAATCAAATTATATTCAATAACATAAAATTCGTAAAATTGTTATACTATCTAGGTAATAATCACATCCAATCTAAATTATAAGGATAATTGGGGTAATTTTATGTTTAATTATCATTGGATATTGAATATTTCAAGGGGAAAATAGAAGATAAAATAAAATGAATGTCAATACTATCCTAGGAGAAATCCATCAATGACCATCTAGAGAAATAATATATATAGTATCAATATATCATATTCTATGAGATGTAATAATAAATGTTCATTTTTTTAGGATAAAAATACTACAAAAAATATATTTTAAAACTTTATAGAATAAAATAACCAATTAATTTTGAAAATTTATTTGAAAATAATTTTCATTTAAAATAAAATTTAAAACATTTTCTTCAAATAGAAAATTTTTTTAAATGAAATGAAAGATTCAATGAAATTAAGGTAGGTAAATTCATGTATGTTGTACACGGTAAAAATAACATTTATTTTTCATTGTAAAAGGATAGAAAAATCCCTTCTTTAGAAGGGGATAAGAATATTCCTCCGAAAATATTTTTGAAATAAAAGAGGGAAATATTTCATTATTAAATTATTTTTATGTGTCAAAAACACTTTTTAGAAAAAATTTATAGAATAGTGTTTTTAGAAGAGAATAAGTTCTCCCGTTAAGCAGAAAAATGATCATGAGATTTTTAAAACAATTTTCTAAAACATTTTGAGTACCAAAGAATGTAAAAAAATTCACTATTGAAATAAAAAATACATTAATATTATGTTTATAAGAAAATTTATTTATTTATTTAATAATTATGCAATAATTCCAGATGATGGAAAATTAAGTGTAAACCATCCCGAACAAAATGAGAATATGAAGTAAACCATTGAAAAGACAACAATGTTGATGTGAGAATCAATTAATGAATATATAATTGATTTAATATATTAGTCCACATAGAAAATGTATAAATAAAACAATATATAGTAAAAAAAATTATCCACAAAATATTATAATATTAATGACAATTAGGAAGTAATATATCCCAATGAATATGATATTGGTTTTAAAATTATTTACAACATGGAAAAATTAAAATAAAATACTATTATAAGAAATAATTAAAATTGAAACTCAAAATACCGTGAATATGAACAATACATGATATTATATATCAAATTGGGTAGTATATACACCTCATAAAAGAAGTACATTGTGAATATGACATTTTCTTGCACAAATGTAAAAAAGTGAGATGAAAATCCCTTACATTGTCTTTTCTTTTAGGTGAACATCATTTATAATCCAAATTAATGGTTATAAAAATTTTTATAACATATAACAGAACCAAATTTATATATTTAATATCATATAAAATATTTATAAAATATTATTACCTATTTATTAATTATCATTCATTATTTTCACATGTTTGGGTCTTAATTTCATAGTTTCTCGAGTATGTTTTGGTTTTTTAATTTTGTTATTCTAAATTAGATCATGATTAAATCCTATAAATAATGTAACAATTGATTTAAATATTATATATATCTAATATATATGTATTCATAATAATATATAATATATGGAGATATGAAATTAAAATAATAGTTCATTAAGACGGTAGCACATACTTATATATGAATGCTACATTCATTTCTATTTCATTTTTAAATTAACAAAAAGTAAATTATATATATGTAAATGTATGTTATAATTATAGTATAATATTTATGAAATAAATTTAACATAGTTTTAATAAAACCATCATGTATACATTCCACATATATCTTGAATGAATCAAATCGCTTTGAGGAGGATGTAGTCGACACTTCCCCAAGCGATATAATTATATAAAGAGATAATGTAAAGTATAATGGTATGTGTTATATAAGAATTAAAAAAGCATAAATAAATACTAAATATCATATGCATAAAATATTAATAATTTTTTCGTCATAATTATCATCCATGATATGTGGTAGGGGGAAAAGGAACGATATCGTTTTGTGAGGTAGTTATTCCCCATACGCATAAATGGTAAGTTCTTTTCCAATTATATGAATGTGGGTTTAAGTGTAGGTATAACCATTATAATAAAAACATATAATTATATTTTGTATATTGGTGTTACTATATAATCATGTTATATGAATAGTTGATTGGGTGGAGTGAGAAAAAATCAAAAGAGCACGAGGAATGATGTTAACTATTCTATGGGTAACTACTATTTGTTTTCACAAAAGGGAGTCATTGGATGGATTCCATCCCAAAAGTAATACTATAGTTTGATTTCTGGTATTTTTAAGTTCTACATGTGAATATTTTGTTTGATAAAAATTATCTTGAGATGTGTGTATAAGTAGAAGGGGTTAGATCCTTTTTATAGTAGAAGAGGAGTGGAATTCATGAAATGTTTTTACAAGGTTATTCTAGATACATTTTTCATATGAAAGTTGGATCCAATAATGATCCAAATTTTATAAAATATAACATAGGTTAAAAAGATAAACATTTAATGGAATTTTGATAGGTTTCTTTGTCATTTTGAGACTTTAGTTTATGGTTTATTCTATAGTTAAGATAATGTTTCTCATATTTCTTTTAATTAATTATAATTACATTCCCTAATATTTTGGTAAATAAAATTTTTCCTTATTATAAATTATAAATTATTATTATTCAAAATAAAGAATATTGTTTAAAAAATTCCAATCACTTATGTGGAAGAAATTAAATTAAATTAAATTCCACTAACGAGATGAAAAGGCAGGTTTTTATGTAAAATGTTCAAAATATTTCTATTAATTTATATTAAATATAAAATTTATATCGATTAAAAGGACCTAAATATGATTTATTTATATAAAATTTATATAAATATTCGTTAAAAAAAATTAAAATTAAAATTTATCCTTATCAATTAATTTTATGAAATATTTGATTGGAATTAAATTTTGATATTTTTCCCAAATTATGTAAAATGTAACTTCACTAGAAAATAATAGAAACATATCCTCAAATAATTTTTATGTTCCAATATAAAAAATGACATTTATTTTGGCATATAAATTTTATAAATGTTCCAAAATTTTGATTTAAAATAGGATTTACATTAAAATGCATTGAAACCCCCTTCCTAAAAAATTTTGTTTTTATACATAAAATTGGGATTGTTCTTCTATCCTGACTATAAAATGAATTGGAAAAATAAAAATAAAATTTAATTAAATATATAAAATAAATTTTAAATTTTTATGAATCACTAATTTTAATTGATATAATTTATTAGAAAACACCCATTTGTGAGAATAAATTCGTTTCTTTTATATTGGATTTTAAAATAATTTCTAATTAAGTCATATCCTATAGATTCATTTTATATTTTTATAAACCATATATTATTATAATATATATATATATATACTATTCAATAAATCTAATATAATTTCCATGTTTGATATTATTATTTTGAATAATAATATTATATATATAAATATATTATTGTCTGGTAATACTTTTTCTTGTATGTAACATAAGCTGTTGAAAAAACACTTGGTTGCATGACACACATGATAACTCAGTATGCCATTAATTGAAATATATATCACATGTTGAATTTATTTAAAATATTAAATATATTTGAAATCTCAGGATCATATATCCCCTTAATTTATTGGATATAAATGTCATATACACTATCAAATACAATGTTCATACATTTGAATTTTGGGGCACACATGAAAAGATATCAAAAAAATATTATACATGAAGATAATTTTTCTTAATAAAGAGTATTAATATAAATATTTAATAATAAGGTTCTATAATAGGTAATTAAGATTCTTATATTTATTTTATAGGATCTTAAATCATTTCTATTATGATAAAGTGTAATGTTAAGGAATGTGATTACTAAAACACAATTAATTTAGTTAAAAAATACCGTAATGAAATAATTTTATAAATAAAATCATTTTCAGTGATGTTAATTTTTTTTGAGAAATTTTGTAATCAATGAAAACCTATTTCATTAATTATATTTTTTTAATTTATTTCTATTAAAACAACTGAGTATTTTTGAAATTAGCCTCATAATAGTAAATTTTATATCGATGATTTCAAAATTATTTGATGAAATATCATTATTTATTTGGTTTTTATTTTACTATATATAGTAAAAATTATCGATCCCAATGAAATTACACTTCTATATTTACTAAAAATTATTTTATTAAATGTTGACAATTTTTGGGTGATTGTGTTTTCTACGTCAATTGATTTATTTCATTATTGTAAATTAATGTTATGAAACCAATTTTTCTTTCTCTATGTTGTTTACAAAAATTTAATGTCTTTCATCTATAAGTTTTGTGAAAATAATTTTATTTATGTGGGTTTTTATGAAAAGTTAATTATTATTATTTTAATGTTTAATAAATCTATTTTTTCCATGGGATTTATCAGATATATAAATGATTTATTTTAAGTGGAACAAATATCTATGGATGCTGATGGGTGGGGTCATATACCACACTAAAACGAATTTTTTTTATGTTTATATCTCATGCGATAGTAAAACCTGGACATAATGAGTATATTCACACATGTGTGGGAATTATGGGATTGTTCACATTTTTTAGGCATGGATATAATGAGTTTTTTTAAATATGAGATGACATAATGAGTATCTATAGAGAACTCTTCCTAATCATCTGTTTGTTCCACATTCCATGTCGTTCAAAATTTTATGTTAAATTTTTATAATGAGTTTTATTTCCAATGAATTCCATATTTTCAAGACAATGTATTATTTTTAATGAATTTCACACTCATATGTTAGGATCTCATGTTATACGACTATTGGGATGAGTTTTTATCTAGTTCTTATATTTTATTCTTCAATTATCATCAATTTATATCATATGTTACTCTAACACGTTTTACAATCATCCAATATAGTTTATGAAAATTTACTCTGATATTAATCTACTCATGGTTTTTTTCATGTTATGATATGTTTTCCCTTACTGAGTTTCTTGGTTCATCCCTTTATTATGTTTATAATAACCAATTTTTTGTGAAAATTTATTAATTTGATATATCTATAATTATTATGGTAAAATGATCACAAGTGTTATAAAATAATATTTTAATGAAGTTAATTTCCAAGACACTAAACCTTTAGTTATGTGGATTATTTAACTTTTTGTGAGATGTAATATCTAAATAATGTTAGTTATGTATTAATAAATTTATATTTATCATTATCCACCTTAAAGGGATCATGATATACATTGAAAACAATTGAAAAAGGCTTCAAAGATCAATGAGTAATCACTATGTTAAGGGGGTGGGGTGAGTCATTGAATTCAATTATATTTTTTTGTTTCTTTTAGAATGACCATAAAAACATGTTAAAGATAATGAATCGATAACTATTATACACAGCAAAAAAATGTGGGATAATAAAATATTTCTATCTTTACTACTCAAAACTAGTAGTTACATCCATAGCGTGATTCAGTAAGATCCCTGATCATATGATACACAGGAATCATCATTGTATATACTAAATAAACGGTTTATATTTTTTATAGTGTTAAAAAAATATCTACTATATTATGTAATGTTCTCCTAAAAAATATAATCAATTTTTAGTAAGAAAAATTAACTAATTCATTATTATAAATTACTTGAAGTTGTTTTAGTTTTTTATTTATTTTACAGTTATTATAATTATTATATTAATTATAAATTGTGAGTGAGAATGGATTTTTTTACTCATAGCCATCATATTAATCTCTTTTTTTCTACTCTTTTTTACCTATATATAAAATATTTTTATTGAAATAATAAATATAAACTATGAGATTAACAATGATCTTCCTTCTTCATATTATAATTTCAACTTTAAAATTTAGAAATGTAATGTAATTTAATTATTTTTATAATTATTTCGTTATAATCTAATTCCTTTTATGATTCAATCCTTGTTGGCCACTATTGATACATTTATGAATATTTTTTTGATATTTTTTTGACCCCATGAATGTATTCTAAATATTAATTAGCGAGTTTCCATGTTGTTACTTTTCAACAGCTTCTCCAGTTCATGAAACTAAATTATTAGAGAGTTACATACATAAACATACTTTTTTAGTAACACTTATATATCAAAAATTATCCCTTATATAATTTATAATGTACCTATTATATCATATATTGACCCATACACAATATTTAGTGAATCTTATGTATTTCATAGTTACCCATATGTATTACATAGTTACCCTTGAATAATAGATTTATAATTAAATAATAGACTAAACCTTATATATTGAATGGAAATTTATTGCAACAATTAAATATTAAAATTTAATCATTTTCTAACCAAATATTATTAGAAATAAAATCCATACATCTACTAAACTGCTCTAAAATTATTTCAAACACCTCTAAATTTATAAATAGAATTATCCTAATAAAATAATATATAATTTATATTGATTTGATAATTATTTATATATTAAAAATAAAATCTAAACCAAAAAACCACTCAATTCTCTTCGCATATTTTATCCCCATTAGAAAATAATTATAATGAAACCTACTATTCTTCAAATATTGATTTTTGAATACTCTCCCTAGGTCTCAATATACTTTATAAGGTAAATATAACACTAGAAATAAATATATTTTTTATTCATCTATTATTAATAAAACACCATGAGGTACCATAATAACAACACTTACATCCACTATAATCCAAATTAATTATAAATAATTTACACCTTGGGAAACATGGGACTCATCCCCAACCCAAAGAATCTAAGAACCAATATGAATGAATCCTTTAAAATAACCACAAGAACCTTTTTTCATTAGAATATGGAATGTATTGATAAAACAGATAACGATATAGAAGTTACAACACGAATAGCAATCCCATGAATATACCTTGGTGTATCCCTCTTTATAACATCTGATACCCATATTATATCTAAACTAATAGAAATTGATCCTGAACTTGATATACATCAAGTTTATGCATTTACAAAACCACTCATCATACCCAATATAAAATTATATATGATCTACCAAAAGAGAATTTATGGATTAAATAACACTAAACAAATAAGAAAATAATAAAAAGAAAAAACTTCAATGTTCATCATGCATTGAAGTTGATACCATATAAACTATAAATGAATAACATGTACCTTTCATCAAATATTATATGTCTCTATCTTTAAATATTTTTTTATGAATAACATTATGAGATTTCCAATGAAATTACTATTCTTTTGAGTTCCCATGGGATGAATCAAAATCAACTAATGATTGGGGTGTAATTATGAATAACTCACATAGTGTGATAAATCCTATATTTGTAAAAGAGAGTTCGATAAAGATATATTTGGTAGAACAAAATTTGGTAGTGGAATCATGGAAAAGATTACCCGCATTAAATCAAGGTGATTTATTTCTTATATAGGTATGAAGACACACTTGGTCTTTCCACATCATTTTCTCAAACATTATGAATCTTTCCAGAAATACCTAAGGCTCAACACTTGTAATATACTAATGATTTTAGTTCACAAAAATATTTAATCAAATGAAATATTTCTATGTCATGATTTAAAAAATTAAGATATTATTGTATGTTATGACATTTTACACCCTCATCTACCACAATATGAATCATATATTATGATTCACAAGGTCTTATGAAATAACTTATAGTACTTTATGCCTGCCATATGAAGTTGTTGTATAATATCTCTATATCATATCAAATGATATAACATATGGTATATAAAATTCCTTTATTCCATGGATAATTTTTAATATGATATTCCTTATATAATCTCACAAAATATAACATAATTTAAAATTACAAATTTATGGTTTAGTGAATATATCCATTAATATACTACTTGAACTAATGCCTCATGGAGTTAATGTAGTTTCACCTTATATTAAATCATATAAAACAACTTGGGAAATCATATCAAATACAAATTTTGAATAACATCCCAAACACTTTTGTAAATATAACATAAAATTCACTTTTTATCACATCATATTAAGTTGGATGTAAATATCCTTTCAAATTTTTGTTCAGAAAAACAATAAAACACTATTTGGTCATCACTATATGTTTTGTAAAACTAAATCTTCATTCAGTTAATGAAAATGTGTCCCAATATAATTTTTTATTTTTGGAAAGGAATATAACTTATATAACTAAAACAATATATGAAATTTATGACCTCTAAAAATGTATCATTTCTATTCAAGATACAAATTCATGATACATAGTATCTATCAAACACATGTATCAATATACTTATTTCCACTTATTGTATTATATAAAAACACAGATTGTCATATGATCCCATTTTCAATGACTTCTAGTAACTATAAACCCAAATTATTTTAATCCATTTTAATTATGCATACATTCTCAATTCACTATCTATATTCTTTCTAGGACAAAGAATACATCACATTACATTCACCATTATATATGAGTACATCATATTCCACTAATCTGAATGATAATAACATCACATATATTCTTTAGTTATAATAATTAACTATATTTTTCAATCTCAATCGATAGTACATATTTCATAATCATATTATAATAGGTAACATCCCATATTGTTTAACCACCAACTGATGACATGATCAACAACATACCCAATGACCACCTCCATAGCCATCCCGTAAGGCATTAATAAGAATGTAATAAAATTATAAAGGTTGTCATTCTATATACCTCACTAAAATTATGTATTTTTAAAATAAAAATTTGAAATATATAGCCATAGTATGGCAAAGGCATAGTGTGTGACCTGTTTAATAATATACATAGTTGAAATCTAGATATCAACAACCTTTTTGTTAATCATTAATATACTTTATATATCAATATGAAATCATACTATAATTATCATTAACATATCATCAAAACCTAAAGCACTCAATGATGGAAATTGGTTAGAGATAATTCAAATTCATACTTTGAGTGATTAATTATAATTTAATTTCATTATTATATGCATCCAAGATAAAATAATTATAATGTGGTAACTACCATTTATATAAATTTATATATATCATATTCATAATCTCTTTTATAAAAGATAAAAAACCATACATTGATTCCCATCATATTATATCATATATGATATACCACAATATTTACCATATGATTGATACACTTTTATGGTTATATTAACCATGTTACATCTATATGTAATTATTTTAACATATCTATTTGTAATTATGATAAAACCCCCCCTATTAATTCATTTAGTGATAAAAATATATAATGAAATTAATTTAAAAGAACTATAAGATTTAGGAATAATATTAATTATTTTTAACTCTTTTATAATAATATCTAAACTCTTTAATTCACACCATATAATGGTAAAATGAGAATAACATCAATTTTATCCTTGAAACTCCCATTTTCATCATCATCGTCATTATGAAATTTATTCCTATAAATCCCTTCCCCTGAAATCATTTGGTAATGATATAACTATTTACATTTTTATTTCCTATGAAATCGTAAAATCCAATATAACATGAGATACACTATGAAATGTTGAAAATCATAATGTTTTATTTTTTCACTTTTATCATCTATAAGTCTATATATACTCTAATTAGTCTCCTAGAAATAATATTCTCTATATACTAACATAATAAGATACAAAAAATAATTTGTGTTATAAAATAATAAATGTTTTGTTTTTAGTGAAAATATTCTAAAAATAAACTACATATACTTATAATATATATTATTTGAAATAAATATATATATATATTGAAAAAATATTTTAATATTGAAAAATTTCCATTGATGGTTGGTGAAAATATATCCCTCGTATATTAATAATAATAAAGGATTCCTCTTTTATTTTTGTTAAAATATTTTTATCCATGCATTATTTTTTATGATTGATATATAATCCACTGACCCATAAACCATGTGTATCAAGACCATCATCACACATGTTTCATGATAATATTTTTTATATAAATAATATCTATTATTATATAAAATAAATAAGCTGACTACCCATATCCTTTTTATATATCCATCTAATCTTAATATACTTGTTTACATTGAACTCTAGGGTTTTACAACCCTTTTCATTGAAATATTTATAAAACACTTTTATTCATCACGTGAATGTAAAATAAAAACATGACCAATTCCTTCAGTAGATTTCAAACTACTTTATTTTTTTAGTATTTTTAGTATATTCTAAACATTCATTTGGTACCATATACCCTTAAATGTTTAAGAGTTAATTTCTATAACAGTGATATCTAGCATGGGCTTTCCATATAGGCTCCCAAACACCATTAAATATTCTATAAATTTTCCATCATATTGAATAATTTCCCCTTCCATCCCGATACCTCCTTAAGGATTCAATGAACAAGGATAACTATATGAAAAATACAATATTCTATTTCATGATTTAACTAGTACCCTTTTGTATTTTCAACACCACACATTAATATAAACATCACATGAACAATTCATCTATCTACGAAAAGTTGAGATATTACTGAATATTTATATGGAACTCATTCACATTATCAAAACATTTACAACAATGATTTTATAATTTATTAAAATTATAGATCTTTCCATGATTTTAACTAGTACCCTTTTTCTATTTAATGTCAAAACCATCATTCTATTATTATTATAAGTATATATATTCACATTTTGAATAACTTCAAAATATGGATATTTATGATGGTAATTATACAACAGATTGAACTACTTTTTTTTAGATCAATTCTAATTTTATTATCATGGTATATGAAATTACTTACATTGGGCATATATTTTATCTATGATTGATCTAAATATAATGTTGAATGATGGTTATGACATTAATCAGCAATAGATAATTCTATATGATGAGTATCATGTATTAAATTCTTTTAATAAGTAATTAATCATGTTTAACAAACTAAAATAATGACAACTTTTTTATTATAACATATCCATTAGAGGGATGAGATCAATATTTCCTTATGTAATGAGTCCAATTCAGTTGTCATTTCACCACAAAGATATTAGGTTACAAAATATTTCCAATCATAATATATATTAATCTTGTGTAGTTTAAAAACCAACTACTTTTTTAATCATTCATATAGAAAAATTGATCTCTATTCTTTTTTAATCCTATATCATATTGTATCCTATATAATTGTATCCCTAATATATAATGAGGATCTGGTTACCTAACACATAAGGTTAGTTGTCTCCTCTATGATATACATAAGAAAATCTATGAACACCCATCTGTAGCATTAACCTTCCTAGTTGGATGATCAAGGTATTTTCATGTTTTTCCTTTGGATGTAATTTAGAACTTTTATTTTTAAGGGGATGTAACTTCACAATATTTTTAATGAATTTCAGTTACTCGTATTCATTATTATAATGATTAAATTTTGTATCGTATTTCACAAACTAAATTATAATATATAAACCATATTGATTTTTAACTTGTTACATGAATCATATATTGTGTTACTAATCAAAATTAATGTTAACTATATTTATTAACACACTAATTCATAAAATTCATAAAATACCTTGACAAATTTGAACCAAAATCACACTACTCAATGATACATTACTCAAGAGAGACCAGAATAACATCATAATTATAAAACATTATATGTATTAACTATGATAAACATTATTAATTAAATATAAATATCTAATAAAAGAAAAAAATAATTGTAAAAGAAAATTAATTCATTTATCATATATATGAGGTAGCTCATTAAATTCATGTACGATAATTTATAAGAGTAGTTTAACATTTTAAACTGAAGAAAAAATACATTCACAATATAATATGTATATTAATGAAAAGAAAGAATAGTATAAAATAAATAAATTAATATTTCACATATCTAAACATGATAAAATCTATTTTTGACTAATTCATAAATTATTCAGTTTTAATCCCTTTATACAATAACCATTATTATGGAAATTCCATAACTAATTAAATATATACAATTTTTAATTTATTCCCTCTATTAACTCATTAAAATTTAATTTTATGTGGAATTAACATTATTATAGTATTTTAAATGATATATAATCATTTTATAATCAAATTATACATTGAATAAAATTCCCAAAATCTTAATATCAAATATTTAATATTTTTCAACCACGATCATTTCAATCTATAGAACATATTTTTACATTCTTTAAATGATTCATCAATTTAGGTATTTTAATTTGAACAATTTAATTTATAATAAACTATTAAGAACCTTAAATATTATCTACTAATAATTTTTAAATTTCTTTTCATTATAAAACCTTAATAATTAAACTTATTATTTCATTATGAATGTTTTATATCAATATTATAAGTCATTCCATATAATTTCAAAATGGTATTTAATATTAATATTTAATTTTATGTATTTTAATTTTATAAATGATTCATAAACATAAAATTAATTAATTATAAATACATTATAATTTATTAAATTATAAAAAACATATAGATAAAATAAATATCCAAAATAAATTTCTTCCATAATTTATAAAAAAATTAAATTATTCAATTCAATTCATAACTGAAAAATGAAAATAAATTTTTCCCATGACTATTATTTTTAATGATATACACTATACTGTAAGATGATACATTTAGTAGTATTTATCCAATTTTATGGTATATAATACATGGTATTGATATAATCATTCACTACCTATGATGCTTTCAGTCACGACATATTGTATATGCATAAAATTAAAATCGATGACTATGGAAAAATATATCATACATTAAGATTAAAAAAACCAATAATTACAGTTGTGTCGAGAACTAGAACATCACATCTCATTTTTTGAAACTATATCATAACATATGATATCTTATGTTTTTTCGTCATTTACAAGAACAATCATTAATCATTTTAATGATATAAAATATGATATCAAATCACTTCATTTAAATAATGATATCAAGATTCATTTAACGAATTTGGAATATTTGATAACAATAAATTGTTTAAAATTGTTAAATAAAACATATTCAATGTATTTAATTATATTTTTTTTAAAAATTCCCTTAGTCACCAAGTAATAAATTGAAAACCATCTAGTCTATAATTGAATAACATGTAACTTTTATCAAAGTTCCATTATTACTATAGTTAAATATTTATATGGTAAAATCAATTATGGCTATCCAATAGGATCCCTCCTCCATGGTGTATATATTTTGTTAATATAAATCACCCATGGATTTGGTGGAATTATATTCATCTTCCATGATATACTATTAGATCTCAATGCAAAATTGAGGTGGAAATAATGAGATTTAGGTAGGATATATTTTTATAGTAGAAACATGGAACACCTTGAAAACCCAAACATTTGTAAAGATGTTTCATGTTAATTTTTAGTTACCATTTTTTCTTTTTTTTGTCTAATTTTTGTTTAGGATTTACATTTTTGTGTGTTTGGATGAAATTTGTAAATTTTTGATTAAAATGGTAGAGTACATGTTGGTGCATGATTTTTGTGAATCGTACAACCCATCCCATCTAAGATTGAAACCCTAGACAGTAGGGATTTTCATATTTGTGCCAAAATTTACAAACCATATCACATATTAGGATAAATTATTCACCCCCTCACCCACCAAGAAACGTTTCATGGTTAGGCTCACATTTTGGGTAAATCATTCATCCCAACACAACAAAACGTGTGCTGTAATTAATGTCACATGAAAGTTGTTTTGAAATTTTATTAACTAAAATAAATAATATAAAAGATATAGAAAATGAAATATAACACCTATTTTACAATTTTATATCCCCATGAATGAATTAAAATGTATCCTAACCTCCGTTCATGGTTATTTGAAGGCCATAATGTAGATCTACACCCCTTTGGATAAGAGGATATCATCCCACTTGGTTTCCCATTCCATTTATTTTATTTTATCATTTATGAAATGCTTATTCATAAACTTTTTGTTAGAAATAGATCATTTATTGTGCATCTTGATTATTATTTTAAGGATCTTTATTTATTTTATCATCATTTTGGGTTTCATATTCGGCTATCATTCTACATTGTTGTGTTAATCAAATTTTCAGAAATTTTTTTGGGAGATCTCTCATCAACGAGTCGAGTTAGGAGGTCTATAATTTATCTACCAATTTCATAATTTTCAATTAGTCTTATGTAATTTTATTATTTTTACTAGATATTAAGTAATTTTTTCATGATTTAATTAATTAATTTTTTCAATTAATTAATTGGAGAGATGTGAAATTGGGAATTTTTGGAATTATATAGTAAATTATTTAATTGTAGAACTTGATCTGAGGTTTAGATATTGATAATTCTATATAATGAATTTATTAATTAATTATGAAATTTTTATTTTTTTATATGAGATAATAAATAATGAAATTAATTGTGGTATATAAATTTTTTGAATATTTATTAATTAATTGATGAAATAATTGATGAATTAATTAAATAGATTGAAGTACATAATTAATTATTGGATTGATTAAGGTGATTTATGTGATAAAATAATTGTTGAGATAATAAATAAATTGTTTCCATTCGTTAATTGATGAATTAATAAAATGAAATGATTTGAATAATTAAATATTTAATTAAATAATTTATTGATACAATTAGTTAATTTTCGAGTGAAATAAAGGAATTTTTTTCAACTAATTATTTAATTACTAGTGTATTTAGGTGGATAATTAATTTTTTAATTAATTTTGTGTTATGAATGGTAACATGGTCATTTTGTAGTATAATAAAGAATGAAACATGGTCATTATAATATGTAAGGTATGATCAGTAACATGGTTATTTAGTTGTGAAATAATTAATGTGAACATGATCATTCTAATTTGTATTTTATGAATGATAAAGTGGAAATTTAGTTGTGAAATAATGAATGGGAATATTTTATTTCTAACATGAAAGGTATGAATGGTAACATGGTCATTTTGTTGTTAATTAATGAGTAAGAAAATAGTCGTTCTATGATGTGATGTACGAATGGTAAACTGGGTATTCAAAAATAAATTAATAATGGTGAAAATGGAATTATGAGATCTAATATCCCTTGAAAATACTTTATGAACCAATATGATTGGAATCAAGGATTGATGTACGGGTGTCTATGAGATCTCACGGGTTTATGTGGTTAAATATAGATTAATTGTTAATTTAGTAACTATTTAGTTTCTCAATGTAAAAAATAATTTAAACAAATTTATGCAAATTATATTGGATGGATATTGTTTTAGACGCTGTTTAAGGTGGCCTACTGAGTTTTAATCACACCCTACTCAGGATCCCTGATCAGTACCTGAAAATTCATTTTGTTTTATAGATAGGTTAAGGGCCATAACCCTTTATTATATGACTGATTTGAGATGGAGAATGATTGAGGGAACAAGAATTGATTTGGAAACTGCTTGGGGGAGTCAATAGTGTAATCATTTTGGTTATCATTATTGAATCTTTAAATATACATTTGTATGATAAATTTTCTTCTTTAGTTTGACATTGTTTTCTTGTTTTGGATATCTTTGGATTCTGGTTATTTCATGTTTTTCAATTATAGTGTCATATTTTCTATTATTGTATTTGCAATGATAATAGAGGATATATTCTCCCCAAGACAGATATATCAGACCCTTTCTTCTAGTAGGCTACCTCTCACATATGGGGAGGCACTCTGGAGGTCATGTGATCGACCGACATGGGGCACAAGTGTGTGGTACCAGGGTTGAGATGTTACATAGTTTTATCAGATCTATTTTAATTTCTTTTTTTTTATATTACTATTTTTCAAATGAATAATGGATACTAGGAATAGTCATGACTTGGTTATGGGCTCTTTCATTGGAGTAGCTTCTCCATGAATAGGGGAGAACCCATGTACCTAGGTTGGGATTTTTTTTTTATTATTTTATTTTACAGTGGAATTTTATTTTTCTTGGGTGACACACGTGTTGTGTGATATGATTATTATTTTTTGATATTTGTTAATATTTGAATCATGGTCTGGTATGGCATGATATTTGAGTTTTCATTCATAATTCTAGTCACACAATATTATTTGTAACATGCATCATATATGGGACTCATGGGAATATGGTTCATGTTTATGTTTTTGATCATGAACATGGTTTACTTTCATGTGAAATTGAAATGAAAAATTTTCCTAATTTGATGTTTTGAATTATAAAATTATTAAAGATGTTAATAATTTTGTGTCTAAATGATATACATGAACAATTATAATGAGTTTCCCTTTGTTAATAATGAAAAAGGTGTAGTATGGTTCAAGTATGTGATAGTGGCACAATTTTCACCATGTTTTGGGGTTTATGGAAATGACATGTTGTGACATGATGTGATTTACACATTACATAAATTTGTTAATGTTTTCACTTATTACTATGGTGTAGGTTTAGAATTTATGATATTTTCCTCCATGATGATGCTTTTTGAGAGGATAATAGGAGGTCATGGATGTAGATACTCCAATAGTAGTGGGGTCTGATGCACAGATTATTCAGGGTGAGGATGAATGTGAGTATTTACAAGATAAAAGTTATCAGTTCATGAAATTCATTAATATACAGATAGGTTATTTTGTGAAGAATATAATTAATATGAAGAGGGAGTTTCAGTTATAGCACCATGTTACTTTTACTAGAGTGGATGTACTTGAGGGAGTTGAGTTCTAGGATGATGTCATTGAGATGATACATGAGAATTTATAGACTCCTATAGAGAGGGTGGTCAAAATTACTACTTAAATTCTATGAGTATTAGCTAAGAACTAGTGTAAAATTCATGCACGTAATGGATAGGTTGATGGTATGTTATGGAATGATATAATGGAGAAGTACTTGGAGAAATTATATTTAGAAATACTAAATAATGATAGACCATCTATGATTATTTAGATGAATCAGGGGAGTGTGTATATGGTTGAACATACTAAATGCTTTATAGATTTTCAATGCTTTTCATCATTGATGGAATTGGAAGAGACAACAACAATGATATTTTTTTAGGACAAGAATAACTTTGAGAATAAGTCCCATGTAAACCTATTCCAATTAAGGAAGTTTACTAAGGTGATGGATCATGATCTCAGGGATTAGAGGTACAATAAAGTGTATTTAGGACATGGATAGATAATTGTATTTGGATGATCAGGAGGTACAAATTTCTGGTGCAGGAATCACCTCTATGACAATGTTAGTCAGAGAAGTGCGATTAAGGGTTCACGTACATAGGGATCAGTTTCATAGGACCTTACACGAGTAATTTTTCACCAGTTTGGTTGGTCGTGACACTTTTGGAGACATTTCCCTCATGAACCAGTAGAGTTATCAGTTTTGGTCACAATGGGACGTCATTATAAGTTTTTCATAGCCCAGATACAAATCATAAATGAGAGTGTAGTGAGGAAAAATATTATGTCGGAATGGGATATTATTCACCATATTAGACTAGTATCCATTCTAGGTTGTATAATAAGGTAAGGTTCTGATTCCGGGTTGGAGTTTAAATATTAATAGTGTGGTGAATCTCAAGGGAGTATGATTTCATTACAAGGACGATGGGTAGGAAACATCAATGATGTGCATCCAACATTTTTTTTATAGAGAGGCTAGACTATTGACAATGATTGGTATTATTCATTAAAATTCTTTATTATGTAGTGATTCATTTGAAACCAATTCCTATCATTCCTTTACTTATGAAAAACATGTAAATGGGTTCTTCCAAGTAGTGGAGTTTGGAATTAGGGTATTGACAATAGATACACAATTGGGATTAATATCCTTAGTCATATTTTTATGCAAGGGGTGTTCTGTCGAGGGTGGGGATTATCACTTCCTATGAGATCTCTACATCATAGACATACTGGTCATTGAATATATTATGGGAATATAATATATAGTAGCATACAATGAATACATTAATTTTTACCACATTAGTGTCACATTTATGTCTCATAATGATAAAATCTATGTTCACTACAGAGTGTACGATATCTTGGTTGGACGAGTAGTGATAATTACTTATCAACTAAGAGAAGTAACATCCCTTATTCCTAGTATATTTCATGATTATGTATGTTTATAGTAGGTTTTATTTCCACCTGTAGTGGATATATTTAAAGATGAGTTTCTGGAATACTTATTAGGGTTTCCAAATGATAGAGATATAAAATTTAATATTGAGTGGGGTGGAGTTTGTTTCAATTCCACTATACAAAATGGAACCCACAGAGCATCAATAACACAAGAAATTGATGGAGGAGTTATAGGATAATGGATGTATCCATCTGCATATTCCGTATTGGGTTTCACTAGTTCTGTTTTCTAAGAAGGATGCCATAAGTTTGTATTATGTGTTGATATTAGAAAGATAAACCATATGAATGTTGGGAACCAATGTCCACTTTTTTTCATCGGTGATATTTTTGAGAAATTGAGAATAACTTATAAATTCTCAAATATTAACATGAGATTAGGGTATCAAGAATTGATTTTTCAGACATCTGATATAACATGGAATGAATTATGAAGTATATATGTACTATACGAGTTCTTCATAAAAAGTTCTGTACTGATGAAAAAACTACAATGTTTATTTCCTTGATTAATATAATCTTCTATCCATACCTAGATCATTTTGTGGTAGAGTTTGTAGAGTTCATCATGGTGTACTAAAAGACATATGATGATCATGACCAATACTTTCACATCATCCAAATTATAGTAATATGTGATATTAAATATTCCATGCATAATATGATTCATTTTTGGAATGATTAGGTACACTTCTTGATTCACATAATCTCAATGTATGTTGTTTTAGAATACTCAAAAAAATTTCAAGAACATGATTCATTGTATAATCCCATGAATTTATTTTATATCTCTATATTTCTATGATTAGCTATATATTAGGGGAGGTTTATTCAAGGATTATCTTATTTGTAAGTACCACTTCTATGATTGATCAAAAAGTTGATAAAATATGAATGGTGAGAAACATGTGAGAATGCCATGCAGGAGTTGAATAAGTGCTTGACATCCAAACCAATTTGGATTCTACCTAAGTTAGGTTACTATTATATGGTCTATTGTGACACATTTTGTATTATAAATGGAGCTTTGTTGATTTAGGATTTTGAGTTTTGGTGTATGTATCCAATCAGTTGAGTCCACATGAATGTAACTACCCTACACTTGACCTTGATTTGGTTGTAGTGGTTTATTCCTCGAATTGTTGTTAGAATTATTTGTTGGTTCATAAGTTTACCATGTATATTGATCAGAATATATTAAATTATATCTTTTCCCAATGATATTTTAATAATTGGTAGTTGATATGGTTTTTTTATATATATTCATTTTATTCTGAGTAAACAAATACTCCAATAAAATGGAATAGTGATTTTAATTCTATGAGTTGGAAAAATCAGACTTTGGAGTTTTAAGAGTCTTGTTCTAAGTGTATGGTGATGGATTTAAGGGATGATTATCATGTTTTTTTTAATGAGAGTTATAATTAGATGAATGTGGTATCATTTTCAGTGAATTTTACACTTTTTAGACAAATTAATTAAAGATAAAATAAAGATCCTTAGTGTTTTAAATTTAGGTAAATCTTTGAAGGTGGGGTGTCACCTTTTGATTAGAGAATAGACAAGGTTGAGATCGTCTATACCACGAATCGGGTTGTTGTTCCTAAGAGTGTTTGGTTGTATATAATGGTATAGTTTCATTCCTAGAGGTGGAAAATACATCTACTTGTGAATAAAATATAGTAATACCCATTATGACAGTTTCGGTGGATGATCATGGAAACCGAGATAGCAGGGGTAATGACACGATGCTACACTTAGTAATAGGTGAAGGCCAATAATCAATGATATGGAGGTTTTTTACAGCCTTCAAAAATTCTATAATGTATGTTAGATGATGTCACCATGGATTTAGTGGTGGTTTTCTTGAGGATTCTTTAGAATTATGAAACTTTTGGGTGGTAGTAGACATTTAAAAAATGGTTGAAAATTTCATGATCATATGAGAGACATTATTAGTGCAGTGGATGGGAGAATTTTATGTCCAATAGATAGTATATCTACAAAGGGAACTAGAGACTATTATTTCAAAACATGACCTAAATGTTACTTTATTCTTCTGGAAGGTCTTATTTAATGTTATTGGTACATATGTTTTTCTATGTATGGCATACCACCGATAGACATATGGTAGTTATAACATATTATAAAGGTACATAAGGATATGTAGTGGGAATCTATTCATGACAATGGTGGGTCTCATGAGAAGCAACAAGATGTGGTTGAGTTTCCTGGTAACAAAATTTATCAGGATACTATTCTGATGGGACCATTGGAGGATCTTCATTGTAGGCCATTAATATCACCTTTGTGCTGGATGGAGGTAGGTGAGTCAAAGATTTTTGGAATGAGTCTCATGAAAGAGTTTTTAGATCAGTTTTAGTTGATTCATAAATGTATTGATATGGCTCATTGCAGATAGAAATCATAGGCTAATATATTTTTATGACCAATATAAGTTACATAGGGTGATCTTGTATTACTTCAGGTATGGCAGGAGTTGGGTCACAATTGGATACATAGATTGGGTATGCTAATGCATAGGTTCGTTGGAACTTTTTTTGTGGATAGGTTCAGCCCAGTGGTGTACCGATAGGCTATTCTAGAGAGGTACAATGTTATGAATGAATTTTTCAATGTGTTACAACATCAACGGTATCACATTAAACCTTCTAATGAGATTGATGTGGATGATGTTGAGATAGAGATAGATGATACCTTTAAAGAGAATTTGATTCCTGTGTGGATCATAATGAGAATCTGTTTCTGGGATTATCTTTGATGATACTTTATTTATTATTGAAACATGGGTATTTGTGAGAGGAAACATGAGAAAGGGAAGTATATAAAAGAGATCAATATCTCATTCCATTTGACTTAGAATCATATAAAATCATGAGATTTCATCTTGAGGATGAGTTATTGTATGATGGGTATATTGTGACACCATGACCATTTCTACATATGTTTTGTGCTCATCCATAGGTAATGTTTTGACTCTTTAGGGTAATTTTAGTTCTTATTCTTCCTTGGGGAGAGTTAAGGTTATATTTAGAAATTTTGTAAGAAAATGGGAATATTCATGGTGGGCGTATGATTTGGGAAAACTGTGCGCCCCAGACCATCAAACCATCCAACCCTGGATAGTGTGGATTTTTACAGTTGGCAAATGGTTTTAAAATTTTTTAACCTATTAGAAGAATCCAAGAACCCCTACCATGAAATAAGTGGAATAGAGTTAGGCCCCCTGTTATGGTAAAATTCGTTCCCTACCCAGCAAATTGTGAATGAAAATTAATGTCAACTAATTTTTTTAAAAAATTTCCAAAATTCCTGTAAATAACCTAATATTATCCATTATTAAACTATATCACATCTACCATGATTTCTGAGCCACCTAGACAAATTCCAAGCCCTCCCATCCTCCGTTCATTGTGATTTGATGCCTATATTAAGGATCTATAACCCTCCAAATAAGAGGATCTCACCATGCACAGTATATCATTCCATTTAATTTCTACTTTCATTATGGTAAGGTTTGATCTTCTATTTGACATTACATATTGTTCTAGTATTGTGTATATATATTTATATTTTAAATATCTTCTTTTATTTGATCATGATTTAGGATTTTATATTCAAATCTCATTCTACGTCATTGTGCTGCTTATATTTCTAGGTATTCTATTGGGTGGTTAGTCATCAACGAATTGAGGCAGGTGGAATATAATTAAAATCTCCATGTCTTAATTTAAATTTTGTGTATATAATATTATAATTGATATTATAAATTTATCATTATTGTCCATTTTTTTAATTAATATGGTGAATTAAATAATTAGGGAGATGTGAAATTATAGATTTCTTAAATTATAGATTGAGGTAATTAATTGTAAAATTAATTATGATGTGTTGATATTGTGGGTTTGAGATAATTAAATAATAAATTAATTATGAGATTTTGATATTTAGGATGAGTTAATTAATTTTTGAATTAATTATGTGATTTTGATTTTTTGGATATTTATTAACTAATTATCAAATTAAATAAATGGATTGACATACATAATTAATTGTGGAATTAATTTATGGGATTTATGTGATAATTTAGTTGTTGAATTAGTAAAAAATTGGTTTTATTAGTTATTTGATGAAATGACTACTAGAATGGATTAGATTAATTAATTGTTGAATTAATTAATGTTATTGGTATTATTAGTTAATTATTGAGTTAACTAATGGAATTTTTGATTTTAACTACTTTGTGACTTATTAATATAGTTGATGTGGATAATTATTTTTTTAATTAATTATGTGCTATTAATGGTAACATATTCATTTAGTTTCCAAATAATGAATGGAAACATGATCTTTATAATTTATATGGTATGAATACTAACATGGTCATTTAGTTTTGAAATAAATAATGGGAACATCGTCATTCTAATGAGTATGGTATGATTGGTAAAATTTTCATCTAGTTTTTAAATGATGAATTGGAATGTGGTCATTTTAATGTGTATTCTATGAATCGTAACATGGTAATTTAGTTGTGAACTAAATTATGCGAACATGGTCATTATATTGTGTGATATATGAATGATAACATTTGAATTAATATATTATTTAAATAATGTTAAAAATGTAATTTGGATATATGTTATCCTTCATACATTCTTCGACCTCTAGCATGGGAAGAATCATGGATTGAGGTATGGGTTTCTATAGAAACCAAGGGGTTTATGTTGTTATATAAATAGTAATTAATTATTTGATAATTGTATACTTATGAACTTTAATTATTTATTTACTCAATTACAAACACTTTATATTTAATGGATATTTTTTAGACACTATTTGTGGTGGCTTACTATGTAGTACTCACACACTACACAGGCTTCCTTATTTGTACCCAAATAGACACTGTGTTTTCTTGAAAGCATTTGGGAAAATTATCTATTTTATATGGGTTATATGGTATGGAGTGTGAATGAGTGAACTTGGAACGATTTGGCACCCACTTGGGAGAGTCGTCATTATCATTAATTTGGGTTTCAGTCAATACAATTGACACTGTAAAGACTTGGAATTTCCATCTAATTTTTTTTAAATATATGGGAATTTATGAGTCCACAAAAATTGACGGTCTGTGATTCTGAGACCCAGGGTTCCCAGAAGAAATTTCTGAACATTTTTTCGGGTACGTTCAGTAAACGTACGAGCGGGTAACATTTGAACCGGTGTTTGGAATTAAAATATGAGGGCACCGTTGAACTCGAAGCACCGATATTCACTTAATAATACCTTCACCTCGACCGTAGTGGGTCGAGAGTGAATTTTATATTTTGTGTTTTTTGTGAAAGAATGAAATAAATAAAAATGATTACATTTTTATTTTAATTGATGGAAACCTCCCATGTGGATGTTATAGTGGTGGGGGCCACTGAACTAAAACCTCCCATGGGAGTTTATGGAGGTGGGGACCACCAAGCCTAAACCTCCCATGAGAGGATATGGTGGTGGGGACCAACCAAGGATAAACCCCTTGATCTCCCCTCTTAAGTGTGGGGAAGCCTTTTAAACTTCCCCCACTTTAATAGTGCCACCCCCTTTAATTAATTTTTTTCCAACCTCATCAATTAATTATGTGGTTCCAACTTAATTTATGTCAACAATTAAATTTGAGAAACATATCAAAAGTTGTCTACATTGAAATTTGGTGGAATTGGGGAGAGAAGAACTATTGGGAGAAAGCTCTCCAATGAATAACATCAACAAAGAACATCTCCAACGATGAATGAACAGACGATCGAGGAAACACCGACGTCACCAACTTCCATCTATCCCCAACGACATCTTCTTCTTCCTCACGACCTCTGTCAAAAATCAAATGAGGTGGGGAGGGTGTTTGAATTATTTTCCTTAACCGTTTTTAATATTCTTGTGATTCTAGTATTCTGGCCCCTTTTTACTTTTTGTACTCACTCTATTTACTATTCAGTTTACTTGAGTTTGTATATTGTTGTGTGCTTTGTTGTGTGTGTTTCAGGTTATAAAGGAAATTCCGTCCCAATTTTAGGGAATACGCCTTCGGTGCTAGTCACTAGCCCCTGGCCTATGGAAGGAGGGCTTGGGGTAGTCACGGCACGGGCCCTGGGTGACAGGTCGTGAAAAATTGGTATCAGAGTAATTGGATCTACCATAGAAAATAAGGCTCTGATCTTCGTATTTGTAATAGTGTTAATTTTAGTGAGTGTGGTTATCCATTTAGGGAATCCAGTGTTGGTTTGGAAGCCAACGTATCCATATACCAGGACCCTATCTTTTGATTTCTGACTCAATGCATGAAAACACTGATTGTGTCTGTGTTTCTAAGAGTTTTCTTTGTGATCTCTTGAGTCATCTCACCAGGTATAACTTATTGACCATGGTGCACCTAATTCTTTTCAAGATGCCTCCACGAAGACAAACGGCTAGGGTTCTAAGAGTAGTACGCACTGATAGTCCACCAAGCGACGAGGCCTCGGTGTAGGGCCCTCATTAAGTAGATGCACCAATGGAGTCACCAGCGGTACCATTACCTGTTGGTCCACCGATGCCACCAGCCCCAGCATCAGAGGGTGCATGTCTCTTGAGCTAATTTAATGAGTTCCAGTTCCATAGGCCACCCATGTTAAGGGAAGAGATGGACCCAAAAGTTACAGAGGATTGGATGGAGGCTGTACTGAGAGATTTTCGACTGGTAGTGACACCCGCCGATCTCATGGTGATCATTGTCGCCTGCCTTCTATAGGCAGTAGCAGACAGATGGTGGATCTTGATGCTCCAGGTTCACGACGAGGTGACGCTTCTCTGGAAAGAATTCGAGGGCATGTTTTGAGCAGAGTTTTTTCCAGTGACTCTTCTCATAGTGCGCATTTAGTAGCTTATTCATATTCAGCAGGGTAGAATGACTGTGGCTTAGGACTCGGAGAGGTTCACTATCCTCTCAAGTTACTCCATGGATATGTTGCAGGACCCATTCTTCAGGGTCCAGACCTTCGAGTAGGGGCTTAGGTGAGAGATCAGGGCTTCAATGATGTAATGCCCCAACCCCAATTACCCAGAGTCGGTGCATTATTACGTAACATTGGTATGATCACAAAAGATCAAGTCTCGAAAGACCGATTAGTTATTAGCCTTGGAAACACTAGATACATTCATAAATGTTACATTACATCATAAAGTGAAACACTACAATAACATAGTCTCCATAGTCCACATTCATATCCCCTTCAGACTATCCCTACAGGTCAGTCATAAAATATTTCATCACATCCTGGGAAAAATAAAACATAGAAAGGGGTGAGCTCAGATGCTCAGTAAGGATAACAATATAGCCGAAACTTTCATAAATAAACATAAACATTTAAGGCAATGTATAACTAAAACAAAATCCATTTAAACTTGAAATTAAACATAATATGGCAAAAATAAAATGAAGTAATGTCATTTACTAATTCACATGGATATTCTAATAGTTGAATAATCACATGAAATATCAATAACCACTTTCATAATTATGGAATGCATAATGCCAGACTATCATAACCACGTAGCCAAGGTCTCGTGCCAAGACTACAAATAAGATTTTGTCAAGGCCTTATGCCAAGACACTAGTTTGTCTCATGAGACCTACCGATGCATCGAGGAGCTATAGCGGGCTCCACACGTCACTTATTAATTCCAATACATTCTTTATATGAAAAGGTTTAAACATATCATAAAAAATTCCCAAGAACCATAACATAACCGTATCACATAAAACACACATAAAGGAAACATAACATTTCCACATTTCAATCATAAGATATCAATACAACACATTAATATAATCAAAACATTATCATAACCATTTTCAATACCAAAATAAAAGAAAAGTAAAACTTGGTATTTATTTTTCATTTAAAAATAGTTATGGCTTATAATGGAATCTGAAACTCAAATAATGGTCACAGTGGAGGAGAAGTTGTTGTCACCGCATACGTAAGACAAAACATTCCTTTTGTCATTTAGTAAAAATGCTTCATATAAAAATTTTCCTTTTGAATAAAAGTAAAAGTCAAAGGGTTTTATACACTTTATAAAACAAATTTGTGTATTAAACAAAATATGCCTCAATGAAAGGAGATTGAGGCGAACTCACTTACCTCATGTACGACTTGACTCAATCATTCTTTAATATCCTGAATAATAAAATAGAGTTAATTTAAACTTTCTTAATAACCTTTTCTAATTTCATTATCCCTTTTATATAACTTATTACCATTTTATGAAAATAATGTAGTCATTTAAGTTAATAACGGTCGTTTTTTCGATCTTTGGTACATGAGTCAACAATAAACTTCTTATAATTACAAGTTGTTAATGTTTTAAAATATCCATTATCTATAGAATTATATTAATGATATTGATATCATATATATCATATATATCCAGTATATACATGTATTTATAATATTACATAACATTTAGAGGTAAGAAATGAAATGCACCGTTCATGGAGACGGTAATCCGTACGTACGCATGAACGCTACTTTCATTTCTATTTCATAGTTAATGAAATGAAATCATGATGATATAAAGGTATATTTTAATTAAAATATAATATGGTATATAATATCATTTAAATCCTTACTTTATACGTCCCACATATGGAATTAACTATTCAAATCACTTTGAGGGGCTGGTAGTCCGCACTTCCTAAAATGAAATTATCATGTTTACCCATAATGGAAACCATAAAGGTATGACATAAATGAAAAATACAGAAGTATAAGGAAAACATAAATATAATATATATCATATATGAATATAGTGACCTCTTAATGGACCCCATTAATGTTTTTAAAATAAGATTGAACAATCATTGTTTCGTGAGGTAGTAATTCGCCACTCACAGAAACATTATGTTCTTTAACCATTAGACGAAGGTGTGTGTAACTGTAAATCAAATCCTTCCCATAACAAAATCCTAGTATATTGAAGATACTGTTTTTTTTATAAAATAAAATAATAAATAGAGTTAAGCGGTTGGAGAAGCAAAATATAACAAAAGAACATAAGATAAGACATTACTTTAAAATCGGGTAACTCTTTTTGATTTGAGACAAAGGCCTCTTTGGGAGGACTTCTGCCCAAAGTGAGGATTCTAGGAGTAAGAGAGGGAAGTTTAGAGAGTATTTGGGCAGATTTTTCCTGAGTCAAATGACTTTGAAGGTGTGAATAAGGTGGTATATTTGGGGCCTTTTATAAGAGGAGAGGAGGGGCTCTTTTGGAACGATTGAAATGTTACTTTATTATGAAATGATTTTCGGATTTTAAATGTCCCACAATGATATATATAGAGGATAAGGTGATAAAGGTTCTAAATACACTCATCCAATAGGCTTTAGGCAAGTGTGAGTCTTATCGTTTCATTTTATTTATATCGTTAATTAATGAGGTAATCGTTGCATCATCATGGTGTCATCAATAAATTTATTTATTTAATGTCTAAAAATTATAAAAAAAATTACCATGATGTAGTAAATATTTTTAGCTTTCCAATTGATATTTATAGTTGAAAATATAACTTGTATAACCCCTTTTAAAATTTTTTTTAGTAAAACAATACATGTTTGTGACATTTTTATTTTTACTTTAAATAAAAGGTATTAATGTCATTATCTTACCCAAATGGCTCCATGGGGTCCCAAAAATTGACCCATGTATTTTATGGGTCGGCCATGAGTCATCCAATAAGATTAGGACATGTGTCAAGGTAATTTCATATTATTATAACATTATTTTTACCTTAAATTACTCTGATTACCTCTAATCGCGGTTAATAAAACTCAAAAGTTACTATTCACCAAAAATTATTTTCATCCCATTGAGCCACATTTTACTTCCTAATTACAACCATGTATGTCATATTTTTGAAATTAAATCCACAGAAGTGGTAAAATTTAATTTGAACGAAAAATCAGTTTTTTTAACTATCACTTAGTGATCTCACTATTCATCAAAAAATGAAGTTTTTCAGAAAAATACCAAAAATTCACCCTAAGATATATTTGATATTAAAAATTCAAATATGATGTCTATTTTACCAAATTTATAACATATAATTTTCATTAGTTAATTTTATAATTAATTCCTGTTGTCAAAACAAATAGCGTGTTTTTAAGAATGAATATCAATCAAAAGATTGACAATTGTTTATGTCCAATTTCAAAGTGAAATTAATTATAATGACCAACATTGGATAAAATGGTAAAAATATATTCTAATTATACTTTAAATCCACTAAATAATATAATATATCACTATATATTATTTTGATTAAAAATGTTGTTTTTAATTAATGTTTAGTATTTTACATTATTCATAAAAAATTGGATGTTCTCAAAAAAACAAAAAATTCAACTTAGGATAATTTTGATATTCCAAATCCAAAAATGAAGTCCAATTTGAATAATAAAATTTATAAAATTTCATAAAGTGGGTATTACTATTCATAATGGCTACTTTGATTGGTCACAGTGTGTTAGAATCTCAAACTTCCGTACAATGCAAGCTATTGCATTATTGAAAGAGAAGTGTACCATGGAATCTTGGGATGTTACATTCTTACCTCCTTCAATAAATTGTTTCCTCGCAATTTAAAATTGTTCTTCAAAAATAAAAGTTTGAAAATAGAAAATACCTTTGTGGAAACCCCATATCAGAAATAGAGTTACTAAAATTTAGTTTTAATAAGAGGGAAAGGGAAATGAGAAAGTCACCACCAAATTAGGGTTTTAAATAGGGTAATATTGGTGGTAATGATAGACATGTAATTAGAGGGAAAACGTAAATATTTATAGGGAGTGATTTAGGTCATAAATCACAAACAAGTGTAAAATTGAGGGCCTCAAAGCCATCAATCTAGATGATTTAAAATATCATTAGTTAAACAAGACATATGGAATTAGGATAACACATTTTTGTTTTAATATCCCTTCCCTAAAGTTTAAGAATTAATTTCTTTATAGAATAAAAGATATATATATATATATATATATATATATACTTGACAAGTAGAATTTCATCCTTCAACTAATTTATACCACAAACTCATCTTTCACTAAAAATATAATAGAACTCAAAAATATTATATTTATCTTAATAGTATAAGGTTCCAGATATTAACACATACCATGAAGAAAATTTTTTTTATAATAAACAAGTACTTCCTATAGGCTAGTGGTAGGTAATAAAGGCATGTCGCACTATGGTTGTGGGTTCTATTCCCGCATCTTTGTCTGATGTGACGGGTTATCCCCTGACCTGTAGGTTTTCCTTTTCCTAAAACAATAGTAATATAATATTCCAAAAATAATCTTCAGAAATGTTTTAACCTTAAACAATAATATCCAATGTTTAACTTAATCCATTCCAACCTTTATTTTTATCCAAAATACCTCTATCCATACTTTCTCTAAAAGGTCTCTAAATTCCAAAATCAATTGTAACATCAGATTCCCCAAATAAAGTAAATTTTCTCTTATTGTCACATACTAAAAATATGATTACCTTCATCATATTAAAACCTTAATGAAAACAAAAGTACTATAGTATAATCCGGATATATATTTCAAATTATTCTTGTAACCATAATATAGTTCTTGAGTCCAAAAACACAAATAAAATAATTATTCAACTTCATCTATAGTAACAGCATAGACATGGCCTTGATCCCTTGGCCTTTTCTGAGATAAGTTTTCCTGAAACATATGACATTCATTTGCATAATGCCCCATTTCTCTATAAGTGTAGCATTCAACATTGATAGCCGCTTTCTTTCCATTACAATCAAGAGCCTGGTGACCTTTTTCTCTACATTTATAACAAACTCCAATTCCTTTTAGGCAAGTACTGGGGTGATTCTTCCAACAATTATCGCATAATGGAAAATCATTCATTCCCTTTTTCCCTTTATTTGTCTATTGTTCCACCATTCTCTTCTTCTCTTGCTTTACTTTGTTGTCATAAGACTTAGAGAATTCTTTTTCTGTCTTGATAGCACATGAGACTATATCTATGTATGTTGAGAAAGATTTTAATACTAATGCTAGATGGAGAAATGGTTTTAACCCATCAAAGAAACGATCAATCTTACTTCTTGTGTTACATATATAATCTACAACATGCCTCGCTAACCTTGTAAAGTTAGACTCATACTTTGCAGCATTCTCATCCTCCTTTTGCCTCAGACTCAGAAATTGTCTTTCCATATCTGCTCGATGGTCATGAGGAAAGTATTTTTCTAAGAAAATATCTTTAAACTCTCTCTATTCCATACTATATACTTCTTTATCTTCCTTTGTATTTTTAATCAATGACCACCATTGATCAGCATCTCCAGTGAGGTGGTAAACTTCCATGACAACTTTTTCCCTCTCGCTACTCCCCAAGGAGTGGAATATTTTATCTAAGGATTTTATCCATTACTCAGCTACTAATGGATTTGTACCCCCATTAAATGTTGGTGGTTGTTGTCTCATGAAGCGGTCTAACATTGATCCTCCACGTTGCGGATTAGGGTGCTCCATACGATTAAGTTTATTATTCATAACCTGGGTGAGTTGTCCCGGTATAGTGATAAGATGATCAGCACCAGTTGTATCACCAGCTCCACTATAATTATCTTGAGCAGGAGGGAAATCCCTACATGGAGTGTGTGCATTGATACGGTTTCCATTCCTTCCACTAGGTACCATTTCTAAACAATTTCATAAACTACATCAGTTTATGAATCAAAATACATAATTTCATACTTGTAAAACACTTAACATAAACTGAATAGTTTATAGATATAATCCATAATCAGAAAAATGTTTTCGTTGAGCAATTATATACTCATATACCCATCATAATGGTTTTTAAAGAAAATGATAATTATCCTAAGCATATCCATCGGGAGTGTCGTAACCAAGAGTGTAGTAAGGTCCGTTGTTGTGCACCAGTTCACGTTCGAGTCTAGCTCAAAGCGGTGTTTTTGGGTTTTACCCCTAGGTTCATTTGTGCCAGAGCCACCTCTACCTGCTTGTATCCATACAGGGATGTATTGCTCGGAAAACTCACAAAATTTATATAATACCAAAATTATTGAAAGTTCTTCTATACTAATCCTCAAAATCTATCTTAGGGCTATGTGCTTTAATCAGAGTTTTTCTAAATCTAGCTTCTAAGGTTAGTACTAACTACCTCTTATACCAACTATAATGCCTCGACCCCAGTTACCTAGAGTCAGTGCATTATTACGTAACATTGGCATGATCACAAAAGATCATGTCTCGAAAGAATGATTAGTTTAGTAGCCTTGGAAACACTAGATACATTCATAAATGTTACATTACATCATAAATTGAAAAACTACAATAACATAGTCTCCATAGTCCACACCAATATCCCCTTCAGAATATCCCTACACGTTAGTCATAAAATATTTCTTCACATCATGGAAAAAATAAAACATTGAAAGGGGTGAGCTCAGATGCTCAGTAAGGATAACAATACATTAAAAACATTCATAAATAAACATAAACATTTAAGGCAATGTATAACTAAAAAAAATCCCTTTAAACTTGAACTTCAACATAATATGGAAAAAATAAAATGAATTAATTTCATTTACTTACTCACATGGATATTCTACTAGTCGAATAATCACAAGAAATATCAATAACCATGATCATAATGATGGAATGCATAATGTCAGACTATCATAACCACATAACCAAGGTCTCGTTCCAAGACTACAAATAAGATTTTGTCAAGGCCTTATGCCAAGACACTAGTATGTCTCATGAGACCTACTGATGCATCGAGGAGATATAGAGATCTCCACCCATAACATATTAATTCCAATGCATTCTTTATATGAAAAGGTTTAAACATGTCATAAACAATGCCCAAGAACCATAACATAATCATATCACATAAAAACGCATAAAGGAAACATAACATTTCCAAATTTCAATCACAAGATATCAATACAACACATTAATATAATCAAAACATTATCAAAACCATTTTCAATAAGAAAATAAATGAAAATTAAAACTTGTATTTATTTTCATTTAAAAAAATTTATGGCTTGTAGAGGAAGTCAAAACTCAAATAATGGTCACGGAGGCGGAGAAGTCGTCATCGCCGCATACATAAGACAAAACATTCCTTTTTTCATTTAGTAAAAATGCTTCGTATAAAAAGATTCATTTTGAATAAAAGTAAAAGTCAAAGGGGTTTATACACTGTATAAAAGAAAGCTGTGTATAAAACAAAATATGCCTCAATGAAAGGAGATTGAGACGATGTCCCTTACCGCGTGTCCGACTTGACTCGATTGTTCTTCAATCTCCTGAATAATAAACTAGAGTTAATTTCTACTTTCTTAATAACCTTTTCAAGTTAATTATCAATTTTATATCACTTATTACCATGTTATAAAAATTATTTAGTCATTTAAGTCAATAACGGTCGTTTTGTCGATCTTTGGTACTTGATTCAACAATAAACATCTTATAATTACAAGTTGTTCATGTTGTAAAATATCCATTATATCTAGAATTATATTAATGATATTGATATCATATATATCATATATATTCAGTATATAAATTCATTTATAATATTACATAACATTTAGAGTTAATAAATGAAATGCACAGTTCATGGAGACGGTAAGTCGTACGTACGCATGAACGCTACTTTCATTTCTATTTCATATTTAATGGAAAGAAATCATAATTATATAAAGGTATACTATAATTACAATATAATATGATATATAATATCATTTAACTCCTTCCTTTATATGTCCCATTAATGGCATTAACGATTCAAATCACTTTGAGGGGCGGTAGTCTGCACTTCCTAAAATGAAATTATCGTGTTTACCCATAATGGAAACCATAAATGTATGCAATAAATGAAACATATAGAAGAATAAGGAAAAAATAAATATAATATATATGATATATAAATATAGTGACATATTAATGGTCACTATGAAAGGTGTTAAAAGAATATTGAACAATCATCGTTTCGTGAGGCAGTAATTCGCCACTCACAGAAACAGTATGTTCTTTAACCATTAGACGAAGGTGTGTGTAACTGTAAATCAAATACATATCATAAAAACATCATTGTATATTGAATATACTGGTTTTTTTACAAAAGAAAATAATAAATATAGTTAAGGGGGTGGAGAAGAAAAATAAAACAAAAGAACATAAGAGAAGTCATTACCTTAAAATCGGGTAACTCTTTTTGATTTGAGCCAATGGCTTCATTAGGAATACTTATTAACAATGTGAGGATCTGGGAGTAAGATAGGTTTGTTGAGAGAGTATTTGGGAAGAGGTTTCCTGATCAAAATGGCTTTTAAGGTGTGAATAAGGTGGTAGAGGTGGGGGCCTTTTATAAGAGGAGAGGAGGGGCTCTTTTGGAAATATTGAAATGTTACTTTATTATGAAATGATTTTCGAATTTTAAAGGTCCCACAATGATATATTTAGAGTATAAGGTGATAAGGGTTCTAAATAAACCCATACAATTGGATTTAGACAAGTTTAAGTCCTAGATTTTACCTTATCTTTTAATTTTATTTAAATCGTTCATTAATGAGGTAATCGTTGCATCATCATGGTGTCATAAATAGATTTATTTATTTAATGTCTAAAAATTACAAAAAAAATTACCATGATGTAGGAAATAGTTTTATCTTTCCAATTGATATTTATAGTCGAAAAGATAACTTGTATAACCCCTTTTAAAAAATATTTTAGTAAAACAATACATGTTTGTGACATTTTTATTTTTACTTTAAATAAAAGGTATTAATGTCATTATCTTACCCAAATGGCTCCATGGGGTCCCACAAATTGAACCACGGATTGTCTTGGTCAGCCACGAGTCATACAATAATATTATGACATGTGTCAAGGTAATTTCATATTATTATAACATTATTTTTACCTTAAATTACTCTAATTACCTCTAATCGCGGTTAATAAAACTCAAAAGTTACTATTCACCAAAAATTATTTTCATCACATTGAACCACAATTTACTTCCTAATTACAACCAAGTATGTCGGATTTTTGAAATTAAATTCACAGAACTGGAAAATTTTCATTTAAATGAAAAATCTGTTTTTTTAACTACCACTTAGTGATTTCACTATTCATCAAAAAATGAAGATTTGAGCACCGCCTTCCATCCTCAGATGGGTGGAAAAACTGAGCGGTCTATACAGACCCTCAAGGACATGTTGCGTGCTAGTTTCCTTGACTTCAGTCATAGCTGGGAGGATCAATTGCCTTTGGTGGAGTTTTGTTACAACAATAGTCATCAATCCACCATTGGGATGGCACCTTTAGAGGCATTGTACGGGCAACCTTGCAGATCACCTTTGTGTGGGACTGAACTAAGGGAGTCAGCACTAGTGGGACCAGAGATGGTACAGGCTACCACAGAGAAGGTTCAGATCATCCAGGAGTGGATGAAGACTGCACAGAGTAGGAAAAAGTCGTATGCCGACAGGAGATGGAGACCTCTGGAATTTGATGATGGCGACCACGTCTTTCTACAGGTCTCACCTCGACGAGGTTTGCAGAGTTTTTTCCAAGGTGGTAAGTTATCTATGAGGTTCATCGGACAATTCTAGGTACTCAATAGAGTTTGCGAGGTGTCTTACCACTAACCTCTTCCCTCTCAGTTTCACCAGGTGCACGATTTCTTCCACGTATCCCAGCTGAGGAGATACGTGCATGACCCTTCCCACGTCATCGACCATGGTGAGCTAGACATCGATGATGGAGTGACGTTTTCAGAGGTTCCAGATGAGATTGAGGATCGATAGGAGTGAGTCCTTTGTGTGTGTTCTATTACTCTGTTCCACATTCATTGGAAGAACATGAAACTCCAGGAGAGCGCATGGGAGCGGGAGGCTCATATGCGTGATAAGTAACCCCACTTGTTCCCTTAGTTTGATTTTTGGATTACGGAGATGCAAAGCCCTAGGTTTGGGAGAATGTAAAGACCCAGAATTTCCATGTAATTGATTTTAAATATATCATAATTTTATGAGTTCGCGAAAATTGATGGTGCATGATTCTGAGTCCCGGTTTTCCCAGAATGAATTTCTGAACATTTTTTCAGGTATATTCATAAACGTACGAGTGGGTTTTTCTAACTTTTGAATCAGTGCTCGGAATTGAAATATGAGGGCACCATTGAACTCGCAACACCGGTTTGCTTAAATAGTCCTTCACCTCGACCGCAGTGGGTCAAGTGTGAAGGTTAGATTTTGCGTTTTTCATGAAAAAATGAAATAAATTAAAATGTTAACATTTTTATTTTATTTGTTGGAAACCTTCCATGAGGATGTATTAGTGGTGTGGGCCACTAAACTAAAACCTCCCATGAAAGGTTATGGAGGTGGGGACCACTGAGCCTAAACCTCCCATGAGAGGTTATGGATGTGGGGACCACCTGAGGATAAACTCCCTTAAACGCCCCTATTAAGTGTGGGGAATCATTTTAAACATCCCCCACATTAATGGTTCCACCCCTTTAATTAATTTTTTGCCAACATCATCAATTAATTAAGTGGGGAAAACTTAATTTATTTCAACAATTAAATTGGGGAAACATATCATAAGTTGGATACTTTGCAATTTGGTGGAATTGTAGAGAGAAAAAATATTGGGAGAAATATCTCAAATAAAGAATTCCAATGAGGAACATCTCCAACGACAAACGAACTGATGATCTAGGAAACGTCAACGTCACTAACGTCTTTCTATCCCCAACGACATTGTCTCCTTCCTCACAGCCTCCATCAAAAATCAATCATGGTGGGGATGGTGTTTGAATTATTTTCCTTAACTGTTCTTGATATTCTTGTGATTCAAGTATTCTGGACCCATTTTACTTACTGTACTCACTCTGTTTAGTATTCAGTTTACTTGAGTTAGTATCTTGTTGTGTTCTTGGTTGTGTGTGTTTTATGTTATAAAGGCAATGCCTTCCCAGTTTTTAGTAATATGCCTCCGGTGCTAGTCTCCAACCCCTGGCCTATGGAAGGCGGGCTTGGGGTAGTCAAGGCACGGGCCCCGGGGGACTAGTCGTGGCAGACATGTACATTGGCATGAAATATTTTCTAATATAGTTTTGACATTTTGTTTCATGTTTTAGACTTCATTTGACATTTTTTATTTTAGTTTATGATTAAATGTTCGTCAATTATTGTTTATTATTTTCAACTGGTGTATTTACTATGATAAAAGATTATATAGGCTCCCCATGACTGATATATCAGACCCCACTGCTAGTAGTAATCCATTTTCATATAAGGAGTTGAGCCTAAGGTCCTGTGACTGATTATCATGGGGCACTAATGTGTGTCGCTCAGGTCAGAAAATTATAACACACACACATGAAATCATGGTGACTACCTCTTTATATAGGTATCGAGACACTCCCAAGACATCCATGATATTTAAATAAAAATTATGAAATGTTCATGTAATGAAAGTTACAACACATGAAACCTATGACTGATTTGTATTTTCCCAAAAATTGCATCAAATGAATTACAACAAAATAATTATATACATGTATATAATATACATTTATTATATAGTATTTATTATTATCATCAATTTTAATATTAATTATTCATTAATATTCACATTGTCTAATTATATGACTTATCGTATATTATAGTGGGATTTAGTAGTGATAATATGATGTCTCTATATCTATAGCATCATGTTATTGTTTTAAGATACTCCTCGACCCCAATTTTGATCATGATTTTGTTGGATATTGTTTAGGGATGATGTTGGGGAAATTTTTTAAATGTTGGATGGAATGTGGGAGGTTCATGTATGGAACACGGTTTTTCGAAATTGTGCACCCTACTATTTTAAATTGGGAAAACTAATTTTGTGATGGTATTCATGGTTGGATAATGGTTATAAAAATTGTGTCACCCCCTCCAGGATACTATGCACATGGTTTTATTTTATTCTTAAAATTAGATTAAATATTTTTGAACACTAATTTGGACACCCACTCAATTGTTCTATGGGATTGGACATCCTACAAGGTAAATAGAGCACTATAGGACCCATTTTGGATCCTCCATACATTCTCAAAGTTGAATAAAATCAAAAAGTATATCATTCGATCATTTAACTATAAGATTCATCTCCACATTCCTTCTCTCATATTCTCCTCCTATCATATCTTTATAGTTTGATTGATCTATGTGTTGTTGGAGGATATAATCTACATTGTTTCAGATCATGAATCTATGTTGGATTCTTTGATATCCATTTCCAATGTTTTTAGTATGTGTTTCCAACTATGGGAATTATGATAAATGATCTCTTTGTTTCAGTAGGTTGTTCCATTTATGATTGGCCAATTTTTGTAACCCTAAATTGATTGAATTAAAATAAATTTCTTTCAATTGGATTATGAATAACCCAATTTATAGATAATTTTTTTATAAATTCTATTTCTGATGAAATTTTGAGAAGACTTCCAATTACAATGCATTAGGGTGTGTTTGTGGAATTTTATTGAAATTGTGAAATTAAATTGTGGAATTAAATAGTGGAATTAATTTGTGAAATTGATTTCTACAATGATTTAAAATTTGTATTTGATAAAAATTGATTATATTATTTTGATAAGAACCATTGTTGGTTTAATGCTGGAAAATGTATCACGTGATTAAAAAAATTCTTTGGGTTTTAATTGTAATGAGTTATATTGAATCAGGAAATACGTTAATTTTATTTCTAATAGTTTTGAGATAAATTTCCCATTATTGATTTTTTTAGAACATATAAGCCTAAATAATTAGTCAATTATTTGAGAAAACACTATATTGACTCTTTACAACTTTAAGAAGACATAGTTCAATAAATCAAATCTCAAATGGGATAGTGATGAGTCCCTATTAAATAGTGTCTAAGGGCAGTGTGTGCACATATTTTCTATGATCACCTATTCGATTGTGTGAGGATCCCATAACCAAGAGATATCAAACCACTTAGTAGAAGTTCATGTGTCTTGTATTTTATTATTATGATACATTCAATTATTTTTAATATTTTATACACATGCCTTATAAATTTACTAAATATACTTTATCTAAAATATTAAATAATCCATTGTTTGAAATATTTCCATAAATTTATATGTAATGCATGATTTTTTAAAATGATTTTGTACATACATGATAATTTATTTAAAAATGAATGATTTAATTTTCAATTACTAGGGAATATTATTATTTAATCCATGGGGAGGCCATATTAGGATTTTAGATCACACCATACCTATGAATTCATGTGTTTTTAGATTTCCTCATACCAGGTTTCAGTAAGGGAAAATAACTTATTTGAGGTGGTGGTTGTAGATATATAGGCTTTAACTATTGTATCCATTAAGACGTGTGTGGTTTATCTATTAGTTTCTAGTAATTTGTGTTTACATACCTTTTTATCTTCTATTATTGTTCTCCCTATGGATTTTTCTTTTGATAATACGGAATTTTTTTTATTACATTAGATTTATGAATGGTAAAATTGTTCCCACCTTTATCTTATATGGTTTCATATATTAGTCACCAATCCATATGGATTATCAATTACCTTCTGGCCATTTTAGGATTGGATCAGTTATCAATGTGCCAGGGTATCTGAGATGGTTCATGGTAATTTGGTATCAATGGTGTAGGTTTTTCATCATTCATTTATTTCAGTATACAGTTCTCTAATCGTGTTGGTATATATGAGGTAGTTAAGTGAGTATCTGGTCAATTATCATCATAATGATCCTTTAGTCTCTATGGTGTTTTTTTGAATGGAATATTGAGGATTATTTCTAGGATATTTCTTAATTTTGATTTGGATATATTAAAATCCAAATCATGATTATATATATATCGATATTAATTTACCTCTTTCTCTTATTTGAGTGTTGTTTGGTGTAACATTATAACGTCTTCAATGTTGTCTACTAATACATTGTAGAATCATGCATTCTCGATGATATGTGAATCACATCCTAGAGGAAGATGGTGATGAAACATAGATATAAAACCATCACATGGACCTAAATCTAGTGAAATTTTTTGTGCATGACATCTTTGATCCGGGACAAGAACCTTCAACCATTCCCATTCAGGATCCATCTATTGAAACATAGAGAGATGAATTCACTATTCGTGATCAGGAACTCCATCAATAGATTCTACTAGTTCTCTGAAGCTAAAATGATCCTCAAGTCACTATGTATTAATTGAGAAATTTTGATATTATATTTTAGTTCATCTATGCATATTATAAAATGTCACACATTCAGGATAGTGGGACCTATAAATAGATGGTGGGACTTGATGGTGAAAATGAATAAGCATGAGGGATTAGATTTTAAAGAATTTAAATATATTTTCACTGGCCAGTTCTATCCATAGTCTAAGGTGTAGGAAAATACTATAGATTTTTTCAAACTCAAGAAGCTGATAGGACCATAAAAAAATAGGAAATCCATTTTTTTCTATGATTTTGAAGTCTGAACATATGATGGTATCAAATAAGAAGATGATTCTTTGAAAATTAGATATTGGAATTAATTCTGATATTAATTCTCTATGTTCATTTGGAATCTCCCTTTTTATGGTGATGTGATGGATAAACTATTAATGGTTGAGAAGGACTTATTGGCAATTCAGGGTTAATGGGAGTTATTTTTCCACCCATTGGAAATACGGTGTGTTCCATAAATGGAAGAGGAATCATTATGATTTTCATGGTGGTTCTCAACATAAGGGTTCTTCTATGGATAATGTATTGTATTGTATAATTCATTTAATTTTCTACATGTGTGGCATTCTAGGGAACTCAAAACTAATTTATCAGAGGCACCTAAGGTTTTATTTCCTACAGATACTAAGTTCTCTTAGAGAAGTTATTCTATATCAATACTTCTCCCCATAATAGTATAATATCATCTATGCTAGAATGAACTATGGTCAAATTAGATGCTTCATGGACTTAAGGGTTTCAACTATATACATCCAAAATGAAGCTTCTTTACATAATTAAAGAGTCTCTAGATGGTTCATTTATGGGTCCCATGACTCTAAGATTTACCATCACTATAACTACATCATTAGTGGCTACATTTTTTTACAATGGTGCATCTCATTTTATTATTTCAATATTTATTTTTAAATTTCTAACATTTATATAGAGTTTTAATTTGATTTAATGTAAAGTACATAACCCATAGAAATGAATAAGAGCATGGTATACATTCTACTTATTAAGTTTTTGCTTTATCATAGACTGCTCTTTAATTTATTATATGTATCTCAAAATGAAATGTCTTGATATATTATTTGGTATATATTTTATAATTTTTAATAAATCTAGAATTTATTTCTATCATTAGTGGGTCTCCTTTACCACACAAGATGGGTTGTTCCGTATCATTCATGGAGAATGGGACCCAGGGTAGAGTAGAGATGAACCATATTATCTTGAGTTGTGGAATGTAATATTTTTTTTGCTTCTAATATAAAGCGAGATTCATTGAGTGGTTATCTATATATTGTTTTCATCATGTTTTCTGATGTTTTCCTTATGACTTCTTACGTATGCCATAAATAAGAGAGGTAGATTTTTCAATCGATTTACTACTAGGTACCTAGCTGGTATCCATTTCATCACACTATATGGAACTAGATTAAATGATAGAGTTTAAAACTCATTTGGGAGATCTATTATAGAAATGAATTATATGCTCGAGTGTGACACCTTGGTTAGTGGTTGTTCCATTTTATAATAATGTTAATGGATCACTTCACCTTTTTATTGATTACCAAAAACATAATCGAGACATAGTAAAGAAAAATTATATGTTTCTGTAGATTAATGATATGTTTGACTAGTTTAAAGGGACGAAGTTTTTTTTGAAGATTGATATCCGATCCGGTTACCATCAGTTGAGAAAAAATATTCTTACAATTAAAAAACCATGATATAGAGTTGGTAGGTCTATTATGATTACCTTTTAATTCCATTTGGTCTAAAAACGTCTTTTGAAGTCTTCAAGGATTTAATGAAAATGATTTTAAATGATTATCTTGATACATTCATGGTTGATTTTTTAGATGAAATCTCTGGTCACTATATGCCCGAGGAGGATCATATGCGACATTAGAGAGTCGTTCTAGAATTTTTATGAAACAAATTACATTATTAAATGATAAGGAAATATATTTTTTGATATTGGAAGTTTTGTTCGTGGGACACGTGGTGCTGAAACATGGTATTTCACTTGATCCAAAACAGGTAATATTAGTTATGACATGGAAGAAACCGAGATATGTTTTCGAGAATTAGTGATTATTGAAATACTCTAGATATTATAATCAGTTTCCAAAGTAATTATAAAACTTTTAACTATTATTACTTCTCCAGCATGAAAGGGATTAATGAATTGATGGTATGATAAATTTCAAAATTGTTTTGTTGGGATGAAATGCCTTTTTTCTATTGTTCCAGTGTTGACTCAACCATAGGCTAAGCAGGGATATGTGGTATTTTGTGATGTACTAAGATTGGGATTGGGATATTTTTTTATTTAGAGAGATCAAAGGGTATACTATGGATATCGATTGATTAGGAACCATAAAAATAAAATTTTTACCATATAACATGTACTTTCTAATGTTATGTATAAAAATGTTAGTCGACAACATTACCTTTTCAGGGAAAGAATTACTATGTGTTCTGACCACAATAACTTCAGTTATATTGTCTATCAAAAATATTTTATTCTCGTGAACATATATTTAGTGGAGTACTACTTTCTTTAAACTTTGATATCACCTATAAAATGAGGAATTAGAATGCCATTGTAGATGATTTCCCACAGAAACATATGAAAAAGGTGTGATAGAATAGTCGGTAGAGTTAAACATGATAGATTTTTTTTGTTCTATTTCATGTAGGGTTATTGGAGTCTACGTTTGATTTTCCTATATCCATTGTTTAGTTGAACTCATCTCTATATGAGATTATTATTTTGGTATAGAATCCTCATAATGAATTATGAATCATTAGGAGCTCTTTTTATTATGGGGAGACCATGGATGAGTGGTCATATCCATGGAGGGTATCTATGTTTATAGAACTAGTATTTGGTACCTGTTTCTTAGTGAAATTTGTTATGTGGGATTTCGATAATTCCTAGTGGGAAGTTAACCTAGTATCCAAAAAATGTTCTCTAACATGAAATGATGATTCTGGTGTCCATTTATAAGATAGGTCACATCTCATATAGACACTCATTAGTATACATGTGAATGGGTCTTTTATGAGCACCAAAGACCATCCAGTTTTATACATTTAGTTCCACTATTGACCTAGAAGTGGGATGATATCTCTATGGAATTTTTGGGTGTGTTGTCATATACCTATATAATGAGGAATACGATATGGGTTTTGATTGACAGGATAACTAAACTTTCTCACTTTATACCCATTTGTGATGATACAAAAGTTGAATAACTAGGAAATCACTTTGTGAAAGATATTTTTAATTTTTTGTCTTCTATAATCTATGATATAGATCATCAGTTTTCTAATTTATTTTGTATAGTCCTTTGGGAGGAAATGAAATCTTGGTTTCATCTGAGTACGACATACCATCCATAGTCATATGGACACACTAAATGAGCTATACATATTCTCGAGGAAATGATTCCCAAGTTAGTTCTTGACATTGTTTTGGATTGATATGACCATTTGGGACTGCATTATTTTTTTATAATAAAATATAACAATCACCAACATGGATGTATCTTTCTGATTCCTTGTATGATCGGCAATGAAAATATTCATTTTGTTTGTTGGATATCGGTGAATGTTTGTTGGTTGTAATGAAGTTAGTTCATTTGAAAATTAAAACAATTCATTTTTATTTTTTATAGAATGTTGAAGGAACAAATATAGTGAAATTCGTATGCTGAATAAACCATTGACCATTGGAAATTTCATTTGACGATCAGGTGTTCATGAAAATTTAACATCATTTGGTTCCTTGATGGTCTGGGTGGAAAAAGAAATCGTGTTCCTCAATTTTTGGGACCTTTTGAGTTTGTTGAGAATGTGGGTAAAGTGTCTTATCATTTATCACAATATACACAACTAATGAAGATACATTTCATGTTCTATGTATCTGAACTATGAAACTATCATTGTGATCCATCTCATTTTCTAAGCTGGAGTGATCATGATGTCAAGTTTAATTTATACATGACTAAGAATCTGATAATGAAAGTTGACTTTGAATCCACAATTCTTTTTGGGTGGATGGTACATTTGGTTCATGTTCTATTGCAGCATTGTTTTCAATATCATGATAAGTGGGAAATAGATGCACTGATTAGAAATAATTGGCCTCATATTTTTGACATGGATGCTTCATAACACAAAATTTAATGATAGAAATATTTTATGATCGGGTGGATGTAACATCCTACTACAATTTTTAGGTACTCCTTGACCACTATATTGATCATTCATTGATTAGGGATCGTTTAGTGGTGCTTCAGGAGAAAATTTTATAATATTGGATGGAACATAGGTTGTGCATGGGTGGTACACAGTTTTCCAAAACCATTATCCATACTTGGGAAACCTTGGGAAAATAGGTAGTGAGAGTGTGAATGTTTTGATCATGGTTTGAGAAATTGTGTAACCCTTTTTAGAGAAGCATAGTAAGGGATCGCAGTTTTAAAAACCTTGCATCCCTCTCTATGAAATCATTTGTGCATATATATTTAATTCCAAATATTATATTAAAAATTATTTAACACCAATTTAGACCAATGATTAACCCTAACTTGGAATTTGATGTACTCCTAGGTCGATGAAGAACCCAAGTATAGGTAATTTTTTATTCATATGGGAAAACACTCTATTGATTATTTAGAACTTAAACAAAACAAAGTGTAGAATTTTACATCCCCAATAAGATGGAAATGAGTCATCATGGACCCATGTCTAAGGGACATGTGTTCACATACTATCATGATCACTTAATAGAGTTTGTGGGGATCCCATATCCTAGGAGTATCCAACTTCTTAGATGCTGACCATGTTTCTCGTTTGTGATTATATTGATATATTCCATTATTTTAAACTTTTTTACACATTCCATATAAAATTTAAAAACAATTTGTTATAAAATGTTTATTAATTTATTGATTGAAATATTGTCATCAATTGAAATGTAAAGAATCATTTTTTTAATATATGATTTTACACTATCATGACAATTTATTAAAAAAATTATAGCATAATGTGGTTAATTATTATAACATCATATTATAGAATTCTTTGTGAGACCCTAAAGGCCTTTTACCACACACCCAACATATTCCTTCATGTGTTTGTATATTCCCCCCTATAAGGTTTTAGTATGTATAAATCACATATTGAAGGTGGTGGTTGTTGATCTATGGGCTTGGATTTCTATGATAGATCGATGTTGGGTTTTTTATCTTTTATATTTTGGTACTATATGGTTGGACTATGGGTTTATATAATTTTTTTACTTCTAGTATTATTCTTCTTACGAAATTTTCAATTGAGCATGCTATATTTTATCTGTTACTTCAACTATTTGTGTGGAAAAAACATTCCGACCATTATCTTGTATGATTCCAAGTGCTACTCACCAACCCATGGGGATCGGGAACTCCCTTTAGGAAATGTTAGGAATGGATCAGTTATATGTGTACCAAGGTATCAGAGCCGGTTCATTACTATATCATATCAAACATTATAATAATAAGTCTTATCATATTCATTTATTTCATGAATATTGTACAATATTATATACATTACATCATATCATATGATACAAACTAATTTAATAATATGAATATAGGCTTTACCTAATATTTCTTTCATTCATGGAACATAGTCCATTACCTTTCATTTAGAAAAATATACTCCCTGGTCAACAAAAATGAATAATATACTCATGTATTACCCCAACACTAATAACCCAAATTTGATTTTATCCTTATTACATTTGTATAAGACTCAAGGTATGTCAACACACAATATTGATCAGTTTACCAGTTCTAAAAAACCATATATATACATTATTTAGATATTTATTTGGAAATATTAATATCACATCATAAAAAAAATTATACCATCATTTATATTTTTTATAATATGATAATTTACATTATAGTAAAATGAAAACAAATAATGGTTAAGATTATATGGTCAGTAAGTGTTGTGTAAAATTGAAGCTATCTTGGGTAAATAAGTAATAATCAATATTGGAAGATATATAATAGAAAATATGTGATCCTTAATCAATAACATGTGCTCAAAATGAATCCACTACTAATATAAATATAGCAATTTCATGGATAATAATAATGTAAATTTTAGTGATGGAAGTTAATTCTATTGTATGTTATGATATTAATAATCATGATATCTATACCATCAAGACCTAATTCTAAAATAGTTTAATTTAAGGGTAGATATACCCTAAAACCTAATTAATTTGGATAAGTAATTATTATCATGAGACTATCGATGCATCGAGGTTATTTATAATTTCATAACCCTTCCTTCACTGCATTTACATTCCATTCCTCTTATGTTGAATGATTATTTTATTTAATAATTAATAAAATATATCAATAAATATCTCTGTTAAATAAATACTATTAAATATAAATATTTCCACAATAAATAAAATAACATTCGAAATAAAACACCATATGTAGAAAGATTATATGGTTTTGAAAAAAACATCTATTTTAAAAACAATATAATACTTAAAAGAAATGTAATGTCAAATGATCCCAATTAATTAAATGATTGGTAATAAACATAATGTTCTCAAGACTAATCAAGAGGTGATATATAAATATCCAAAAAGTATATAATACTATAAAATCTATTCTTGTAAGGATGAGAAGAAAATTGAAATGAAAAATTTTAAATTTAATTATTCATAAATATTTTCAATTCAAATTTATAGAAAACATTATGGTGTAAAATTTTGATAATGTTCTGAAATTAAATTAACATCATATATATTATAAAGAAAAAATTTTGCAAATTGTTTATAAGAATGTTTTAAAATGACACTATCATGGAAAAAATAAAAAATAATCAATTAAATTAATGTAAAAAATCAAGGATAACGTAATATTTCTGTATAAGTAATTTCTTTAATGAAAATTACATTTATAAAAAATTGAAAATTATTTTAATAGAAAAAAATAACTTCTCAAAAAGGAAAATAACAATATTGTTTCTTTTTGACATTCTGATTAAAAAATAATCTTATATAAAAAATGTATCATTAATAATAATTATATATTCATGTAAAATACCTCAATGAGGTATTATATACACTATATAAAACTATATTGGAGTATAATACCAAATATGACATAGTGGAGTGGAAATTTAAATGAAATCCCATACCTCGCATTATACATGCTCCAATGTTATTTCATCCCCATTTATAATGAATTTAAATTTATTTTACTTATATATTATAATTATATACATATCATTAATATCAATTATCATCTATTTATAACATTTTATTATATATTATGTAATAATATTTTATTATTATCATTAGTTTGGGTGGTAACTGCATATTTTTTGTACATTTTGATTCGGTAGTTAAGGTACATGTGACTTTATATTGGAACCATAATATATTGAATTTTATTCATGATATAAATATCATGTATTTTAAATAAATATATATTTACATTCATGAAAAAAAATTGATAATGAAATTTTAATTACACCTTCCATGGAGATAGTAGGTCGTGCATAAGCATGATTTTATTTTTCACTTTTTGACAGATTGAATGCATGAATGTTAAATAATATTTTAAATTTATAGAATTATTTTTAAATTATATATATTATATATTAATTATATCTTTCCTTAATAATATCAATTTAATAATGTAAATTAAAGAAGTAACACATTTCTTACGTGATGTGGGAGTTCACATTACTTACAAGAAACATTATTACTTTCCAACAAATTGGAAGCTATGAATTAATGAATGATAATATTATAATAGATTAATATATATTTCATTAATGCCATATATATTTATTATTTTCATATTTAGACAATATATGTAAACTAGTGATGAAAAAATTATTATATCGCTATGTGGAGATAGTAAGCTGTACATACTCATGAGCGATGTTTTTTCATCTTCCAGGATAGAGAAGATATGGAATATGTCTTTCCCATAATCATAATAACACCTTAGAAAATTTAGGATGGTTTATTAATTATGTTAGTATTTTAATATTATATTTATAGGAAGATAAATAAGAAATAAACATAAAATATTTGACAATAATGATGACATATTTTTTGAGTTAATACATTTAGATATCCTCTTAATGGAAAAATGGTTGGTCATTTATAAGTTAGAGAAAATATAGAATTTGTAAAATTGTTGTTAGAAGGAAATTGGTTAGGTTTTAGTCGATCTAGGTAGATCAATGTGTTGTAAATAAAGGAGATAAGGGGTGACCATTATTAGTGAGGGGAATGGAATTCTTGAAATTTCTTAAAGAATAATATTTATATAATTTAGTCATTCTATAAAAATGCATTCATTTTTTATAATTAAATTATAAGGTTATTTTGTGTAGAGAAACTATACTGTAATAAAATAAGGATGTGTTTTGTTAATGTTTCACCCATATCTATTAGTTTTAACCCATGTTAACTCCATCGATAGTTTTTGTTTTATTAATTTTTTCAAATAAATAAGGGTCCATAATGATACCATTAAAGGAACAACTAACCATATATGGGCTATGGTTGATGTTTTCAACAAAATACCATTCCTTTTTCTAAGGATAATATTATTATGAATTTTAAATCATTAAATAAATGAATATTTATTATAAAGTATCATTAATATCATTTGGACACAATTAGTTTAATTTGATGTTAAATAAATCACAAAAAGGGGTCATTCAAATATAATCCCCCAAAAAATCCCTAGCATGATATAAGTATTGATAAAATTCATGTTACAAAATAATTTAACCAACATTTATTACCATTAATATTTCTAAAATGATATATTTTAATTTTCTATTAATTTAATAAATATTATATCGGTGCTGCGTATGTATTTAAAATAATTACTCAAATAATAAAAATTTAAAATAAATTACCTTCATCCAAATAATTCATTAATATTTCAAATAAACATTTACAACTGAACATAAGTTTTATTTATCCCAACCACAAAATATTATAGATATAAAAAGAATAAAATTGAAATTTTTATAATTATCTCTCAAATAAATATTATAAACGAAAAAATAAAAGAAATATGGAACATAGATTCATTATTTTCAAAATTTGAATAGAAATGATTGAAATAAACTATCGAACTAGAAAAAGATATGTGTTATTATGAAAAACCATTTCCTTATTAAAAATTAAATAAATATTTATTATCTACGAATACACATAAAAAACTAGATTATTGAGAATTCTATTATCTTTGGATAATTAATCACATAACGTAATAACATGATACATGGATAAAAACAGTTTAACACCATTGGAAGATAAATTGTTAAATAACTAAATTATATAACACTTGTCAACATGGTGAACCTTTTTTAGGATCCTATATGATTATAAATCCATAGTTAGGAATGTTTGGTTTGGTTTAGTAATCAGGAAGGATGAACTTTTGAGAAGATTCCTAGTGTGTTTGTGAGTGAGGAAAAATCACACAAGAAATAAAAAATGTCAATCTGTGGGACAACCATTAGTCTAAAGAGTCATTCAGCCATATGGTTGGGCCCCAGGTATGTGAAATATGTTTTTGGGGGAACCTAGTGGTACTTGGAGGGTCACAAAATGAAGTTATAGTTAAGGTAAGGTGTCAGTGTTGTCAATTAGTTCTAGTTGTAATATTGGTTTCAAAGCAGGAACCCTACCTTAAGTATTGTGGAACTGTTTTTGTTGATAATTAGGCTCCAAAAAAGTATTCTACTCTCTAAGGGGGTGGGTTGGGTGTGGGGATGAAGGTAACCCCATAAATTGATAAATGGATAAATGAACAACAGATATTACTCATGTCATAAGGTTGACATTTATTTCCGTAAACCTACATAATTAGAACACTACAGTCAAGAGATCTTGGATTGGAGTAGTGATCAGGTCTGGTGATCTTATGGAAAGTTCCCCATGGTGTGCGAGTGTTATAAAGAATAACAATTGAAAGATGGTGTTTTGGAATGTAGGGATAGTCATTAGTCTAATAAACTATTCTTGCACATGGGTGGGCCACAATTAGGGGACCATGTGTCTGTGGGGAAATATGTAGTTCCTAGAGGGAAGGAGCAAGAAATTATGATATGCTTGGGATTATGAGAGGTTAGTAGGGAACAATTTCAACCTATTTATTAGATTAGGGACACATCCATAAGTGTTGTTGCACGACATGGGTTGAGATTTAGGGTCCATAATGAGGATGTTGTGCTTTAAGGGTGGTAGGGGGTAAATGTAACACCCCTAAATGATAAACGGTTAACTTAATAAATTACTTGAATCATTCCAACAAGGGGAACCTTTAATTTTGAGAGGCTACTAGATTAAAACTATAAATTTAAGAATTATGGTCTTGAACTAGTGATTAATATTGGTGACCATCTTTGAAGTTTCTTAGAGTGTGTGTGAGTGAGTAAAAATAACTACAGAGGAACAATGTTGTCTTATTGGGACAATAAAATAGTCTAGTGAATGGTTATGGTTACATGTGTGATCCTATGGTAGAGGTATTGTGTGTCTGGGGGGAACTGGTGGTACCTAGCTGGCTATGACATGAAGGTCATGTTATGGTAGGGAGTATGTGCTCCCATATGGGCCTAGTTTTTACCTTGGTATTAGAGGATGAACCCAACCTTAGTTGTGGGGGAAATACCTAGGTAGATATATAGGGTCCACAATGAGGCCATTATTCTCTATGTGGGATATAACACAATATAATGATAATGGGATAAATGAATAAATGATATGACTCATGGAATCAAGGCCCACCTTTCTTTTTTGGAGACTACCTGAATAGAAAAACGTAGTAAAGTGTACTTGATTTGGAGTAATGATATAGTTGAGTGACCTTCTGGGATGTTTCCCAATCTGTGTGAGAGTGAAGACAAATAACAATATAATGAACAAATGTTGGCATTTGGTGATGATCAATAGTCTATAAACCCGTTCAGGAATGTGGGTGGGCCCCATGTAGGAAACCAGGTTTATACGGGACAACTAACAGTCTAGAAAACTATTTAAGAATGTGGGTGGGCCCTAGGAAGGTAACCATGTTTATTCGGAGGATCTTGAGGTACCTTGCGGTCTAGGACCTAATGATCATGTTATGGAACAGTGTCTTTAGTGTTAGGGTGGACCAATTGTTAAAAAATAATTACTTAAAACAAAATTAACATGATTATAAAATTATATATCTTTTAAAACTACATGGGATAAAAAGAGTAAATACATAATAAATGGGTGAGGTACATATATATTTTTATAGAATAAGTGTTGTCCTGTGGGGACATTCATTGGAATTATGTTCTGTTTGACATGTGGGTGGGGCCAAGGTAGGTGACCACATGAATATGGGGAAACATGTGGTACATGGAAGGCTAGGTCTTGATGAACATATTATGGTGTGGTGTATGTGATTTCATTGAGGCTTATTTTTCTATAGGGCCTAGTTTGTTTTGAAAACATTACTGAAAACAATCTTAAAATGATTCTAAAATTCCATTCCTTTTAAAACAGTATCGGATGACATGGGGACATAAATTGGAAGAGGGTGAGCTACCAAGAACATTAGAAAGAACATGTGTTGGCCTTTTGGGATAGTGATTCGTCTTATGATCAATTTGGGAACATGGGTTGGCCTAATGTAGGTGACCACATTTCTGTGGGAAAACTAGTCGTAACCAGTGGGTGAGAACTTGACCACCATGTTATGGTGGGGCTGTTTGTTCTGTCATCAGGGCCCAATTATGAAATAACATTATGTAAAACATACTTAAAATCATTATAAAATTCCATTTCATTTAAAACAACACAAGATAATATAGTGACATAAATAAGAAATGGTTGATCTACAAATCAAATTAGAATGAAAATTTGTATTTCTATGGTGATAATCATCAGAAAAATGAGCCATTCAGGCACATCAGTGGGACAATAGTGGTGGACCACGCGCCTATAGGGAAACTGTTGTGACCTCATAGTTCAGGACATCACAACAAAGTTATGGCGGGGTGTCTATGCTATTAGAAGTTCCTAGTTTTAAAAAAAATCATTATTGAAAATATTTTTTAGATTCTTCTGATATTCCATATCTTTTAAAAATGAATAGGATAACTTGGGGAGATACATAAGAAATGGGTGAGCTACAAAGCCCACTAAGGGAATAAAAACAAATTATATAAAAATATAATCAATTTTTCAAAAATAGGAATATAAATGGCACACAAAAGGACTGGGAATCATAAATGTGAAGAATATTAATGATATAGAATGGTAACAAAATGGAAACATGAGAATGTGGAAAAACAATTACTCATGAAATCATAAACATATGTCAAGGATCTCCACTAAGACATATTAAAATTTTAGGAAAATTATAATGATTGATTAACTTCCCTACCTAATCCCTTGCATGATGTATCATGTGGTTAAATAATTACCCAATGCATGGGAACACTATATAATTATTTACACACAAATCAGATTCATATCATTACCATGAATAACTGTGTCACATAGATCATTCATCATGTGGTCATATTTCATTATATCTAATTCCACAATCAAGGAATGTAGAAAACATACATGTAAATCAAAAATAATGAAATTATATGTGATTAAAGGTAACAACCCATGATAGGAAATGAATATAGGTATTAACTACACAATTTGTTGTCATAGAAAATCATAGTGGTATTTTGGAAGAAAAACATCAGTACATAGAGATTCATAAAATGGTTTTATGATATAGAATTTTGTCACTCATAATTTTAACATAAAATGATAATTAATAGGGACTTGGAAAAGATTTTTCAAATTTAATTAACTGGTGATAAAAGGAATAAAATGAATACGAATAATTAATAAAGAGGATAAAGAAAGTATCCATTACTAAATATTTGCATAGTAATGACTTAGGTAAATGGTATAATGAGAGGGGATGAATGATCTATTATTTTCAAGACATTAATTGGTAAGTATATTAAAATTTAAAAGGTCATGGGAAAGTAAATAATTTTGATTAAAAGGAAAAATTTTATTATTATTCTTGAATTGAAAATATGAGGGATAAGTCGATCACATTAAGAATTGATAATTGTATGACAACATCAATGACATAATAGGTTAACATAATGGTTCATGGGAGTTCTTAATGAGTGTTAAAGGTATCACTAATCACATGGAAATACAAATGGAAGAATGATAGATTTTAAAAACATTCCCAAATAAGAAAAATAGAAATTAAGAATATTGACATAAAAGTGGTTCGTAAATAAAAAGAATATATGGAGATCCCCTACCTTGAGATGGTGATTCAAGAAACATTGGTAGATCTTAGTGAGAGATTAGGGTTTTAATATATGGACTATATTGAGGGGATGGTATAGTAATAGATCTGTTCAATGTTTTTATGTGGCGAGGAATGGGAGATTGGGTGGGTTTATATAGAAAAAGAGAGGGGAGTTCTCCATTATGTCCCAAATAAACATTTTGGACTCAATAAAAAAATAATAATCAAAAACAAAAATTCTCTAAAGGTTTTTACCCATGGTTTATACCAAAGGACAGTCTTTTTCATTATTTTATAAGGTAGAGGATCCAACTCATTAAAATATTACCCTGGGTAATGTGGATGTGGGTCATGTTCATAACCAAAGTTTTTAAAATATTAAAAAATATAGGTTTTGGAGGATTCATAAAATAGTTATAAAACTAATAAAATTACATTAAAACACATTATTTTTATGGGAAACATATATTTGGTCTGTTGTATACATTATTTTATTTATTACATCGCTTTTGTGTTATTATAATGTCATAATACAAACCATATATCTATACCATGTTTAATTTTTACATGATAATTTTATTATCTTGGAAAAATATGAAAAACTATCCATTGGATAATTTCGAAAAGTTGATTAAAAAATAATATTTATTTTATACAAATAATTTTTGTAGCATTTAAATTTTTTCTTTTAAATCAAGAATCAAAATTTATTGAGAAATTTTGATTTAATTTTCAATAATATTATTTGAACCCCTATAACAAATAAATTTGATTTAAAATAGTTATATAATCATTTATATTAAATATTATTTTTTTAATATTATTTTTTTATTCAAATATAATTTTCATTGTAAATTTTTTATTTCAATAAAAGGAATGTATGAATGGAAATTATTTTATTACACAAAAATACAATTTATTTTTTTTCGTATCAAAATATATATTTTTTCAAATTAATTTCTTAATTATTTTTCTAAAAATATAATTATTATTACGTTTAAATAAAAATAAAAATATTAATTCTATTTGTTTTTGATTTTTTCTATTTCATTTTAAATTATCTCTACACTTAATTAACATATTTTCCTCTTTCTATGGTAGTAAATATTTACTACGGTTACGATTCTTATATTTCAAATATTATAGGGATATTATTATATAATATTAATTATGATGATTTAAAATATTTAATAAATTTTATCAAAATCAATTTCTAGTGTCAGAATAATTTTATTTAATATAAAACTTGCATGTGTGATGAAAAGTTCTTTTCTGATAAATGAATTTTTCAAGGAAATTTTTTTTTTAACTCCTTAACTATTAACATTAATTATATGAATTTAAATTAATAAATTTAGATATATAATATAAAATTTTAATTTAAAATAATGACCCATTTATGATAATATTAATTTATTATTATATATAAATCATATTCATTTTAAAATATTTTCTGAAAATTGTGTTCTGAAGCATAAAAATAAACTTATTCTAAAATCTAGAATAAATATGATTTAAATGCAATTTATTGGATTAAATACAAATCTATAATAATTTTGTTACATTTAAATAATATTAAAATAATAATATGAATATTAAATTATTTAATTTATCAAAAAAATGAAGTTTTAGAAATAGGGTATTTTTACTATTTACTGAAAAATCAACATTTTTTGAAAAATACCAAACTCTCCTCAAATTTTAATCATGATATGTTGATGTCAAAAATTATTTTTATTTTTATAAAATAGTTTTTTTTTAATTTCCATTATATTAATTTTAATATTTCATCACAAAGAAATGAAAATAATTTTTGGAGAAATATTAATTTGATGAAAAATAATCATTAAAAAAATTCACTGATAATTTACTAATAATTTATCAATATATTTAAGATATATATACATCATAATATAGTTAATCATATTAATACCCTCAATTTTAATGTCTAGGATACAATATTTATATTTAAATAATCATCTTTTGTTTGGGTTTTATGTTGCATACTGCATAAACTACCAATCAAAATTCTATCTTTTAAAAACTGAGGGCATTACATTATCATTTTCTTGACTTCAAATAGTGGGTATTCTGCTACAAAACCCCAATTCCACCTCTAATAGGCCATGGACTAGTGAGTAGAAACATGTATTAATATCACTAACATAGGATTCAATGCATATGTACTTGTACACACGCACACATCTCCATACACTAAAAATTATAAATTGTAAAAACCACTAAGAACCATGTTCATACATACCACTATTTTTCAAGGAGTGTATAAAATGAATGTTATGAATAATAAACAAAGGCAAAATAAAAACCTACCAAATTTAATCAATCAACCCAATCCCAACATGTATAAAATGGTACTGGGAATTTTGTTTGTACATATATTAACACAACAACTTTCCTTATATCACAAAACACTATATAGTCCTAGTTCTCCTAGGACTCCTCCATAGTTTGTTTGTCTACACAAGATGTGACACCTGTAGGAAAATACGATCTAGTGTAGAGTATAAAAATACTCAATAAGACACCCTGATGCCACAATGAAATAAAACAAAGAAATAATACAATCAACACTACATAAGTATATGTCTACCTAACATATAACAATAATATCTAGATGACTCAAACCAAGACACTAATTCTAGAGGTATGTCACTATAAAAATCCAATAATTTATGAATAAAATTACCTTTCTTTTAATTTCTTAAGGATATTGAAAACACATGAACTCTATTTTTTATTATTGGCTTTATATGACCATTATGTATCATTTTCATTGATAACATAGTCATTGAATAGTGACTACACGACTGATATTAATATCAAGTTTTTTAAAAAAAATCCATTCAACACATACAAAGGATATGATGGCCTCATATAATTGACTTGGGTCATGTGAAGCTCATTTTTCAAAGCTCAAAAAGGAGGTAACATCATTATGCTTCGACTTTGACCAATCCCACGTCGAGTGTCATCACATTATGCTTGAATAGAATCGCCTATTATAGATGTTCAAGTTTATAGAGATTACCACCTGGGCAATGTTATCTGAGCTTCCCCCAATGTCTATCACCATCATACACCTTACCCTTTAGTCTTATGTAGGTGTTATATAGGGTTATGTAATAAGTTATTAGTTTCATATTGTGTAATCTCTTTTTTTGAATAAAAGTCGTATTCTATCAATTCCTCTATGAGAATAATAATTATTTAAAAAATGGGGAATTTTATAAAATGGGTCTTTGAGTAAAAATGGTATTTTTGATAAATATTTACATTATAATATTAAAATATATATTTCAATAATATTATTATAAAAAATTTCATTTAAATGATGATTATATCCTTTCATTACATATAAATTTTTTAGTAATCAGTTTTATGAGAGTTATATTTTTAATATGATTAAAAAGAAAGTGTATTTTTAAATTAATCTTTTAATGATTTAATGAATTTTTGAAATAATTAAAATTTCATTGAGATATTACAATCAAATTAAATTTATGAATAATAATTTAGTATACAATTTTTAGGAAGTCGAATGTAGTTTTAATTAAGATTTGAAAATGAGTTATGTCAAAACCCGTAAATTTTTGAAAAAATATCAATTTTCATTTTAAAATTGAATATTTGCATATTTAGAATATTATTTACATAAAATTAATATTATTTTTGGGATCAAGATGTTGAAATTATCCATCAGTGAATTTTTCATTATTTTCTGAAATAGTCAAAAGTTTCTGTAAAATTAAACACCGTATAAATAAAATTTGTGTTTTATAACATCATTTTGACACCATAATGATTTAATAAATATTGTAATAGGAATTATCAGACCAATATTTCTTTTCCATTTAAAATAATGTTATTTTAAAAAAAATTACTTATATTATAAAACCTTAGTGCATCCTATAAAATGTATAATATATTTTATGATTTTAAATTCATTTATTTAATAATGTGATTCACCTCCACATAATCAAGGCTAATTTTATAATATGTTTGGACATTATAAAAATTAAAAAAAAAATCTTCCAATCCTATTTTGAAAAAAAACATGGGAAAAACAATGATAAGGTTTTGAATGTTAAGTTATACATTACAAAACCTATGCTTGTGAACTATCAATGATTTACTCTCTCATTTCCTATATAAAACAACCTTATAACACAATTATATTCATTAAAAAGCCTTTTATAACATCTTTAATCTATCCTAATTTCTATATAATCCTCACAAGGTGCCCCAATATCTCATTAATCTCCTCTTCATGCTTTTAAAGTCACATACTCAAGTAAGGGATCCCTACTTTTCGGCCTTTCTAATTTTTATCCATGTTTCTTTATGATGTTATACACTTTTATATTCAATTAAAAATGTTTTGTTATTATTTATCACATCCCCCATGCATCGCTCATTATTTTTGAATTATGTGATACCCCTTTCTCTATTATTAATGCCTTTTGTGTACTTCTATTACCATGTCGATATTCCGTAAGGGATTTCTCTCTTCTTATTTCAATTAACAAATTTCTTCTATATTATATATCTAAATTCAATTTCATATGTTGCGATATTATGTTACATGATCCCCTTAATTTCTATTTCATGTATAAATTATGAGATACCTCTTTCTCTCTCATCAGCCAAATTTATAAATTTTCATATAACGTTGTTATGCTGCCAAAATTGAACAGTTATTTTCTATGCAAAAATAATCTTGTAGTGAATATCATACCAATTTCTCTATCAAGTATATTCACTTTTATTAACGTATAATTATTTAATGGTACTTAAATTTATTTATTGAGAATTATTTTCTTGTGGAATAATTTATTATGTTGAATGAATCCATGTTATATAATCTATGTGGGCCACTTAAGCATGAAATTGAAATGATTATGAATGGTGTGACCTAATTTCACTTCAATGTAGTGGATAAATTTTTTTATCATGATGCGTCGTGTTGGGATATGGGATTACCTGATTCATTTTGGGAAATTTTCCACCATGTTAGGATAGGTTTTTAACCAATTTTTTTATGTTAATTATGTTGTATTTAATGATGTTTCCATATTACCATGTTATTATAATCAGGCTATATCATGCCTTTAAGTTCATGTTTCTCTTGTGATCTATTGATATTTATATTTCCTATCATGTATTTTATTCATCATGTTATGTGTTGTTTACTCCTTTGTTGGGCTTTATAGATTTCCCTTTTCTTATTTATGCCCTCAGGTTATCCCATGCAATGATAAGTACAATGGAATGTTGTGGAAATTTAAAAGAAGTATTCAATAAAGATATTAATTTTTATGTGTTACGATTCATGTAATGTTAAAAATCTCAAAGATATTATACCTATCGATCGTCTGGGTGTTATTATGTGAATTTTTATATATTAAAGAATTTTTAAATGTGTAAAAAAGACCACAGTTGTTATAGTTGGTATTAGATTATAGGTTTAGTTATTTATTGGAATATGGTTATAAAACTCACATGAATCCCTTAGGGATAAGAATGAGTATAATAAATTAATCACTAAATTTTGGTGAGTATAGAGTATGTGGTTTATCAAGATCATGAATCCATTTCTATATATGAACAAGTAGATGTGGCTCTATCATAGATGAATCGAGGGGTAAACCCTAAAAACCCACTTTGAGCTATACATGAAGGGAATTGGTTCATGACAATGGGACTTGATGCACTCTTGGTTTGACACTATCAAAAGATATTCATAGGTAAATTAAGAATCGTTGTAAAAACCATTATTTAGGGAATAAAAAAGTCCCCTGAAGTATATATGATAGTAAATTGATTATAGATAACTTAAATTGAATCCTATAAATTCATATGTTAATGAAATAAATGTAATTTATTAGTGATCCATTTTTTCATTGGATTCCCTTGATGTGTTTAATAATTTAAAATTATTACACTTAATTTTATTTTTATTTTATCCAATGGCCAGAAATTGGAGGACTCCAACTAACAACCAATACAATGATTAATGTGATGACTATTCTCATGAGATGGTCAATCTGATGGAATCAATAATTGAATTTTTTTTTCTAAGAGTGAACTGATGTTTTTACAATAATAATGGGTCATGAGGAATGTGCAACCCCCACCCCCTATGAATGATAAAGCTGTAATCGAGAGATTCATGAGACAAAGCCTTCTAGTTTTAATGGGTCATTTGATCCCACAATCTCCGAAAAATGGATCAAATCCATTTATAATATCTTTTACATCTATAAATGTTCAAAATGAGAGTTGGTTCATATTGGATCTTATAATATTGAGGGTGAATATGATCAATAGTAGACATGGATCAAAAATAAGAAGCTAGAAAAAGAGATCAAGGCATTGGAATGAAATGATTTCTGGAAAATGTTTTTCGTTAAACATTTTACTTTCAACCTCTGATATAAGATCAAAAGGTACCTCCTTGACCATAAGAAAAAAGATGATGAAACCATAAGTGTTTAAAATAAAAACATCACATGGCTTTCATGATAAGAATTAATATTTTCTATTACCCTCAAATATATGGATGACCGCTTCTTTGGAGGGCTAAAACCTAGACTACATATAGCCCAAGTGATTCATGAAATTGATACCTATAAGAAAATTAATCGATAATCCCTCAATGTATAAATGGAGATTGTGGAATCTCAATGGTATCATGGGGATAAGAATCAGAAAGTGGAAATTAATTTTGGTGGTCCTATGGATAAATCAAATGGTGTTGATAAATTCTAGCACCACACGTGCCAACGGTGCAGAAAGAAGCACCCTGTAAATTTCCCGAAAAGGATAAATAAATGCTTTATGTGTGGAAGAGAAGGGAACCTATCTAATGATTTCTGATATGAAAACCCCTTGCTGCAACAGAGGATACGAACACTCCATTCAACCCTCAACTCATTCTTCATTACAAAAACTACCAAGAACAAGGGCACTTTTCGAACTTGTGTGTTATTCCCATATCTATCTCTAAGGAAACCAAAAACCTCCAAGGTAGAAAGTGAGAGATTTTCCCATATCAGTCTCTGAATTTAATCCCAACAATGATGTTGTGAAAGGTATGCTAGTTAATCATTAAATAATACGTGATGTACTTTTTGATTCTCGATCTATGCATTCTTTTATATCCAAAAAATATTGTAAAACAATCCAAACACCATTACAAATCATGTAAGTATAGATGTTAGTGGGAATGAAAAATGGTGAAATTATTGTATCCCATTATATAACACCTCCCTTATCACTAATTGTGGATTGAACATCCTAGAGAGCCTCACCATAGTCTCTCTGGTTGAATTTTATTCAAAACTTTTCATGGATTGGAATTCCATAAATAGAGAAAACATAAATATCCGTGAGGGGGAAATCACTCTCCATATGTAGAATCAATCCCGGATTTTGTACAAGATAAAGGATGTGGATGAATCTTCTTTACAACCATCATCTCAAATGTGGATATTACTTCCCTATGAGAATGAGTATCATGATCAGAAGATTTAGTCTAAGGAAGGAACCATCCTCAAAGACATTTCTATTGTGAGGTTATTCTATAATGTGTTTCTAGAAAAATTTCACATTCTTCCTCCATGAATTGATGTTTAATTCTCTATTTATCTTATATTCCCATGTGCTTCACCATGGGGTACACCAGTTCTATTCATCATGATGATGGATGGGTCAATACACATTTTCATTGATTATCGTGAGCTCAACAAAATCATGATAAATAACAAGTATACTTTTACATGAATTGATTTATTGTTCAATCATATACATGGAGCATAATACATCTTCAAGATGGATAATTGGTAATGATATTACCAAGTATGGGTGAAGAAGGAATATTTTCCCAAGACTGCTTTTCGTAAAAGGTACAGGAACTTTGAATTCAAATTAATTCCTTTAGGACTCACTAATTTTCTAGAAATCATAAAGGAATTGATGAATATATTCTTTATAGATGACCTCAAAAAATTTGGTGTAGTCTTTATAGACGATATTGTAATATACTCCAAAAAAGGGTGGAGCTTGAGGAGAAACTACAGACATTACTAGATTTCATATGAAAGGAGGTGATCATTGAAATGTACATCAATTGTGAGTTCTACCTAAATGAAGCCTCATTCATTGGGAATATCATCACAAGCTATAGGGTAACAATGATCCCTCCAAGGAAATTATAATTTAGGTATGGCTAAGGCCAACAACTATGATGGATATCTGTAGCTTCCATGGGTTAGCTGGATATTATCCCTAATTTGTGAGATAATTTCTTAAATATTCTAAACCCACATATGAATCTAACACCGATTTGAGTCATTTTTTATTATAATGATGATTATGAAGAGATATTTAAGGAGTTGAAAATAAGTCTTATCACTATGCTCGTTCTCCCACTACCAACAAGTGGAGAAAATTTTGTATTATTTAGTGATGATTCCAAGAAGCGCATGGGATGTGTGTAGATGAAAAATGAAAAATTCATTGCCTATGATCCATGTAAATTGAACGTTCATGAGCAGTAATATCCAACACATGATCTAAAGCTAGTTGTAGTTATCTTCACTTTGAAAATTTTGAGGCATTACCTATTTGGGGAAATGTGTGAAATATATACAGACCACAAAAGTGTCAATTATATATTCACATATAATGTGTTTAATATATTCCAATGAATATTGTTAGAGCTGATCAAAGACTATGACTACTCAATTCACTATGATCTGGAGAAAGTGAATAATGTGGATGATGCTCTAAGTAGAATGGAACTAGCAAGTCATTCCTTAATTAGAATTGAAAAGGATGTAATCTTCTTAGATTTGATGTAGATGGACATGGGAATCATAAAGAATGGAATATCATAAATCATTACACAAATGATTTATCACCCATCTCATTTGGATTAGTTAATGGATTCTCAAAAGGATGAAGTGGGGATTTAGAAAAATGTGGAAACTATCAGAATAGGGAAATCCATGAAGTTAAATGTTAATGGAGAATCAATTGTGATATTTGGGTCTAAACAATAGGTTAAATCAATAAAATAAATATATTTTTGATGATTCACATAGTTCAAATTTCTCCATTCACCAAGGAATCAAAAATATGTATTGAGATCTCCAAGATCATTATTGTTAGGATAACATGAAAAAGGAGATCGTCGAATATACATCAATGTTCCTTGTATTTCTAAAAGTGATGTGTGATAGGTATAAGTCAATGGGGATGATTAAACAATTACCCATACCAACATGGAAATTAGAGAACATCTCTATGGACTTTTTCACTAGATTACTAACGATATTGAAAGAAAACAATGCTATAAAGGTTGTTTTGGATCATCTTATAAAGACCTCACGCTTGATTGTGATTCGAGAGGATTTCTCATTAGATCAAATAGAGTGGATATACTTCATACAAGTGTTAAGGCTATAGGGAGTACCATTATCTATTGAATCTGATCGAGATCCGTGATTCACTTATATATTCTGGAAAATTCTCTAACACACTCTGAATACAGATAAAAACTTTTATATGTATTGTCATCCTCAAACTGATGGCCAATATAAATGGACTATCCAAAGACATGAAGAAATTTTGAGAGCATTCTCAATGGACATGAATAGAGAATGGGATCAATATATCATTCTTGTTGATTCCTCATATAAAATAATTTTCCACACATGAATCTAAATGGATCCTTGTGATTTCATTTATGGGAAGATGTGTAGAACACCGAGGTATTGTGATGAAGTTGGGGAGTGAAAATGTCTAGGTCTAGAAATTGTCAATAAAAGTGTGGAGAAGGTTAAGATCATCCAGCATCACATTAAATCTATTCAGAGTAGACGAACGATCTATGGGTAAAATCATCAATGAGACCTAGTGTTTGATGTTAGAGTCATTGTATTTCTATGCACATCACAATGGAAGTCATTTATGAGATTTGGGAAGAATGGAAATTTTATTCCAATTTACATCATCCCATTTGAGATCCATGACTATAATGGAGAAGTGGCCTATCGACATGCACTCCCACTAAACCTATCTCAAGTTCAAGATGTATTCCATGTATAACCCTTGAGGATGTACATACCAACCCCATCACAAATACTCAATATATAAGTGGTACCATTTGTAGAATTTCCTCTCCTATGAAGAGAATTCAGTGAAGATCTTAGATCATACAGAAAAAGTTCTATAAAATAAAATTATGTCTCTCATCAATGTTTTGTAGCGAAACCACAAGTTTGAAGAAGAAACATTGGAAGTAGAGGAAGTGATTAGGCATTGTTACATTCATCTATTTTAGTGCGGGAAAAGGATATTTTGAGGGTGAAATTTCTTAAGGGGGGGATTTTGTAATGAACCAATAACTTCTGAATAAAATTAACATTATTTTAATTTCTTGTGGATATAGAAAAAACATGAACACTTTTTTTATTATTGGGTTTAGGTTAACATTATGTATCATTACCATTAATAAAATAGTAGTTGAACAATAATCACTTGATTGATATAAATATAAGGTTTTTTTTAAAAAACTTTTCGACATAGACAATAGAGAGGATGAACTCATCTAGTATAGCTAGGCCTTAAAAAATCATTATTTGGAGATTGGAAATAAGGTAACATTATTATGTTCACCCTTGACCAAGCCCAAGCTGAGAATTAACATGTTAATCTTTAACTAAATCACCTATGGGGGAAGTTAAAGTTAATAAATATTACCACCTAGGTGACGTTATTTGAGATCCCCCATGAGTTTGTCAACATCGAACACATTACCCTTAGGACTAATGTGGGTGATATAAGGTGTTATATAATAAGGTAGTAGTTACTTATTGTGTAATAAATTATTTTTTAATAAAAGTATTATTCCATTAGTTCCATTATTAGAATAGTCTTTCTTTAAAAATAATGAATTTGAAAAATTGTCTCTTTGGGTAAAAATGGTACTTTGGAGTAATATATACATTATTATATTAAAATAATTTTTTTATTAATAATATTATAATTTTTTTTTAAATGATGAATATATCATTTCATTACCTATAAATGATTTTTTAATTGGTTTTATAATAGTTATATTTTGTATACGATTTAATAGAATGTGTATTTATAAATAATTAATTTCATGAAATTAATTAATTTTTTAAATGATTAATATTTGCATAAAATATTACAATCAAATTACATTTATGAATAATAAATTAGTATATAATATTTATGAAGTCAAATATAATTTTTATTATGGTTAGAAAACTATTTATGTCAAAACCCTTGAATTTTCAATAAATATAGGTTTCATTTTAAATGTCAAAATTAAAATATTTATAAAATTATTTAGATAAAAAGAATATTATTTTTTCAACCAGATTTCTAAATTAGCTAATGGTGAATTTTTAATAATTTTCTAAGATAGTCGAATTTATGGGTAAAAAATAAATACCGTATAAATGAAATATATGTTTTATGAAATCATAAAGACCAAAAATGATGTAATTAATTCTAAAATGGGTATTATAGGACCAATATATGTTTTTTCATTAATATAATCTGATTTCAGATTGCTTTTACATATTTTATAAATCCTTAGTGAATCCTCCAATATGTATAACATATTTTATTATTTAAAATTAATTTCATTAATAATGTGACTCACCTACACATAAGAAAGGATAATATTTTAACATTTTCATTAATTTTCATTATAAAATAATTTTTTTTCACCCATTTGGAAAAAAACATGGTAAGAATCATGTGAACGTTTGTGGTTTTGAAAATTTAATTATATAGATTCCATATCCTATATTTGTGAAATATTAATGAATTCCCCTCTAATTTCATGTTTAATCCCACCCAAGATCCCAATTATCATCACTAAAAACCCTTCAAGAGCGGCCCTACCCTATCCTACTCTCTATAGAATCCTCTCATAGTTCCCCAAGCTCTTAATATTCCCCTATTAAAGCTTCTTATATCACACACTCAATTAATGGATCCTTACATTCCATCCTTTCTCATTTTTATCCTAGTTTCATTATATTGTTATACCCTTTTATTTTTAATTAAAAATTTTGGGGTATGATTTTTAACCTTCTGAAAACTTACATCCTTATGTTTTAATAATTATATACCTTTTTCTTTAAAATTAATTCCTTCCATGTACACACGTTACCATGCCGAAATTCTATAAGAGATTTATCTCTTTTAATTTCCATTCAAGCATTTATTCAATATTATGTATCTAAATTCCCTTTATTTGTTGGGATATTATGTTCCATGATACACTTAATATCAATTTCATGTATAAATGATTATATACATATTTATTTCTCATCAACCAACTAATTAATTTCCATATGACGATGTTATGCTGCTAAAATTTCATCGTGATTTTCAAAAACAAAATCAATTTGTAGTGAATACCACAACCATTTATCTATCAAGGGTATTCAACAATATGAATAAATATATATTGAATGGTAATTATATGTATTTATTCCACAATCTTTGAATGAGTAATAAAAGATTATGCTGAATTAATCAAATTTATATGATCTATCTTGCACACTTAATGATGAGATTGAAATGATTATGAAGGGTGCAACTAGAATGTGCTCCAATGAATTTGGTAATGTTTCGGATCATGATACATCATGTTGGGACATGGGGTTACATGATTACTTTTAGGGAATTTTTCCACTCTCTTTGTATAGCGGCTTACTTGATTACTTTATGTTAATTATGTAGTGTTTTCATTTGTTTCTACAAAACCATGTTTTGATAATAATGCTATATCATGAATTTATGTTCATGCTTCTCTTGTGATCCATTAATATGTATATTTATTAACATGTATTATAATATTGATTTAATTTTTTATTTACTCCCTTAGTGGGATTTATAGATCACCCTTTTTTTAGGTATGTTCCCAGGTTATCCCATGCAATGCTATCAATGAAAGAATATTGTGGTCATGTAATAGAAGTTTTTAATAATGATATTGTATTTTATGTCTTATGTAGTGATGCAATGTTCCGATGCACCAAAGACAGTAGACCTCTCGATATTTCAAGATTTATTAAGTTAATTTTTATGTAATTAATAATATTTAAATGTTTAATAATGATCAGGGTTGTTATAGTCACATCCACTTACTTTAATCCCTTGGAATTCATCTTGATGATTCGAAGAAGCACTCATCTAGGAGAACACACTCCTAAGTACAATATCGCTAATGATGTATGTCCGAGAGGTTCTTCTCAATGGGTATTTTCATGATAAAAATATTATGATAGATATGAAGAGATAGAGATATGATTCAATAGATAAGGATCAAATCCAGGCCCATGGGGTGATACCAATAACTCAATATGTATTAACCCCCAAAGTAGATGATTAACGCCCACTTATTGTTAGTCATGTTGATATTGAAAACTCCATCCATACCTACCATCAGTGAAATGATAAAGGGAATGAATGCTAATAATAATTGTTCAAGATATGGAGGAAAATAGTCTTATATTTATAATTATTTTAGAATGTAACATCCAAACTAGATTGTGATCAATTCTTTAGATGAGTGGAACCTGATGGATCTTTTTTCATAGTTTAATTCAGGAGTCATTGAAGAAGTATCTATGATTATTCTAGAAAGTGTTCAGTGGTCCTCCCCTCCTCTTTAGATTGTTTTTTTGGATCTATAGATTTATGATGATTTATATGGAATTAGAGACTCTATTTATTATATTGAGACTGTTTGAGAGTGGTCATTTTCTTATGAGGGTGTCTTATGCTTTCAGAATACATTAATTATTCATATTTATTTATTAGATACTGTGATGGGAGATTTCCATAATTGCTAGTGTTTAGTGCACCCAGGATCCACAAAAATGTTCTATGATAAGCAGTGATGATTTTGTTGTCTATGTATGAGAAATATAAATTTTTATTTTTTTCTCATTTTTTTACATTCTAAGAGGTCAAGGAAAAGTATAATATACAATTATGTTTACATTATAAAATCCCAACATTGAGTTGGATGTGGGATTATATTTATATTAACATTTTTTTAGGGTGTCTCATACCTCTTAATCAATTAATTTGATATGGGTTGTGATCAATAGGATATCATAATCATCTTAATTTATACCCATTCATGATACAACCAACGTTAAAGAGATGATAAATCTACATGTTAAGGAGATTGGTTGTTTTCATGAAGCTACATATTCTAGAGTCTCCAATATAGATCTTCATTTTACATCTTGTTTTTGTTGAGGCCTTCAAGATGATATGGATACTAAAGTATTTTTGACTAAAACATACTACATGTATATGAATCGATAGACATAAAGAGATAAATATTCATGTGTATTATTTATGAGATTTCATTTTTGACTTTATGGGATATTTGGAAGTCCACTTGGGATGTAATTAATTTTACTATTATACAATTGTTATCTTACTATTTGGATGTCCCACTTTGAGGGTCATTCATTAAAATCCATTTAAAAATCCATTTTCGTTTGGAAATTGGTGACGGTTTTTTGTTTCCACCAAGATTGGTATAAGAAACAGTGAAAATGATTTACTTGATTCATATGAGAATGTTGAAGGCATAGATCTATACAAATCATTTTTATCATTATCATTGTAGACCATTTGATTATTATATTATAAATTTTGTGTTTTTTAGAGATTCGCCTCATTTGGTTCACTAATATCTTCAGAGGAAAGGGAGGAATTACCCATCTTTATGGGTCCTTTTGAGATTGATTAAAAGGTGGGAAAGGTTTATTATACTTTATAATATTCACTAAAATTGACTATGATAAAAAATCTGTTTCATGTATCACTCCATAAAATGTATTATTCTAATCTATCTCATGTTTTAAGTTGGAGTGACCTTGATATTGTGCGTGATTTATCTGTGACTAACCATCTAGTCAAGATAATTGATTCTATGAAAAGGGTAATTCATGGGAGTTTTCTAATTTTTTTCCATGGGATATGAAAAATTGGTTCTGATTTTTATGAGAATCGGGAGTGCGAGGAACTAATGAGAGATCAGTGGCCTCATCACATTGATAAAGAAACTTATTGATTGTCTTTCTATGAAGAAAATGTTTTTATGGTGGAGAGATTGTAACATATTGTTACTGGTTTTTAGGTATCCCATGAATGTTTTCTTAATCTCAATTATGTCAGGAATTTTTTTGGGGTCATTCATAGATAATTTTGAAATTTTTGAAAGCACAAAGGGATTTTAATGGTTGGAAAATGGTTGGGAAAAAACATGAATTGGGGCCAGAAAACATTGTTACCTATTGAAAGCCACTATATGGGGGTGAAAAGTTATTCCAAACTAGTTAAACACCCATTTGGGACATGAACACCATTTATATTGGGGAATGAATGGTTGCTGAAAAGTTAGTTTCATAGTGTGGCTATACCATTCACCCCAAATAGAAGGACAACTAGGGGTTCACAGTTAGGGATTAATGTTAATACTAACAATGTGGACCTACCCAAAAAAAGTGTGCATGGGTTTTAATTTCTAAGAATTTTATTTTTAAAATATTAAATATCTTTTTTATATTTATAATTCTCCCATTTGACCCTAAGATATTTTATCCCTCCATATAGGCTCCAGAGGTTCAATGTTAGCTTGTTCTAACCATTTTCTTAATGAATATTAGCAATGTTGATCTCGTTCAATATCCTCTAGGTATGTTGATCTCCTATCATATGGTTTCATAAAATCTATTTTCCCCTCCTACATAGATATTTATAGATAAAAATGTAACTATTGGTTCTAATATTTTTTTATTTGGAGCATGATTCAATATTGTGTTTCAAGATCTTATGTGCCATTGTTCTTCTTTTTTCATCCCAACTATAGGTATTGTTTAATTTGATCACTTAATTTAAAGTTAGATGGATACATAATTATTTTACATCGAATTGAATCCTTGAATATCATTATAAAATTGAAATTAGTTTTTAACTGACTTAAAAAAATTGATTTTTTAATATTTTATCTTTTATTTGAAATGGGAATGATATTTTATGAAAACCAAAATTTAAATGGAATTGAAGTTTTTTGGTGAATTTATAAAAAATTATGGATTTGTTTAGATATTATTTGATGTTGATTTAAGGAGAATAGATTAAATTGAATGGTGATTTCAAAATGAAAAAAATTATAAAATCATAGGATTTCTTTTTTAAATGGGAGGGTCAGGCTTAAAATTAAAATTAGGAAATTATATTTTTAAATTATATAAAAGGATTGATTTAAAAAAAATGATTTATTCATTGATTTATTGATGGAAACACATTTATTCCTAGGTATTTATTTGGTAATTTGGATATATAAACTAGGATCTTGATCCCCTGGAACTATATTTATAATGGAAATGATAACTAAATAATGTTTAGATTGATTACATATAGTGGCTCACCGACTGGGTGGTACATTGATTTCACATTGTCTATCCTCGAATGGGGTGTTTATTTATCTGTGATCACATATCTACATCCATGATGATAAATGATATGTATGAGGATCCTATTAAAAAGAAACTATCACACCATATGGTTATATTTCATGGTGATTTCTTTTAATAATTTGATTATACATGACATTATTGTTCAAAAATATTTTATTCAAGGGAACTCATTTATATAACCTATTTTATATAAAATCTAAATTTTTGAATTTTTGAATGTTATTTTCATATATAAGGAATATGTTTCAATTAAATAATGTTTTATTTAAATTATTAAATTAAATTCCATGCCTTGTTTAATTTGAAATGATGGATTAAATAATTAATTTTTATAGTATTGATTATAGAACACTTTGTTAGACACTAATAGGATATATATCTCACACCCTAACATAATTATTATGTATTTTCTAAATTAATTATTTCAATTTTTAGAAAATTTAAAGGACCAATAAGAGTTGTTGGTTATTCACAGTCTTTGGGACTACAGAGTGATGATGGAGACCGGTGCATATGCTATAAAATTTTTATAGAGGACTGTCTAAGAAATTTTTAATATTAAAATTATAGTTTCCCTTGGAAAGTTTATCAGTTAGTACAGGTGCTATTTTACTAGTTTTTATGGTACTTATATTTTTTTAGGTATGAACACTCAGACTTATATCATTTATATTCTATTGTTATTTTGGAAAATTCACTCCCTCAATGATATTGTATTATCCCATGTCCTAGTCTAAAACTATGATTTCAGAAATATTTCCATGTTACTCATAGATATCCTTTCCAATAATTATTTTTCATTTTTTTGTTATTCATTGGTTGCAGATTTTCTTTGGTGAATTTGTGTAAAATTTAAATGTTTTTGTAGGGATTTGGAGAACTTCATGGTTGGTGTATGATTTACCTGAAACATGTAATCATCCACATAAAATTGTTCAATCCTTGAAATAGAGGGATTTCATGGTTTTCACAAAATTTATTTAATAGTCCCCCCTATTAGGATGAACCATAATCCCTATAAGAGATGCATGCTATTATGGCACATAGTTTGGAAAATCATGATCCCTTGCCCATGAAATCGTTCATGTATAAATTTTTACCCTAAAAATTATATTTAAAATTCATAAACCTCCCCACTATAACCCAAATTTGACCCAACTCGATTCTAGCTCATTCAACCTAATTTTTTATGATTAAAAATATATTTCAATGCCTTTTGAACACATTTGTTGATGAATCAAAGACTATATTGAAGAATCTACGCCTCTACCATTAATAGATTCTCGTCCCAGTTGGTTTTATCCCTCTCTCCTACATTCTTATCATTTTTTAAAGGATGTAATCCTCCATTAGTTGTTGTTTAGATCAATGTTTTTCTAGATCTAATATGTATTATCATGGATCTAGGTTTTGAATCAAGATCTCACACTTTATTGGGAAATTAAATGTTCTCGATGTATTTTGGTATTTTGGTTGGTGAGAATCCATCAAGGATAATGTGTTAGGTTGTCTAAAAGTCAATTCCAATAGAATTGATTTAATTATATGTATGTAATAGTTTAACATTATTTTATGTTAATGGGAAATTGCATCATTAATTGAATTGGTTAATATAAATTTTGATTTGTAAATGATTTTTGTTGAAATTGAGTAAATTGAAATATATTGATTTGTGATTATGAAATTTGTGGGATCATTGGGTAATAGAGTTTTTCAATTGATTTGATTACAAACTTGAATGATTAATTTTATGTTTAATTCATTGAGTAATGAGAATTATTGGATGTATTGTTTATCCCTGAAGAGTTAGTGGGTTTTTATTAAATTTTGATTAATTTGTTTAATGGTTAAATGGTTATATTATAACATGTTACATGAGTAAATAATTGTGATTAATTTGATAATTGAAGTGGTATATCATGATTTGAAATTTTATAAAGGGTTAATGTTGATTAAAAATTTTAAATATGATATATTTGATAAATTTTAATGATTGAAAAATGGGTTGTAACACCCCAAGTTTCCACGATATGCTTCTCTTTGAATAATGCAATAGCTTGAGTTGTACGCAACTTCGAGTTCTAGCACACCATGACTAATAAGACTAGCTTTTATTAATAGTAATACTAAGATTTTTAAATTTAAATAATTCTATTTTTCAAAATAGACTTCATTTTTGGATTCTATATATAAAAATTAGCTTAGGGAGAATTTTTGGTATTTTTCTAAAACCTTTCATTTTTTGATGTATAGTAAAAAGCATTGTGTTATTATTTAAAACCGAATTTTTATTTAAATAATAATTATTTTTATTTAACTTTATTTTAATGTCAAAATAAATACATAATAAATATTTTAGTGCAATGTAATTCATTGAATCCATTTTATATTAATATCAGATATATAAAATTTTTGTGATCATTTTACCGTCTTTTACAAACCTTCTAGGGACATTTAAAATTTTAAATAAAATGTAATTTTATTGCTTCTGTGAATTGAATTTCAAAAATTGAGAGACATATTTGACATTAGTAGGTAAAATTTCGTTCAAGAGGATGAAAATAATTTTTGGTGAATCGTAATTTCTGAATTTTATTTACCACAGTAAAAAGTTAATAGGGTAATTAAAGGTAAAAATGATACTATAATTACCCAAAAACATGTCCTAATTATTTTGGATAAGTATATTTCGGAAAAAATCAATCTCAGAAATAAAATAGGTTCCTTTTTTCACATGTATTAGATCAGGATATTTATTATATTTTATTTAAAGAAGAGTTAAAAGTGTTAAATTCAAATTTTAATAAATGGAAAAAAAATAATATAGGTTTATACATAAGATAAATTAGACTATAAATATTCATTAGAAAGATAAATATATATTTTTTACATAATTTTATTTTATTTATAATTTTTAGACATTATATAATTATTTTATTTATGAAGCAATGATGATGAAATAAATACATTATTAATGACGATTAAAATAATTGATATTATAACTATTAAAATAAATGTAAATTGAAAATATTGATGCATTAAAATAATTTTCTTGGATAATATGACATTTTAGGGTCGATTAAATATTTTTTTTTGAAGTAATAAAGTTGTTATGACTTTCAAAAAAACCAAATACTAAATAGTGTCAAAATTGACATAAATGAGTTTTTTTAAGAAAAAATATTGTTTTATTAAATGATATAATATTCATAAAAATCTAAGGTTCAGCCAATGTACATTGATATGGTTAGATATATAAATAATGAACCACTTTGGGTTCTATTGGATTTTTATATTAAGTTTATTGTCCATTTATTATAATAATACAATAAGACATGGTAAAAGTTAAACAATTTAACTAAGAGTTAAATTTAAATGATAAGGTTAATATGGTGACCTAAACTTGTCTAAAACCTATTGGTTGATAGGTTTTCGACTGATCCCCACCATATCCTTGAAATAAATCCCTTTGGAGGCATTATAAATCGAATATGATTGTTTAATAAATTAATATTTCAGGATTTTCCTAAAGTGACCCTCACCTCGCTTATAAAAGGGTACCTCCCCTTTTCTTAATATCACACCTCCAAATACAATTGTCATGGCCAAACCCTGCTCAAATATCCTCCCAAATACCATCAATTCAACTTAGAGTTATTATATTTATCATAATTCCAACCTATGGATCACTTTTGTTCAAATCAAAAGGAAGAACCTGAAGAAGTGGTAAAAATTTCATAACCTCTTTCAAATTTCTTTTCTTTTTCCACATCCTCCTTCATTCTTGCTTGCATACCAAATTAATAACTCCAGTAAATTCTAGATACATTGACATTATTATAAATATGGTACAAACATTCATTATTATATCGATCCTATGAATGACAATGTCACCATATGTGCGTATGTAAGGCTTACCGTCTCCGCGTCATGGTGTAGTTCATTATTCAAAACATCATTATTTGGAAAGGTATAATAATGAGTATAATTGATAAAAATAATAAATATAACATGTTAATGATTCTCTATATATGTCATACCATCCAATTACAAAATATCTTACAATCAATATAATGATATTGTAGCACGTGTGTACATACGGATTACCGTCTCCACGAACGCGATGGGATCAATTCCCCATCATTACCAATAAGGAATGATTTTCATTTTATGATTAAAAATAACGTTTATTAAAAAAATATAATTTTGTATATGAATCAAATACATCCTATCCACAACATACATGACAAAAGTAGCAAAACATATAAAAGAATATGAATTATTTAACAGCCAAAACAATGATACTAGTGAAATATTACTAACAAAGAAATATTAGAAGATAGTATATGATATCATTTTTATGTATTTTATTCATTTATAAGTTAATAACAAATATTTAACTATCATATAAGTGGTTAATTTACCCTCAACCAAGGAAAATTATGAGGATGGGGTTAATTTTACAATTTGTTTATTTATCCGTGGTTGTTTATACATAATTATCTACTGGGAATTCTTTATCATCCACATTTGTGTTTCGTAATAATGAATTTCAAAATATTTTTACTATTTCCTAGATTATGGGTAAATTTTATTTTAACCCTTTTTTTAATTTTTATAAAAAAAATTTAAAGGAGTCTTTTCATCCTTCTCCAAACAAGGTACTTTATGCCTTTTAACACAAATTAAGGTAAGAATGTTTTTTTAACTTATATGATGAGTGTGGCGATTTTCTACTATTATAAAATATTCAAATATTTCCTTACAGTCTTATATGAATATTTTCAAAATAAATGTTTTCTTTCATAATTATGTTACTTTTAAATGATTTCAAAATAGAAAGATATATTTATCTCAAATAGTTTTGATTTCATCTATGTCAACTTCCTTTGATGAATTTTACACTAGTTTGAAGTTGATTTATTATGATACTATATTCAATATTTTATTTATTGTTTGGTGATATGTTTGACTTTGGATGTGTTATTTTAATAACATTCATGGTTTATGGTTAAATTATTGACATTTCGTAAGCTATTTTTAATACGAATGTTTATGTAATGTTTCAACATTTTCATATGAGGAATGTATTGGACAAAGTAAGTGATGGGTGGAGCCTTCTATAGATCATTGATGCATCAGTAGGTCTCATGAGAAAACCACGAGTCTTGGAATAAGTCCTTGAAAGAATATTATTTTTAGTCTTGGCATGAGGACTTGACTATGTTGTTATGATGTCCGAAATTATGAATTCAATCATTATGAAATTGTCTATTGATACTGAATGTGATTATTTTATCTGTAGAATATCAATGTGAATATGTAAATGGAATTATTTGATTTATCTTTTCCATATTATGCTTAAGTTTATGTTTAAAAGTCCTGTGTTTCTAGAGGATTTACCTAGACATCCTCCAGAATGAGAAATTGAGTTTTATATTGACTTAATTTTTGGTTCAAGGCCTATATCAAAGACCCCATATAGAATGGGAACTGTGGAATTAGTGCAACAAAAGAAACAACTTGAGAAATTTAGTGAAAATGATTTATTGGCCCTAATGTTTATCCATTGTGATCCCCTATTCTTTTTTGTAAAAATAAAGATGGATCTATGAGGTTGTTCATTGACTACATGGAGATCAATTCTATAACAATAAAAAACAAGTATCCCCTAACTCGCATTGATGATATATTTGATCAACTTCATGGAGCTCAATAAATTTTAATGATTGACCTTCGATATGAATATCATTAGTTGTGTGTGAATAATGAAGACATTAAAAAGACAACATTTCCTACTAGCTATGTGCATTACAAGTTTACAGTAATGCCTTTTGGACTAACTATTGTTTCCTCTATTTTCATGGATCTAATTAATAGAGTTTTCAAGGAATATCCTGATGACTTTGTAGTGGTATTTATTGATGATATATTGATATACTCCAAATGATACGAAGATCATGAAAACCATGTGTGCACTATTATAAGGACTCACATAAGAAATGAATTATATGGTAAGTTTAGCAATTTTGATTTCTGGCATCAGGAGATTTATTTTCTAGGCCATATTGTCTCTAAGGATGGAATCTATGTTGATCCTTCTAAGACAAAAGAAATCCATGAATGGCCAGCACTGACGAGTATAACAGAGTTACATAGTTTTATTAGTTTTACAGGTACTTATCGTTGCTTTCTCCAGAATTTTACCGATTGGCTAACCCATTAACCAAGCTCACAGGAAAAGGGGATAAATTTTCTTAGAAAAAATATTGTGAAGAATGTTTTGATGAGTTTATAAAAATATTAGTCAATGCTATTATATTGACTCTACCATTGGGGAATGACGGGTTTTTTATTTATAATGATGCTTAAAATAATGGTCTTGGTTTTTTTCTTATGTAGAATGATAGAGTTATTGCCTATGTATCATAGAAGCTAAAAATTCATCAAAAAAAACAATCCTACTCGTGATTATTAGTTTGAAGATGCAATATTTTATTTGATGATATGGAGACACTATATCTATAGTGAAAAATGTGAGATATATACTGATTAAAATAGTTTGAAGTATATTTTCTCATAGAAATAACTCAACATGTGGGCAAGGGGATGTATTGAACTACTCAATGATTATTATTGCACTATACACTACCACTCGGGGAAGGAAAATAAGGTGGAAGATGATTTGAGTGTAAAGGATCATGGATTTTTGAAAAAGATGATAGTTGAATGTGATCCTATGTTCATGGATCTATTAAAGAAGGACATGTGAATAATCATGTAAGGGGAAACATCAATACTTTTTCAAATGGTTTCAAAACCATCTTCACTATAAAGGGTAAAATGTTCTCAGACTAATTATGAGGAGTTTCAAAAGAAAATTAATGCTATGAATGATGGGAGATTGATCGAATTTGTATATGAAGATGTAATTATGAAATTTGGGAAAATTCTTTGTGTTTCTGATATCCCTAATGTGAAAAGGTAATTGTTGGGGGATGCTAATAGCCATAATTTCCCTATACACCCTGGTAGAATGAAGATGTACAGAGATTTGAAGGAACATTTTTTTTGTGAGACAACATGAAGAGGGATATTGCTGATTATGTGTCAAGATGTATTGTTTTTCAATAGGTTAAGGTTGGAAAAAAAACTTCCTGCAAGATTCATGGAACCTCTTCCCATACCTGAGTGGAAATGGGATGAAATTACGATGGAATTCATCATGGGGATACCAAATAGTCCTAGAAGGAATGATGTAATATGGTTCATTATTGATATTCTTACAAAGTCAGCACATTTTCTTTCAATAAGAGAAGATTTACCACTTGAACATTTAGTAAGACTATATATTTATGATGTTTTAATACTTCATGGTTTAACCCTATCGATTGTTTCTAATAGTGATCCCCATTTCACATCTAGATTCTGTAAAAGTCATCAAAAATACCTAGATACTGAACATTGTTTGAGCACTGTCTTCCACCCTCAAACTGATGGACAATAAAAAAGACTGTTCAAACCTTAAAAGACATGTTGAGATCATTTTTCACATGACTTTCAAGGTATGTGGGATCGGTATTTACATCTGGTATAATTTTCCTATAACAATAACTTCCATTCCAATATTCAGATGGCTTTATATGAAGTGTTATATGGAAAGAGATGTCGCACAAAAACTTGTTGGGATGATGTTGGTGAAATAATACTTGTAGTCTCAGAACATGTTGATGAAATAATGGAAAAATTAACGATTATCCAAACCCACATCAAAGCAGATCAATGTAGGATAAAGAGATATTCCGATAACCGAAGTAAGGATTTGAAATTTCAAGTAAGAGATCATGTTTTCTTGAAGGTTTCTCCATCGAAGGGTGTTATATGATTTGGTATGAGGGGTAAATTGAGTCCTAGGTACATTAGAACATTCGAAATACTAGAATGAATTGGAGTTGGATCTTAATATTTAGTAATGCCACCAAGTATCTCCAAAGTTCACGATGTGTTCCACATATCACTGTTGAGAAAAAATATGTCTGATCCAATGTATGTACACACCTATGAAGAAATAGAACTAGAAAATGATCTATCTTATGGAGAAGATACAATAATAATTATTGATACCAGAGAACAAGTGTTGATAAACCAGAAGACTCATCTAGTAAAATTTATTTGGAGAAACCATAAAATGGAAAAGGCAACGTGGGAACCTGAGGAACTTATGATGAAGAATCACTAGAATATATTTATGTTTTAATATTTTAGAAAATTTTTAGGAAGAAATTATTTTAAGGATGGAAGAATGTTACTCCCCAAGCTTCCACAATACGCTTCCCTTTAAATAATACAATACATTTTTTTGTACGCAACTTCAAGTTCTAGCACACCATGACAACTTAAACTATCAGTTTTCAAAAGATGTTATGAATAGTAATACCCACTTATTGAATTTTATTATTTTTTTTCAAATTTGACTTCATTTTTGGATTCAAAATATTAGAATTATCTTAGGGTGAATTTTTAGTATTTTTCTGAAAACATTCAATTTTTGATGAATAGTGAAAAACAATGCGTTATTGTTTAAAATAAAATTTTACTTAAATAATTTAAATTTAAATTTTAATTTATTTTAAAGTGAAAATAGATATATAATACCTATATTAGTCCAATGTAATTAGTTGAAGTCATTTTATAACAAGATTAGATATATAAAATTTTCTTGATCTTTTTACCGTCTTTTACCCACCTTCTAGGCACATTTACAAATTTGCATTAAACTTAATATTACCACTTATTTGAATTAAATTTCAAAAATAAAAGATACATGATTGAAATTATTAATTAAAATTTAGTTCAATAGGGTGAAAATATTTTTTGGAGAATAATATCTTTTGAATTTTGTTTATCACTGTTAAAAGTAAAAAAGGGTAATTAAAGATAAATATGATATTATAATTACCCTAAAACATGTCCTAATTCTATTTTATAAGTGTATTTATACCACAATAAAATTTTTAAATAAAATATGATCCTGTTTGATCTACATGGATTAGATTAGGACATTTATTATGTTTTATTTAAAGAAGAGTTTAATGTGTTAAATTTAAATTTTAATAACTAAAATATTTTTAATATACTGTTATACATAATATAAATTAGACTATAAATATTAATTAAAAATTTTAAAATTTTTCCTACATTATGGTATTTTATTTATTTTTTTTACACATTATATAATTAAATTTATTTATGACACAATTATGATGCAGTAATTACCTTATTAATGAATTATTAAAAAAATGAAATTTTAAATATTAAAATAAATTTAAATTGAGACTTTTGATGAATTCCACGAATTTTATATGTTAATATGACTTTTTAGGTTTGATTAAATAATTATTTTTTAATTAATAAAGTTTATATGACTTTCACAAAAACCAAATACTAAATAGTGTCAAAATTGACATAAATGAGTTTCTAAAAAAATACTATTTTATTAAATGATATTATATTCATAAAAATCTATGGTTTGGTATAAAGACTTATGTAGGGTTATATATATCAATAATTAACCACTAGGGGTTCAATTATCTTTTTATTATATGTTTATTAACCATTTATTATAATAATACAAGAAGACTTGGTAGAAGTTTATCTATTTAACTAAGAGTTAAAGCTAAAAGATAAGGTTAATAGGGAAACCTAAACTTGTATAAAACCTATTGGTTGAGCTGTTTTCAACACATCCCCACATTATAATCTATATAAATTCTTTTTTATCCACTATAAACCGAATATGATTGTATAATAAATTAACATTTCATGATTTTTCTAAAGTGACCCTCACCTCTCTTATAAAAGTGTACTTACACTTATCTTAATTTCACACCTCCAATGACATTTGGATCGGCCAACCCATGCTAAAATATCATCCCACCAACCCTCACATAAACATATAGGCCTTACTTTGATTATAAATCCAACCTTTGGATCCATTTTGATCAAATATGAAGGAAGCACCCAAAGAAGAGGTAATAATTTCATTACCTCTTTTAGAGTTCTTTTCTTCTTCCACTTCCACTTTCCTTGTTGTTTCATACCAAAATAATTAATCAAGTACCTTCTAAAAACTATGATTTTATTATAAATATGGTACAAACATATTAATTATTCTATATATCCTATTAATGACAAAGTCACAATACGTGAGTACGTAAGGCTTACCGTATCCACATCGTGGTGTAATTCTTTATTCAACACATCAATATTTCTATGGGTATAATATTGAGTATAATTGATGTAAATAATAAATATAACATTTTAATGATTATTTATATATGATATATCATCCAATTACATACGCTTTTACCATCAATATAATGATTTTGTCGCTCGTGCATAAGTATGGATTACCGTATCCACGAATGCGATGAGATTCATTCCCCATCAGAACCATTGTAGAATACTATTCATTTAATGATTAAAAATATTGTTTAAGAACATAATATCATTATATATGTGAGTCAAATATATCCTATCCATAACAAACATGACTTACGTAACAAAACATATAAAGTAAAATGAATCATTTAACACCCAAAATAGTTATACTACAGAAATATTATTAACAAAGGAATATTATAATATCTTATATGATATCATATTTATGTATTTGGTTTTTTTATTATTTAATAACAATTATTTAAATATTATATATGAGTTTAAAGTACCCTCAACCAAGGAAAAGTACAAGTTAAGGGATAATATTATAATCTCTTTATTATCTGTGGTTGTTTGTACATAAGTATCTACTAGGAATTATTTATCATCCCCCTATGTGTTTCTTAAATATGTATTTCAGAACATTTTTACTATTTATTTGAATATGGGATAAATTCATTTATACCCTTGTTTGACTTTTTCTAAAAATATTTTAAAGGAATCTTTCCATCATTTTCCAAACTAGGTACTTTATGACCCTTTTGAAAAATTAAGGTTAAAATGTTTTTTAACTTATAAGGCGAGTGAGGATATTTTCCACAGGTATAACACCTTCCAATATTCCCATACGATATTATAATAATAATTTAAAAATAAACGGTTTCTCGTATAATTACATTACTTTTAAATGATTTCAAAATATAAAGAGATATTTCTCTCAAATAGTTTTGATTTAATCTATGTCAACATCCTTAAATGGATTTTACACTTATTTGAAGTTGATTTATTATGATACAATTTTTCATATTGTGTTGAAGGTTTTGTGATATGTTCGACTATGGATGTGACATTTTTATACCAATAATGATTTATGGTCAAATTAATAACATTTTGTATGGTAGTATTAGTACAAATTTTTGTGTTTTGATTCATCCTTTTCATATAAGGAATGCATTGGAATTAGTAATTTATGGGTGTAGCCTTCTATGGCTCGTCGATGTAGTTATCATAAGAAAAACTAGCGTCTTAGAAGAAGACCTTGAAAAAATCATTTTTATCATCTTAGAATGAGTCTTTGACTACGTGGTTATGATTTCTAGCATTATTCATTTCATCATTATGAAATTAGCTATTAATATTACATGTGATTATTTGACTAGTAGAATATCCATGTAAATAAGTAAATGTCATTGTTTGATTTATCTTTTCTATATTATGATTTTTTTAAGTTTAAAAGTCTTGTGTTTTAGTTTAATTAATTGCTTTAAATGTTTATTCTTATTTATGATATTTCTGCTATATTGTTATCCTTATTAAGAACATGATCTCACCCATATCTATTTTTTATTTCTCCCAGGATGCAAAGAATTATATTATGATTAACCTACAGGCATAGGCAAAAGGATATGAGTGTGTTCAAAGGGTACAAAATGTTGTTTTTTTCAGGATGTATTGAAAAACTCATGTATGTATCTAGTACTTCCAAGGCTACTAAACTAATCGGTATTTTGAGACTTGATCTCTTGTGCTCATGCTAATGTTATTTAATAATGAACCGACTCTGGGTAACTCTTTAATGAGCATCTGATCTCACCCATTTTTTGTTTTATTTTTTCCAGGATGCGAAGAAGTATATTATGTTTTTTTAATATATGGTTATTCTTATATATCATTAAATGTTTAAAGGCTAGTTTATAATGGACATATTTGAAAAAAAACTATTAACAGCATGTCATGGTTCATTAAAAATCAATTTTGCGTGTAATGAAATATAAAGAATATATTAAATTTATTTGAAAAAAATTCATTAAGAAAATGGTATATCTTTATAACACCATGGAGATGAATTTTAAACGCTAAATTTTTCAGTCATATAAATAATTATGAGTATATTTTGGCATCATCACATCCTCGATTTCCAATGTAGATTCCTCGAGCTAGTGGTGTCACCACAAAACTATGACCATGAAAGTGGTCTTATTTCTAAGAATATTGTATCTATGATATAACATATCCACTAGTTTCTTCATATAAGAATTATAATTCCATAATGGTATGAACATTAAATTCAATACATGTGAAGGATCAAGCTTGTAATTCCTTAGAAGATAAACATGGAATGTATCATGAAACTGAGAAGAGTTCAGTAGAGGCACCAATTGATAAGTTAACATTCCAAAATGATCATCAATTTTAAAGGGACCTATATACCTAGTGATTATTTATTACATCTTTCCATATTAGATAAACTAATTCCATGGATATATTCATAGAAGTACATTCTCACTAATATTGAACTCTAGATCACATTAATGATTATTTGCATAATTTTTCTATCAATTTTTTTTCTTCCCTGATGTGATTCTAAATAAAACTAACTTTATATTTAATTTTTTTAGAGATATCTGGTACCAATATATTTATTTGTCCAACATAATCCTACCACATTAATTCTTTTCACTTAATTCCAATTAGTTATTCATGAGTATTAATATAAATGCTATTATGAATATTATTTTTGTATAAACACTAAACCAGAAGAATGTAATGATCCTAACAACATTATAAATCGATAAAATAATATGAACATATCTTATAGGGTTTAAATGGATCCCTTAAACTGAAAATGTAACACCCCAAGCTTCTACGGTACGCTTCTCTTTGAATAATGTGATAGCGTGTGTTGTACGCAACACCGAGTTTTAACACACCATAACTAATCAAACTAGTCGTTATTAATAGTAATACCTACTTTTTGAAATTATATATATTTTATATTTGAAAATGGACTTCATTTTTGGATTCGGAATATCGAATTTAGCCTAAGGTGAAATTTTGGTACATTTCAGATAACTTTTATATTTTGATGAATAGTGAAAATTACTAAATTTTAATTAAAAACAACTTTTTTAATCAAAATAATTAATAGTGATAAATTATGAATTTGAGTGGTTTTAAAGTATATTTAGAATATATTTTTTACCATTTAATATAATGTTGGTCATTGGACATAATTTTACAATTAAACCGAACATAAACAAGTGTCAATCTTTTGATAGTTATTACCTCTTAAAAACACGCTTTTTGTTTTGACAGCGGGAATTAATTTTAAATTAATTTCTTCCACTTCTGTGTTTTGAATTTAGGAAAATGGATTCCATATTTGGAATCAGGATGTCCAAATTATGTAAATAGATAACTTTTATTTTTACACATTTTGAATAATTACTGCGGTAAATATTTTATTTACCATGGTTAAAGGGTAAATCCGGTAAATAAGGGTTAAAAAAATAATATTATAATAATACAAAATTACCCTAAAACGTGTCCTAACCTTGTTGGTGGACACATACCCGACCATGAGCATCCTTGGGTCAATTTGGGGACCCCTTGGAGCCACTTTTATGTGGTAGGAACACATTATATTAATAAAGTTAAAATAAAAATAAAAATGGCATAAGCATACATCGTTTAGAAGAACAATTTTTACATAGGGTTATACATGTTGTATTTTCGATTATAAATATTCATTAGAAAGATAAAAAGATTTCCTACATGATGATATTTTATTTATAATTTTTAGACATCAAATAAGTTAAATTATTAATGACACAATAATGATGCAATGTTTACCTCATTAATAAATCATTTAAATAAATAAGATTATAATGATTAAAATATTATCTAAAACCTGTCCAATTCTTATTGGTTGATGTTATTTAGAATATGAGTCATCTTATCTTCGACCTAAATGATTTTTGGACCATTATAAACCGAATATAATTATATTATAAAGTAATACTTTCACTCTTTCCTAAAGATCCCCTCCTCTCCCTTATAAAAGGAGACCACTTCTACTCATTCTTCACACCTCTCAAGCCACTTGGCTCGCCCAAAATCTGCCCAACTAAGCTCCCCACATCCCTCTCCTCCTCCTTGAAGCTTCCCCTTAGGCAGAAAGCATTTCAAGAAGTCCTTTGGTTCCAACCAAAGTGAGTTACCTAAATTAAAGGTAACGATTTCTCTTAAATTATTTTCATTTATTTTGCTTCTCCAACCCCCAAACTCTTTTTATTTCCTTTCTTTTGCAACAACACAAATATCCTCAATATACTAGGATATTGTTATAAGAAGTATTCAAACTACACATACACACAACTCTATGTAATGGATGATGAACATAATGTTTCTGTGGATGGAAAACTAACGCCTCACGAAACGATGATTGTTCAAATACATCTTACCGCCTCTCATGGTGGCCATTATGATGGCACTGTAATTAAATATGATATTAATGATATATATTTTATATATAATCTTCTGTAATTCCATTTTATTTCATACCATTATTCGTTTCATGTTGTATATACATACGATAATTTCATTTGAGGAAGTGCGGACTACCGCCCCCTTAAAATGATATGACTCGTTCATACCACACATGGAACGTATAAAGGATGGTGTTAATGAACTTAAATAACATATATAAAATATTATATTATACTGGAATAGTAATATACCTATGTATCATTTGGATTCGATTCTTTTAAAATAAAAATTAAATGGAAGTAGCGTTCGTGCGTACGTACGGACTACCGTCTCCACGAACGCGATGAGATTCATTCTCCATCGTATCCATTCAAGTATAATTATCATTTAATGATTTAAAAATGATTTTTAAGGACTTGATATCATTCTGGATATGAATAAGATACAACAAACATGACTTATGTAACAAAACATATAAATGAAAATGAGTAAGTTAACACACGAAACGGCGATAATACTAAGATATTATTATCAAATCAATATTAAAAGATCATATATGATATCATATTAATGTATATGATTCTTTTATAATTTAATAACAATTATTTCACCATTATACAAGAGGTTAACCTACCCCAACCAAGGAAAAGTACAAGGTAAGGGTTTATTTCACAATCTCTTCATTATCTGAGGTTGTTTATACGTAATAATCTACTGGGATATCTTTATCATACACATCCATGTTTCTTAAAAATGTATTTCAAAACATTTTTACTATTTACAAGAATATGGGTTAAAGTCATTTATACCTTTTTTTGACTTTTTATAAGAGGTTTATAAAGGAATATTTCCGTCGTTTTCAAAACAAGGTCCTTTTTAACCTTTTCGACAGAATTGAGGTAAGAATGTTTTTTTAACTTATACGGCGGGTGCGGTTATTTTACGCCGTTATAAAATCTTCAAAGCTTTCCTTACAAGCTTATAAGAATATTTTCAAAGAAAATGTTTTATTTTATATGGATCTTAAATGATTTCAAAATAAAAGGAGATATTTCTTTAAAAAGAATTTTGATTTCATCTATGTCAACATCCTTTGACGGATTTTAAGATTATTTGAAGTTGATTTATTATGATACAAAACTTCTATATTGTATTGAATGTTTTGTGATATGTTTGACTATGGATGTGCTATTTTTATACCATTCATAGTTTATGGTGAAATTATTGACATTTCGTATGCTAGCTTTAATACGAATGTTTATGTTATGTTTAAACCTTTTCATATGGGAATGCATTGGACTTAATAAGTGACGGGTGGAGCCCGCTATAGCTCCTCGATGCATCGGTAGGTCTCATGAGACAAACTAGTGTCTTGGCACAAGGCCTTGACAAAATCTTATTTGTAGTCTTGGCACGAGGCCTTGGCTATGTGGTTATGATAGTCTGGCATTATGCATTCCAACATTATGAAAGTGGTTATTGATATTGCATTTGATTATTCGATTAGTAGAATATCCATGTGAACAAGTAAATGGAATTATTTCATTTTACTTTTGCCATACTATGTTGAAGTTCAATTTTAAAAGGCTTTTGTTTTAGTAATTCATTGCCTTAAATGTTTATGCTTATTTTGAATGTTCCGCTATATTGTTATCCTTACTGGGCATTTGAGCTCACCCCTTTTCTATGTTTTATTTTTCCCAGGTAGTGAAGAAGTAAATTATGAATGACTTGCAGGGATATTATGAGGGGTTAATAGTGTGGATATGAAGACTTTGTTGTCGTAGTAGTTTTTCACTTTGAAATGTAATGTAAAACTTTATGATTATATCTAGTGTTTCCAAGGCTACTAAACCAATCGGTCTTTCGTGAGTTGATCTTCTTGTGATCATGCCAATGTTACGAAGTAATGCCCCGACTCTGGGTAGCTTGGGTCGGGGCGTTACAGTTGGTATCAGAGGAAGTTTAGTACAAACCTTGGAAGCTAGATTTAGATAAACTCTGATTAGATCACATAGACCTAAGATGAACTTTGAGGATTAGTATAGAAGAACTTCTTAGAATTTTGGTATTGTAGAGATTTTTTGAGTTTTCCGAGAAATACATCCCTGTCTGGATACGAGCAGGTAGAGGCGGCTCTGGCACAGATGTACCTAGGGGTAAAACCCGAAAACACCGCTTTGAGCTAGACTCGAACGGGAACTGGTGCACGACAACGGGCCTTGCTGCACTCTTGGTTACGACACTCCCGGGGGATATGCTTAGGATAACTCTCATTTTCTTTACAAATCATTTTGAAGGGATTATGAGTATATAATTCCTCAAAGAAAACATTCTTATGATTATGGATTATATCCATAAATTCTTCAACTTATGTTAAGTGTTTTATAAGTATGGGATTATGTAATTTGATTCATAAACTGATCTAGTTTATGCCATTGTTTAGAAATGGCGCCTAGTGGAAGAAATGGAAACTGTATCAATGCACGCACTCCATGTAGGGATTGCCCTTCTGCTCAAGATAATTATAGTGGGGCTGGTGATGCAACTGGTGCTGATCAGCTAATCACCATACTGGGACAACTTACTCAGGTTATGAATAATAACCTTACCCGTATGGAGCACCTTGATCCGCAGCGTGGAGGATCAATGTTAGATCGATTCATGAGGAAAAAACCACCAACGTTCAATGGGAATACAAATCCCTTAGTAGCTGAGCAATGGATATTTTCCCTAGAGAAAATATTTCAGGCTTTGGGGAGCAGTGAAAGGGAAAAAGTTATCATGGCAGTTTACCGCCTCACTGGAGATGCTGATCAATGGTGGTCATTGATTCAGAACATGAAGGAAGATGATGAAGTATCAAATATGGAATGGAGGGAGTTCAAAGATCTGTTTTTAGAAAAATACTTCCCTCGCGACCATCGAGCAGATATGGAAAGGCAATTTCTGAATCTGAGACAAAAGGAGGACGAGAATGTCACAAAGTATGAGGCTAACTTTACAAGGTTAGCGAGGTATTCTGGAGATTATATTCGCAACCCAAGAAGTAAGATTGAACGTTTCTTTGATGGGTTAAAACCATTTCTTCGTCGAGCATTAGTCTCACAATCCTTTTCATCGTACGAAGACATTGTCTCATGTGCTATAAAGACCGAAAAGGAATTCTCTAAGTCTTATGACTTTAAAGCAAAGAAAGAGAAGAAGAGACCTGCTGATCAATCTGGGAATGGAAATAAGGGGAAGAATGGAATGGTTGAATATCCATCTTGTGGTAAGTGCGGGAAGAAACACCCCAGTGCTTGCCTGAAGGGAATGGGAGTCTGTTACAAGTGTGGTGAAAAAGGCCACCAAGCTCATGATTGCAAGGGGAAGAAGGAAGCTACCAACGTTCAGTGCTACAATTGCAGGGAGATGGGGCATTATGCAAATGCATGTCCTAAGCGTCAGGAGAACTTACCTCAGAAAAGGCCAAGGGATCAAGGCCAGGCTTATGCTATCACTACTGCTGAGGTAGAAGCTCCGAAAGATGTGGTGGCAGGTAATTTAATGGTTTCCTCAAGTTTAGCAAATGCATTATTTGATTCTGGATCATCGCATTGTTTCATATCTTCCCAGTTTGTTAAGAAAATTAGATATTTCCAATTTTATTTAATAAGGGAGTTGTCGGTTAAAACTCCTAAGGGAAGTATCATTGCAACAATGTTTTGTGAATCAGTCCCCATTAGAGCACATAAATTTTCTTTATCTGTTGATCTCATCGTCATACATATGATTGAGTTTGATATAATCCTCGGTATGGACTGGATTTTGGACTATGATGCAAAGATTTATTGTAAGAAGAAAGAGGTTACGATTCGTGATGATAATGATAAGGAACACCTTATTTTTAGAGCAGAATCGTCACCACCTAATTCTTATTTAGATCCACCCCCAGTAGCTCAACTTAATTAAATTATTGGGGAGGAAGAGAATGAAATAACTTTCGGTGAGGAAAGGAATGTTCAAATAGAGGATGTACCTGTTGTGAAAGAATTTGTAGATGTATTTCCGGAAGATTTACCTGGACATCCTCCAGAACGAGAAGTTGAGTTTTCCATTGATTTGATTCCTGGATCAAGGCCTATATCGAAGACCCCTTATAGAATGGCCACTATAGAGTTAGTTGAACAAAAGAAACAACTATAGGAATTGAGTAATAAGGGATTTATTCGCCCAAGTGTTTCTCCATGGGGAGCCCCTGTTCTTTTTGTTAAAAAGAAAGATGGATCAATGAGGTTATGTATCGACTAGAGGGAGATCAATGCTATAACGATAAAGAACAAGTATCCCCTACCTCGTATTGATGATTTATTTGACTAACTGCATGGAGCTCAATACTTTTCAAAGATTGACCTTCGATCTGGATACCATCAGTTGTGTGTAAAGAAGGAAGACATTCCGAAGACAGCATTTCGAACCAGGTACGGGCATTACGAGTTTACTGTAATGCTGTTTGGATTGACTAATGCACTCTCTGTATTCAGGGATCTGATGAATAGAGTTTTCAAGGAGTATCTTGATGAATTTGTGGTGGTATTTATTGATGATATCTTGGTATACTCCAAAACCTACGAAGGTCATGAAAATCACTTGCGCATTATCTTGAAGACTCTGAGGAGGCATGAATTATATGGGAAGTTTAGAAAGTGTGAATTCTGGCTTCAGGAGATTTCTTTTCTTGGCCATATTGTCTCTAATGATGGAATCTCTGTTGATCCTTCTAAGACCAAGGCAATCCAAGAATGGCCAGCACCTACGAGTATAACTGAGGTACGTAGTTTTATTGGTTTGGCAGGTTATTATCGACGTTTCGTCCAGAATTTTGCCCGATTGGCTAACCCATTAACGAAGCTCACACGTAAAGGGGTTAAATTTGTTTGGACAAAAGAGTGTGAAGAATATTTAGAAGAACTTAAGAGAAGATTAGTCAATTCTCCTATATTGACTCTACCATCAGGGAATGATGGGTTCGTTATTTATAGTGATGCATCAAAGAAAGGACTTGGTTGTGTCCTTATGCAGAATGATAGAGTTATTGCCTATGCATCACGACAGTTGAAAATTCATGAACAAAACTATCCTACTCATGATCTTGAGTTAGCAGCTGTGATCTTTTCTTTGAAGATATGGAGGCACTACCTCTATGGTGAAAAATGTGAGATATATACTGATCACAAGAGTTTGAAGTATATTTTCTCACAAAAAGAACTCAACATGAGGCAAAGGAGATGGCTTGAATTACTCAAGGATTATGATTGCACGATACACTACCACCCAGGGAAAGCAAACAAGGTGGCAGATGCTTTGAGCAGAAAAGACCATGGAGTTTTGAACAATATGAGAATTGAAAGGGATCCAATTTTCATGGATCTAGTGAAGATGGACATGGGAATAACCAGGGAAGGTGAAACCTCAATGCTTTTTCAAATGGTTGCCAAACCATCTTTACTAGAAAGGATTAATAGTTCTCAGACCAATGATGAAGAATTCCAAAAGAAGATTAATGCTGTGAATGATGGGAGATTGAGAGACTTTGTGTATAAAGATGGAACTTTGAAATTTGGAAAGAGACTTTGTGTTCTCGATTTACCTGATCTAAAAAGGGAATTACTGGATGATGCTCATAGTTCCAATTTCTCTATACACCCTGGGAGCACCAAAATGTATAGAGATTTGAAGGAACATTTTTGGTGGGACAACATGAAGAGGGAGATTGCTGATTTTGTATCAAGATGTATGGTTTGTCAACAAGTGAAAGCTGGAAGGCAACAGCCTGGAGGAGTCATGCAACCTCTTCCCATACCGGAGTGGAAATGGGACAATGTTACGATGGACTTTGTCATGGGGCTACCAAAGACTCCTAGAAGGAACGATGCAATATGGGTTATTGTTGATCGTCTTACCAAGACAGCACATTTTCTTGCTATAAGAGAAGATCTACCCTTGGAACGTCTAGCAAGACTATATATTAATGAAGTTGTGAGACTTCATGGAGTACCCCTATCGATTGTTTCTGATCGTGATCCCCGTTTTACTTCAAGATTCTGGAAAAGTATTTAGAAATCCCTGGATACTGAACTTCATTTGAGCACTGCATACCACCCTCAGACAGACGGACAATCAGAACGGACTATTCAAACCTTATAAGACATGTTGAGATCTTGCTCACTTGACTTTCAGGGTATGTGGGATCAATATTTACCTCTGGTAGAATTTTCCTATAACACTAGCTTCCATTCGAGTATTCAGATGGCACCATATGAAGCGTTATATGGAAAGAGATGTCGTACACCAACCTGTTGGGATGACGTTGGTGAAAGAAAACTTGTAGGCCCAGAACTGGTGGAGGAAACGGTGGAAAAGGTGAAAGTAATCCAAAATCACATCAAAGCAGCTCAAAGTAGGCAGAAGAGCTATGCCGATAATCGAAGGAAGGATTTGGAATTTCAAGTCGGTGATCATGTTTTCCTGAAGGTATCTCCGTGGAAGGGAGTCATACGTTTTGGTAAGAAAGGTAAATTGAGTCCCAGGTACATTGGACCTTTCGAAATTCTAGAACGAATTGGGGTTGTAGCTTACCGATTGGCAATGCCGCCAAGTCTCTCCAAAGTTCACGATGTGTTCCACGTATCTCTATTGAGGAAATACATTCCTGATCCGACGCATGTACTCACCTATGAGAAATTAGAACTGGAACCCGATCTGTCTTATTGCGAAGAGCCCATCAAGATTCTTGATACGAGAGAACAAGTGCTGAGAAACCGGACGACGCGTCTGGTAAAAGTTTTGTGGGGAAACCATAAGATGGAAGAGGCAACGTGGGAACCCGAGGAACTTATGATGAAGAACCACCCGAGTCTTTTTATGCAGTAATCCCCTAGAAATTGCGAGGACGCAATTATTTGAAGGAGGGGAGAATGTAACACCCCAAGCTTCTATGGTACGCTTCTCTTTGAATAACGTGATAGCGTGTGTTGTACGCAACACCGAGTTCTAACACACCATAACTAATCAAACTAGCCGTTATGAATAGTAATACCTACTTTTTGAAATTATATATATTTTATATTTTAAAATGGACTTCATTTTTGGATTCGGAATATCGAATTTAGCCTAAGGTGAAATTTTGGTACATTTCGGATAACTTTCATATTTTGATGAATAGTGAAAATTACTAAATTTTAATTAAAAACAACTTTTTTAATCAAAATAATTTATAGTGATAAATTATGAATTTTAGTGGTTTTAAAGTATATTTAGAATATATTTTTTACCATTTAATATAATGTTGGTCATTGGACATAATTTTACAACTAAACCGAACATAATCAAGTGTCAATCTTTTGATAGTTATTACCTCTTAAAAACACGCTTTTTGTTTTGACAGCGGGAATTAATTTTAAATTAATTTCTGCCACTTCTGTGTTTTGAATTTAGGAAAATGGATTCCATATTTGGAATCAGGATGTCCAAATTATGTAAATAGGTAACTTTTATTTTTACACATTTTGAATAATTACTGCGGTAAATATTTTATTTACCATGGTTAAAGGGTAAATCAGGTAAATAAGGGTTAAAAAAATAATATTATAATAATACAAAATTACCCTAAAACGTGTCCTAACCTTATTGGTGGACACATACCCGACCATGAGCATCCTTGGGTCAATTTGGGGACCCCTTGGAGCCACTTGTATGTGGTAGGGACACATTATATTAATAAAGTAAAAATAAAAATAAAAATGGCATAAGCTTACATCTTTTAGAAGAACAATTTTTACATAGGGTTATACATGTTGGATTTTCGATTATAAATATTCATTAGAAATATAAAAAGATTTCCTACATGATGATATTTTATTTATAATTTTTAGACATCAAATAAGTTAAATTATTAATGACACTATAATGATGCAATGTTTACCTCATTAATAAATCATTTAAATAAATAAGATTATAATGATTAAAATATTATCTAAAACCTGTCCAATTCTTATTGGTTGATGTTATTTAGAATATTAATCATCGTATCTTCGACCTCAATGATTTTTGGACCATTATAAACCGAATATAATTATATTATAAAGTAATACTTTCACTCCTTCCTAAAGAGCCCCTCCTCTCCCTTATAAAAGGAGACCACTTCTACTCATTCTTTACACCTCTCAAGCCACTTGGCTCGTCCAAACTCTGCCCAAATAAGCTCCCCACATCCCTCTCCTCCTCCTTGAAGCTTCCACTTAGGCAGAAAGCATTTCAAGAAGTCCTTTGGTTCCAACCAAAGCGAGTTACCTAAATTAAAGGTAACGATTTCTCTTAAATTATTTTCATTTATTTTGCTTCTCCAACCCCCAAAATCTTTTTATTTCCTTTCTTTTGTAACAACACCAGTATCCTCAATATACTAGGATTTTGTTATAAGAAGTATTCAAACTACACATACACACAACTCCATCTAATGGATGATGAACATAATGTTTCTGTGGATGGAAAACTAACGCCTCACGAAACGATGATTGTTCAAATACATCTTACCGCCTCTCATGGTGGCCATTATGATGGAACTGTAATTAAATATGATATTAATGATATATATTTTATATATAAGCTTCTGTAATTCCATTTTATTTCATACCATTATTCGTTTCATGATGTATATACATACGATAATTTCATTTGAGGAAGTGCGGACTACCGCCCCCTTAAAATGATATGACTCGTTCATACCACACATGGAACGTATAAAGGATGGTGTTAATGAACTTAAGTAACATATAAAAAATATTATATTATACTGGAATAGTAATATACTTATGTATCATTTGGATTCGATTCTTTTAAAATAAAAATTAAATGGAAGTAGCGTTCGTGCGTACGTACGGACTACCGTCTCCACGAACGCGATGAGATTCATTCTCCATCGTATCCCTTCAAGTATAATTATCATTTAATGATTTAAAAATGATGTTTAAGGACTTGATATCATTCTGGATATGAATAAGATACAACAAACATGACTTATGTAACAAAACATATAAAAGAAAATGAGTAAGATAACACACGAAACGGCGATAATACTAAGATATTATTATCAAATCAATATTAAAAGATCATATATGATATCATATTAATGTATATGATTCTTTTATAATTTAATAACAATTATTTCACCATTATACAGGAGGTTAACCTACCCCAACCAAGGAAAAGTACAAGTTAAGGGTTTATTTCACAATCTCTTCATTATCCGAGGTTGTTTATACGTAATAATCTACTGAGATATCTTTATCATCCACATCCATGTTTCTTAAAAATGTATTTCAAAACATTTTTACTATTTACAAGAATATGGGTTAAAGTCATTTATACCTTTTTTTGACTTTTTATAAGAGGTTTATAAAGGAATCTTTCTGTCGTTTTCAAAACAAGGTCCTTTTTAACCTTTTCGACAGAATTGAGGTAAGAATGTTTTTTTAACTTATACGGCGGGTGCGGTTATTTTACGCCGTTATAAAATCTTCAAAGCTTTCCTTACAAGCTTATAAGAATATTTTCAAAGAAAATGTTTTATTTTATATGGATCTTAAATGATTTCAAAATAAAAGGAGATATGTCTTTAAAAAGAATTTTGATTTCATCTATGTCAACATCCTTTGACGGATTTTAAGATTATTTGAAGTTGATTTATTATGATACAAAACTTCTATATTGTATTGAAGGTTTTGTGATATGTTTGACTATGGATGTGCTATTTTTATACCATTCATAGTTTTTGGTGAAATTATTGACATTTCATATGCTAGTTTTAATACGAATGTTTATGTTATGTTTAAACCTTTTCATATGGGAATGCATTGTACTTAATAAGTGACGGGTGGAGCCCGCTATAGCTCCTCGATGCATCGGTAGGTCTCATGAGACAAACTAGTGTCTTGGCACAAGGCCTTGACAAAATCTTATTTGTAGTCTTGGCACGAGGCCTTGGCAATGTGGTTATGATAGTCTGGCATTATGCATTCCAACATTATGAAAGTGGTTATTGATATTGCATGTGATTATTCGATTAGTAGAATATCCATGTGAACAAGTAAATGGAATTATTTCATTTTACTTTTTCCATACTATGTTGAAGTTCAATTTTAAAAGGCTTTTGTTTTAGTAATTCATTGCCTTAAATGTTTATGCTTATTTTGAATGTTCCGCTATATTGTTATCCTTACTGGGCATTTCAGCTCACCCCTTTTCTATGTTTTATTTTTCCCAGGTAGTGAAGAAGTAAATTATGAATGACTTGCAGGGATATTATGAGGGGTTAATAGTGTGGATATGAAGACTTTGTTGTTGTAGTAGTTTTTCACTTTGAAATGTAATGTAAAACTTTATGATTATATCTAGTGTTTCCAAGGATACTAAACCAATCGGTCTTTCGTGAGTTGATCTTCTTGTGATCATGCCAATGTTATGAAGTAATGCACCGACTCTGGGTAGCTGGGGTCGGGGTGTTACAGAAAATATATAAGAAGATGATATGCAGTGTTGAAACGCTATTATTTATTAAGTTCATGCTAAAAAAATCACCAGAACATTTCGGTAAACCTTATATACCAGTCAGGCACAATATAATGTGGTACACCATCCAAACATTCAACATCATTCATGTATGTACTAGAAGTGTGATCTAGAGAGAAATATTCTCTGATAATAATGAATTTTGTTGACTTTATAATGTGATCAAATAATACCCATATAGTATTTTCCCATTTAGTGGTATTGTAGAGTTTGGAAAAAAATCTATGGTGATGTTTTACCATATCCATCTTGGTATAGGATATGGTTTAAACATCACCATAAAGCTTGGACTCTTAGTATAATGCCCCAGCCTTAATCCTTACTTAATCTTGAGTTATTACAAGATTACACATTGAGGATCTTTTCAGGTTTAGAGTTTTAGAAAATTATGTCATAAAACTTGCATTACATTCCACATTTAAACAAAGTGGTTACATAGAGATAGTATTCATTTTTTCCCATCAACGGAAACATATTTAAAATAAAACATGGATCCTTTATTGACACTTCCTTGACACTATCATCATATCATGTACCCTCCCCTTGACCTGTGAAAAACATTTCAAAAACATGGGATGAGCATAAAAAGTTCAGTAAGGGTTATAAAAAATATGGAAAGGAAACATGTGTTAATATATACATAAGAATGAAATCATACATTACCCATAAAACATAGTCACTTTAACATACCTCATCAAATCATGAATAAAACATAGAAATCATAAGACATAAATGTTACTTGAGGCATTCATAACATTCTTACGTAGGGAGTAACCCTCTTGGTTACGTTTGGAATACCCATCACAGTATATTCCCTAAATCTCTTCGGAGAGACCTTAACATTTCACTCCTTCATGTTACCCAATGAATTGGAGAGCTATATCGGGCTCACCCGCCGTTAGTTTATCACGGAACCACCTGTCTTCATAATAATTCCCATGAACCATAACATAATTGTATCACATAAAACATGCATAAAAGAAATAAAACATTTCCACATTTCAATCACAAGATATCAATACAACACATTGATATAATAAAAACATTATGAAAACCATTTTCAATACCAAAATAATAGAAAAGTAAAACATGGTATTTATTTTTCTTTTAAAAATATGGTATGGCTTGTAGAGGAAGCCGAAACTCAAATAATGGTCACGGCGGCGGAGAAGTCGTTGTCGCTACATACGTACAACAAAAACATTCCCGTTTGTCATTTAGTAAACTCTTCGTATAAAAAAGATTTCTTTTGAATAAATGTAAAAGTCAAAGGGGTTTATACAACATATAAAAGAAGGTTGTGTATAAAACAAAATATTCCTCAATGAAATGAGATTGAGACGAAGTCCCATACAAAGACGGTATCCTTGGTTTAAGGATAAATCAATTACATAATTATGTGTGACAAAAAAATACACCAAATATAAGTGGATATTAAGTGTAAAATAATAAAAGGTCATTCACACATATTCAAAGGATGACATATTCAATAGCTACATGTTGAACCCAAAGAAATCGAAATTGGGTTAAGAAGTTCCCTTGACAGCCTAACGGCGTCACTTCAAAATGAGTTGATGAGAGATAAAAAAGGGCATCTCATCAGTTGGATAATAAAATTTACATCAATAAGGATATATGAGAACATATCCCAACATAACAATATTTAAATTAAAAGACACACCAAAAGAAGTATTTTAAAAAGAGGAGGGTGAAAGGTTCCCTTACCGACATTGGTATCTTTCGAAACATACACCACGTGAAAGAAGGAAAATACAACATTGATGTAAATACTCATAAAAGAAAGTATATTACACAATGAGTAAAATAATGGGTAGTACATACACCACTCAAAGGAAATTATGGCAAATGTAGCATAAATCTCATGGGAAAAATTTGAGATGAAAAATCCCTTACGAAAACTCAGCAGCCTAACGACGCCACATAAAACTTACAAAAATAGATTGATGAGATCAAATAGGGTATCTCATCATATTAGCATAATGTTTATAGAAATAGGAATATAAAAGAACATCCCTCAACATAACAAAGAGGAGCTTAAAAGAAGTGACATAAAGGAGAGTACTTAAAAAGAAAGAGAGAGGTTAGATCTCTTATGAAAATTAAGCAGTCTAACGGCGCCAATAAAAGAACATAAAAAGAACATCCCAATAACAAGAAAGATGAGCTTTAAAAGGAAATACATAAAAGAGTGTACTTAAAAAGAAAGAGTGGAGTAGGATCCCTTACCTCGGGTCCGACTTGACTCGATCGTTCTTTAATCTCCTGAATAATAAAATTGAGTTAATTTATACTTCATTAAGAACCATTTTAATGTTCATTATTCCTTATATATCACTTATTACCATGTCATAAACATTATGTAATCATTTAAGTTAATAATGTTTGTTTTGTCGATATTTGGTTCTTAAGTCGAAAGTGGACTTCTTACAATTACATGTTGTTAGTGTGGTCAAAGGTTCATTATATCCAGAGTTGTATTCATGATGTAGATATCATATATATCATATATATCCAGTATATTAATGCATTTATAATATTACATAACATTTATAGTTAATAAATGAAATGCACCGTTCATGGAGACGGTAAGCTGTACGTACGCATGAACGCTACTTCAATTTCTATTTCATATTTAATGGAATTAAAACATAATGATACATAATAGTATTTTAATTACAGTATGGTATCATATATAATATTATTAAATATATCCTTTATACATTCCACATATGGTATTAACGAATCAAATCACTTTGAGGGGGCGGTAGTCCGCACTTCCTTAAATGAAGATATCACGTTTACCCATAATGGAAACCATAAAGGTATGCCATAAATGAAAAATACATAAGCTTAAGTAAAAAATAAACATATTAGATATCATATATAAATATAGTGTCATCTTAATGGCCACCTTTGAAGGAGTTAGAATAATGTTGAACAATCATCATTTCGGGAGGCAGAAATTCGTCATCCACAGAAACAGTATGTTCTTTAACCATTAGATGTAGGTGTGTGTAAGTGAAACTCGAATCCATCTTATAAAAACATACTAGTATATTGAAGATACTGGATTTGTTACAAAATAAATGAATAAAAAGAGTTTATGGGGTTGGAGAAGCAAAATAAATCAAAAGGACACAAGTGAAGACATTACCTTTAAATCGGGTAACTTCGTTTGATTTGAGCTCAAAGGATTCCTTGAAAAGGATTCTGCCCAAAGTGAGGCTTCAAGAATTTATAGAGGGATGTGGAGAGAGGAAATGGGCATAGTTTGTCCAAGCCAAAAGCTTGATAGTTGTGGGTAAGGAGGTAGAGGTGGGGGCCTTTTATAAGAGGAGAGGAGGGGCACTCTTGGAAAGTAAGAAAATGTTACTTTATTTTAAAATGAGTTTCAGATTTGAAAGGTCTCACATTGATATAATTCGTGGATACGGTGATAAGGGTTCTAAATACACCCATACAATAGGTTTTAGACATGTGTAGGTCTTAGATATTACATTATCTTTCAATTTTATTTAAATCGTTAAATAATGAGGTCATCGCTGCTTCATCCTGATGTCATAAATAATTTAATTTATTTAATGTCTAAAACTTATAAAAAAAATACTATGATATAGGAAATCATTTTACCTTTCCAATTACTATTTATAGTCAAAAATGGGACCTGTATTACCCCATGTAAAAATTGTTTTAGTAAAACATCTCATGTTTGTGTAATTTTTACATTATCATTAAATAAAAAGGTATTTATGTCCTTTTCCAACCAAAGTGGCTCCATGGGGTCCCCAAGTTGACCCATGGATTTTATTGGTCAGCCATGACACATAAAATGAGGTTAGGACATGTGTATAGGTCATTTCATTTTATTAAAACATTATTCTTACCTTAAACTACACTAATTACCTCTAATTGCGATTAAAAACTTAATAAGTTACTATTCACCAAAAAATTATTTTAATCCCATTGAACCACATTTTACTTCTTAATGATAACCATGTATGTCATATTTTCTAAATTCCAAACACAAAGGTGGCAAAATTTCATTTAAATGGAAAATCAGTTTTTATAAGTACCACTTAGTGGTTTCACTATTCATCAAAAATTGAAGTTTTTCAGAAAATTACCAAAACTTCACCCTAAGATATATTTGATATTCCGAATTAAATTTTTTTTTTCTATTTTAAAAAATTCAAAAAATATAATTTGCATTAATTAATTTAATAATAAATTCCCACTGTCAAAACAAATAGCGTGTTTTTATGAAACAAAACGTATCAAAAGATTGACACTAGTTTAAGTCCGATTTCAAAGTGAAATTAGTTCCATCGACCAATATTGGATTAAATGTTAAAAATATATTATAATTTCACTTTAAAACCAATTAAAAAGATAATATAGTCATATAAATAAATTAGATTAAAAAGAGGTTTTGAATTAAAATACAACATTTTTCACTATTTATTAAAAATTGAACTTTTCGGAAAAAATACCAAAAATTAAACCAAGGTAAATTTAAATGTCCCAATCATAAATAATAAGTTTATTTTGAAAAATATAGCGTATAAAATTGTCAAAAGTTTGATTTAAAAAATGGTTTTCCATCAAAAGTTAGTAAAACAATCTTTTAAAAATACTAGTGTATTCAATGCTTAAGATGGGATTCATTTGTATTTTAAGCCTCTAAAATTTATTGGATAAAAGTAAAAACATTTAAAAAACATATATAATCATATTTTAGTTATTTCTATTCATTCCTGTCAATAAAACGGCTAGGCGTTAACTACCATTTAAAATAATATTATTTTATTATTAGAGTGCAACGTAAGATTTCAAAGGAACTCGTTGTTGCATATTGGGTAAGCCATCGAGCATAGCGTTCCATTTAAATTAATATTGACATTTTATTCACAAATAGGGACAAATATAAAAATGTCATATTCTTTATTTACCTGGGGTGTAACATCCTTCCCCCCTTTTGGGAATTGGGTCCTCACAATTTTAAAATTGAGCTTGGAAACATCCTTGAACGTCCCACATCGGAACAAGAGTCGGTAAAACAATAACTTTAAAATAAAGAAAGATAAGTACAAAGGTCACCCGAGTTAACCCATACTAGGATTCCATGTAGAAAAATATGGAAATGGAGGAGAAAACATGGGGTCATTTTCTGATGGAGAGTGATAGAAAACATGTTTAGGAGAAAATTAACCACAAGAAAATCACAAACTTGTGATGGGTTAAACGGTATTCGATTCCCCATTAGGAAAAGTTAATAGACAAAATTTTTGTTTTAAGTTACTTTTTATTGAGGAATTTATTTAATAAGGAAACATAATCACTTATCATGTTGACTTTCAACTTTTATTAGATTCCTTACACAAACTCATATTTTCTCCAAAAGACGGGTATTTAGGAAGACGTGTTCACATTAAGAGTACTATAATCAATTTCTATAGAATCACCTAATCCACAATAGAGAACTATATACTTCCCATGTCTTTAGACTCTAACCAAAACCAAAACCAAAAAGGTTAGTACAAGATCAGATAATCTAGAAAAAGATAACCCTTTATAAAAAGAAAATCTATTCTTAATCTCCAAAAATTGTCCAAAAAAACCCAAAGTTCAACGAGGACCATTCGATAAACTATTTTTCATAAATATTCTTCAAACTAAACAAAACTAAGATTGAAAACTAAATATTTTAAGGATTTAGTCACATAGTCTTCCAAGTTAAATCGTAACATTTATCTCCAAACAACAGCAGTTTCTCTTAATGTCTCGTATTGAAAAGTAATTAACCTAATCACATATCCTCCATGATAGGTTAATAAATATCCATAGATAACCCAAAATCAACTTACTCTTAATTCATAAAATCATCTAACTAAAAAGAATCAGTCAAACTAACCAGGGACTTCACGTAGTCTTGTGGTAGGCGATAAATACCAGTCGCACTTTGGTTGTGGGTTCGATTCCTGCAGCTTTGTCTGACGCGACGGGTTTTCACACGGTCTACGTGTTGTCCTTTTTATAAAACTCCAAAAATAACCCTAACATGTTTTAACCTCAATCATTTCCTTATACCTTTAATTTTCATCCGAATTCGTTACGATCTCAACATCTTAATTCTTAAAGTCTTATTTCACCACAATAAGATAAAATAAAACAATTCCCAAAATGAATAACATCATACCATGATCATGGCGTCCACTCAGTTTCATCATCATCTTTCTCACGTAGGTAGAAGTCCCATGCATTACAACAATGATTTATAGATCCTTCAAAATCATTTGCTTCCTACATCCAAATACACCTCGTACAACATGGGTCATATGGGTGTTCACAGAAAAACAGTTTTGGAAAATAATCATGTATGACATATAATTTCAAAACATCTGATAAAACATGATTTCTATAAAATAGTCAGACCAAAATTGAGATGAAACTTTCTATTATTGGTCCTTTTAAAATACCATAATTATGTGATGTGAGACTCTATTTTAAAATCAAATATAAATAGGTTTCGCAAGGGTCTCCTTCCTCAGCACCATTTTTAAAATCATAATATGCTTCAAATTCTTGTGATAAGGTAAAATATTTGAAAATACCTTGATAATATTTACCTTTCTTGAAAATATGAGAATATTGTGAAAATAGTTTTTGTCTAAAAACAACCCATGATCCACGATGATAACGAGGTATAGTGGAGGTGTTTGATATCTCAAACAACTGCTTGCAAGTGAGTTGTATGCTAGAAAAAGTTTCAGAATCATCTGAAGATGACTTTGAAATAATTATTGCAAGCATGTCATCAGGAAAAGATAGGAATGTCGTTTGAGATAATTCTCCTTCCATTCATAACCGACTTTACTTGACCCGAAAAAAATGTTATAAAACAAGGATTTAACTAAAATAATAGATATAGGGACTAATCATGTGTCTCAAAAGAACTCCTAATCCCTAAAGTTGTCTAAACCGACCTCTGATACCAACTATAAGGCCCAAAAATTAAACCTTACTTAATCTTGAGTTATTAGAAGATTACACATTGAGGATCCTTTCAGGTTTAGAGTTTTAGAGAATTAGGTCATAAAACTTTCATTACATTCCACATTTAAACAAAGTGGTTACATAGAGATAGTATTCATTTTTTCCCATCAATGGAAACATATTTAAAATAAAACATAGATCCTTTCTTGACACTTCCTTGACACTATCATCATATCATGTACCCTCCCCTTGACCTGTGAAAAACATTTCAAAAACTTGGGATGAGCATAAAAATCTCAGTAAGGGTTATAAAAAATATGGAAAGGAAACATGAGTTCATATATACATAAGAATGAAATCATACTTTAACCATAAAACATAGGCACATTAACATACCTCATCAAATCATGAATAAAACATAGAAATCATAAGACATAAAGGTAACTTGAGGCATTCATAACATTCATACATAGGGAGTAACCCTCTTGGTTACGTTTGGAATACCCATCACAGTATATTCACTAAATCTCTTTGGAGAAACCTTAAAGTTTCACTCCTTCTCCTTACCCAATGCATTGGAGAGCCATATCGGGCTCACCCTCCCTTAGTTTATCACGGAACCACCCATCTTCATAATAATTACCAAGAACCATAACATAATCATATCACATAAAACATGCATAAAGGAAATATAACATTTCCACATTTCACTCACAAGATGTCAATACAACACATTAATATAATAAAAACATTATGAAAACCATTTTTGATACCAAAATAAATGAAAAGTAAAACATGGTATTTATTTTTCTTTTAAAAATAAGGTATGGCTTGTAGAGGAAGCCGAAACTCAAATAATGGTCACGGCAGCGGAGAAGTCGTTGTCGCCACATACGTACGACAAAAACATTCCCTTTTGTCGTTTAGTAAATTATTTGTATAAAAAAGATTTCTTTTGAATAAACGTAAAATTCAAAGGGGTTTATACACCATATAAAAGAAGGTTGTGTATAAAACAAAATATGCTTCAATGAAATGAGATTGAGACGAAGTCCCATACAAAGACGGTATCCTTGGTATAAGGATAAATCAATTACATAATTATGTGTGACAAAAATATACACCAAATATAAGTGGATATTAAGTGTAAAATAATAAAAGGTCATTCACACATATTCAAAGGATGGCATATTAAATAGCTACATGTTGAACCCAAATAAATCTAAATTGGGTTAAGAAGTTCCCTTGACAGCCTAACGGCGTCACATCAAAATGAGTTGATGAGAGATAAAAAAAATGGTATCTCATCATTTGGATAATAAAATTTACATCAATAAGGATATATGAGAACATATCCCAACTTAACAATATGTAAATTAAAAGACCCAACAAAAGAAGTATTTTAAAAAGAGGAGGGTGAAAGGTTCCCTTACAGACATGGGTATCTTTCGAAACATACTCCTCGTGAAAGAAGGACAATACAACATTGATGTAAATACTCATAATAGAAATTATATTACACAATGAGTAAAATAATGGGCATTACATACACCACTCAAAGGAAATTGTGGCAAATGTAGCACAAATCTCACGGGAATAAAAATGAGATGAAAAATCCCTTACGAAAACTCGGCACCCTAACGGCGCCACATAAAACTTACAAAAATGCATTGATGAGATCAAATAGGGTATCTCATCATATTAACATAATATTTATAGAAATAGGAATATAAAATAACATCCCCCAACATAACAAATAGGAGCTTAAATGAAGTGACATAAAGGAGAGTACTTAAAAAGAAAGAGAGAGGTTAGATCTCTTACGAAAATTCGGCAGCCTAACAACGCCACTCAAAACTTCCAAAATGGATTGATGAGAGAGAATAGGGGCTCTCAGCACATGAACATAAAAATTACAGTAAGATTAATATAATATTACATCCCAATAACAAGAAATATGATCTTTAAAAGGAATGATATAAAACAGTGTAGTTAAAAGAAAGAGTGGAGTAGGATCCCTTACCTCGGGTCCGACTTGACTCGATCGTTCATTAATATCCTGAATAATAAACTTGAGTTAATTTCTACTTCCTTAATAACCATTTTCAAATTCATTATTCTTTATATATCACTTATTACCATTTCATAAACATTATGTAATCATTTAAGTTAATAATGTTTGTTTTGTCAATATTTGGTTCTTAAGTCGAAAGTGGACTTCTTACAATTACATGTTGTTCGTGTGGTCAAAGGTTCATTATATCCAGAGTTGTATTCATGATGTAGATATCATATATATCATATATATCCAGTATATTCATGAATTTATAATATTACATAACATTTAGAGTTAAGAAATGAAATGCACCGTTCATGGAGACGGTAAGCCGTACGTACGCATGAACGCTACTTCCATTTCTATTTCATATTTAATGGAATTAAAACATAATGATACATAATAGTATTTTAATTCCAGTATGGTATCATATATAATATCATTAAATATATCCTTTATACGTACCACATATGGTATTAACGAATCAAATCACTTTGAGGGGGCGTTAGTCCGCATTTCCTTAAATGAAGATATCGCGTTTACCCATAATGGAAACCATAATGGTATGCTATAAATGAAAAATACAGAAGCTTAAGTAAAAAATAAACATATTATATATCATATATAAATATAGTGTCATATTAATGTCCACCTTTGAAGGTGTTATAAGAATATTGAACAATCATCGTTTCGGGAGGCAGAAATTCGCCATCCACCACTACTGGAAAAACGGCCTATACCCACGGTTCAAAACCGTGGGTATAGCCCCCAAAATCGTGGGTATAGCCTATACCCACGGTTTTGGGAACCGTGGGCTGGAACGCCGTCGGTATAGGTCCCCAGCCTATACCCACGGTTTTGGAAAACCGTGGGTATAGTTGTCCTGCCACCGTGTCACCGAAACATAGAGAATTTCCACGGTGTCAACGGCTTTTACCCACGGTTTCAAAACCGTGGGTATAGGTCCTAAAATAATGCAGGTGCCGAGTTTCGATCCCGCAACCTCTTCGCTGCAAAAACCGCGTCTAACCACTACCCTAACTTCACATATATGTATATATATATATATATTTATTTAAATATTGTTATAAAAACCGTGGGTATAGAGGGAAGAACCGTGGGTATAGGGTTCCCGCCAAAAAAAATTCCTTCCCGCGGGAAAAAAAAATTTCCCGCGCACACAAAATTGACCTATACCCACGGTTTTTCAAAATCGTGGGTATAGGTATTTTATCCCAGACCTATCCCCACGGTTTTCACCAAAACCGTGGGGATAGACCCCCCCTATACCCACGGTTTTGGAAAACCGTGGGTATAGGTGAATTTTCATGACCTATACCCACGGTTTGCCAAAACCGTGGGGATAGAGCCCCCTATACCCACGGTTTTGGCAAACCCTGGGTATAGGTCATGAAAATTCACCTATACCCACAGTTTTCCAAAACCGTGGGTATAGGGGGGTCTATCCCCACGGTTTTGGTGAAAACCGTGGGGATAGGTACATTTTCCAGTAGTGCACGGAAACAGTATGTTCTTTAACCATTAGATGTAGGTGTGTGTAAGTGTAACTCGAATCCTTCTTATAACAACATACTAGTATATTTAAGATACTGGATTTGTTACAAAATAAATTAATAAAAAGAGTTTATGGGGTTGTAGAAGCAAAATAAAACAAAAGGACACAAGTGAAGACATTACCTTTAAATCGGGTAACTTCATTTGATTTGAGCTCAAAGGTGTCCTTGGAAAGGATTCTACCCAAAGTTAGGCTTAAAGGAGTTAGAGAGGGATGTGGAGAGATGAAATGGGAAGATTTTGGCCGAGCCAAAGGCTTGAGAGGTGTGGGTAAGGAGGTAGAGGTGGGGACCTTTTATAAGAGGAGAGGAGGGGCACTCTTGGAAAGTAAGCAAATGTTACTTTATTTGAAAATGAGTTTCGGATTTAAAAGGTCCCACATTTATATAATTCGTGGATAAGGTGATAAGGGTTATAAATACACCCATACAATAGGTTTTGGACATGTGTAGGTCTTAGATATTACATTATCTTTCCATTTTATTTAAATCGTTAAATAATGAGGGCATCGCTGCATCATCATGATGTCATAAATAATTTAATTTATTTAATGTCTAAAAATTATTAAAAAAAATACTATGATATATGAAATCTGTTTATCTTTACAATGACTATTTATAGTAAAAAATCTGACCTGTATAACCCCATGTAAAAATTGTTTTAATAAAACATCTCATGTTTGTGTAATTTTTACTTTATCATTAAATGAAAAGGTATTTATGTCATTTTCCAACCAAAGTGGCTCCATGGGGTCCCCAAGTTGACCCATGGATTGTATTGGTCGGCCATGACACATCCAATGAGGGTAGGACATGTGTATAGGTTATTTCATTTTATTAAAACATTATTCTTACCTTAAACTACACTAATTACCTCTAATCGCGATTAAAAACTTAATAAGTTACTATTCACCAAAAAATTATTTTAATCCCATTGAACCAAATTTTACTTCTTAATGATAACCATGTATGTCGTATTTTCAAAATTCAAAACTCAAAGGTGGAAAATATTCATTTAAACGGAAAATCAGTTTTTATAAGTACCACTTAGTGGTTTCACTATTCATCAAAAATTGAAGTTTTTCAGAAAATTATCAAAAAATCACCCTAAGATATATTTGATATTCCAAATTCAAAATTGATGTCTATTTTACAAAATTCAAAACATGTATGTTGAATTAATTAATTTAATAATTAATTCCTGCTGTCAAAATAAATAGCGTGTTTTTATGAAACAAAATGCATCAAAAGATTGACACTTGTTTAAGTCCGATTTCAAAGTGAAATTAGTTCCATCGAACACTATTGGATTAAATGGTAGAAATATATTCTAATTTCACTTTAAAACCAATTCAAAAGATAATCTAATCATATAAATAAATTAGATTAAAAAGAGGTTTTGAATTAAAATACAACATTTTTCACTATTCATTAAAAATTGAACTTTTTCAGAAAAAAATACCAAAAATTAACCCAAGGTAAATTTCAATGTCCCAATCATAAATAATATGTTTATTTTGAAAAATATAGCATATAAAATTGTCAATAGTTTTATTTAAAAATGGTTTTCCATCAAAAGGTAGTAAAACAATCTTTTAAAAATACTAGTGTATTCAATGCTTAAGATGGGATTCATTTGTATTTTAAGCCTCTAAAATTTACTGGATAAAAGTAAAAACATTTAACAAACATATATAATCATATTTTAGTTATTTCTATTCATTACTGTCAATACAACGTCTAGGCATTAACTACCATTTAAAATAATATTATTTTATTATTAGAGTGCAACGTAAGATTTCAAAGGAACTCGTTGTTGCATATTGGGTAAGCCATCGATCATAGCGTTCCATTTAAATTAATATTGACATTTTATTCACAAATAGGGACAAATATAAAAATGTCATATTCTTTATTTACTTGCGGTGTTACACTTAGCATTAACTTATTGCCATGAACAAAGATAAAAACTATTTGATATCTCTCTTCATTACATCCAACCAGAAATACTATTTTAAATATCCATAAATCATTATACTTAAAGGATGAATAGAGAATAAATAACTATGCACTTATTCAAATAACTCCTTTAAATTATGTATGGATGGAACTGATACATAGTTTCTACACATTACAATTCCTTAAAAATAATTTTTAAACATAGTAACATTTATCTACTTCTCATAGAGTTCTATATTTTTCTTGTCCATATATTAAATCTTCACTTGTATATATTGTTGAAAAAACATTTGAGATAGACAATATTTCTCCCCATCCTTATAAATTTTAGGATACGTTCATTTTAAATTTTTAAATATTGGATCTTTTTTATCCATATTATGGATGATCAAGAGTGATCATATTTACTCAATTCATATTCAATCTTATATACATTCATAAGGAGGTAATTTATCGAGATTTCATAATCCTATATTAGGTCTAAATATCTTATCGGGAACATTTATAATTCTTATTGTTAGAATATATATACAATTTTGTATCAGTGTGTATATCTAAGATTTGTCCATAAACAAATTACTTCATATGTATAATGATAAAATTTATGTAGCTACCTCCAAACAAAGAGATGGGTAATTCTTCTCATGAACCTTCAATTTTTATAAGCCGTAATCTATAACCATATAATTTTACATAGATAAAAATATCAATCCCTTCACTGATATAGTAATGTAATCATAGGTGAACTCACTAACATTCTCATCAGTTCCATAAAATTTTACTCACATTAATCTAAATAAAGGAACTTGGATCCCTTATGAGTTAACTTGGTGAGTAGATTTTATTTTCCTAATAATTCTTCAAAACTTGTGAATAATATAAAACCAATAAAAGAAGTCATAGAATTATTTTCAAAATGGTTTGTATTGGCCAATATTCAATGGCCTTAATAATTGATGATGTTATTAGTATACCCTCTCATGAGAATATATAACCCAAAAATTAATCACTTTTTATCCAAAATCCAAAATTTTTAAATTTTTCATACATTTTCTCTTTCATTAGGGTCTCCAATATAATTTTTTTTACCTTCATGGTATTAATTTTTTTGAATATATAATAATATTGTTTATAATGACCCCCAAAAACTAATCAATCCAATGTCTAAATACTTTATTCATTTAATCCATGAAAATAGATCGTAAACTTGTAAGATAGTATAGAATCACTATATACTAAAAATTTCGACACCTTGTAAGGAATATTGTCTTGCTTATGTCCTCCTTCATGACCCCCAAATGATGACATCAAAAATGACAGTAAATTTTGGAATAATGTTGATTTTATTGAACATGATGAATAAATTCATCAATATTGGGTAGTGGATACAAATTCTTAATTATCATCTTATTCATCTCCCAATAGTCATTTAAGAGAATGATTGATCCATCATTGTTATTAAAAAATTATTTAACCCTAATGTTATATACACAAATGAATAAATACCTTCTCAATATTCTTCTAGATTTTCTTTTCCAATTACAAATACTCAATCATGTACATTCAATTGGGGGTCTTTAAAATAGGTGAAGCATAGGATACAAATTATATTGAGAACTCAATATTATGTTCTATTGGAATATTTGCGAATGTTTTTCATAGATACATCAACAAACTCCCATAAAATATGTATATAATTTATGTCAAATTTGACCCCAACCATCTTAGGTTAAACTCCCCCTTTTAATATAAATCATGACCGATAAAATTAATTTTATTTCTATCACAAGTTCATATTTATCATTGCACTGATATGATATCATAGGCTTGATTGGAATATCAAATGTGACTTCCATTACTCAATGATTTATTTTTTATTTTATATATATAATTCTAATTAATGATGACTACACCATCGAATTCATCCAAATCTAGAATTAAAAGATTTATGTGGATTATAATCCCAAAAACATTGACCGATAAAGAATAATTTACTTGAGATTAAATCATCATAGAATCTTTAGTTTTCACTGATAAATCAACATCTACTCCTTGAAGAGTTATTCTGATACTAATATAAAATTAATTATATTTAAATGAGTGGATAGATCAATAATTAAAAATTACATTAAGAGTTCTAGAGTAGATAGCAATTGTATTATTCACCATTTTATTATCACACAACCTAATAGAAATATTTGTCACATAAGATTTTTCTCTATCTCTCTCGATAAGAGGTTAATGATGTATATAATTATCTTTAACATTCAAATATGAGAACAAGTCTTCTTAATTCCCATACTCCTTTCATTTGAAACATTGAACTATGGGTTGCACATTCTGTAGATATTTTTCCTTATTTTCACCACTAGATAACATATTCCTACTACTTTTGAAAATTTTTACCTGATGAATTACCTTTCCAAACATAAAATATTTTCCATTCATTTTAGGAAAAATTTCCATGTTTTTCCTTTCACACATTAAGCGTGTAGGAAATACCATCTTGTATTATCCATGGGTTTTACAGTTTTATTTAAATAACATCAATCCTTTCATTGTGAAACCATGTGATAGATGGGTAAATCGAACATCCATTTTTTACCTTGATTTCAAAAAAAATGGTTTCATACTAACTAAGAATGTACATTATCATAAAATCCCTTCAAATACATGGTTTTATACTTTAATGAATCGATCAACTTTACTTTCATGTTGGGTAATAATACTAGAAGACTACACAAAAAATACTATATTTTTTTCATAGGTACCAACAGATTCATTATCCATCTTCTATAACATAAGGAATTCCTTCTCTAATTTATTGCGAAGAATATGAGTAATGTAATTAGTGAATATTGATTTCATAAAATCATCCCATTCCATGTAGTCAGTTTCAACTTGCTGACTTCTATTCTTGATATGAGTCCAACATTTATCTGATTCACCATCCAAATGAAAAAAAAATGAATTTTTCATGATGAGAACATTGGGGAATCAAAAATATCCTATTAATGGTACTGATCAATAACATAGAAACTAGTGGTTCTATATAATGATTAAAATAATGTGGATTTTTCATTATGAAGGACTCAACAAAACTTTGTTTCCCCTATTGCATGTTTGGTAGTTCAGATAGATTAATAGATTAAGAATGTTTTTTCTAAATTATAATGGACTTTTTTATTATAGATTTCAAAAAAAATTGGATTCCCATGTTGAAAATAAATTCATTATCCATCTCATTTATCATTAACATGTTTATTTCATGTTAAATCCATTTAGTAAAACCAAAATGTATATTTTAATCAATAATAAGAAAAGTGGGTAACCACATAATCACAAAAACCCACTTATTGTATGTCTATATCAGGACATGTTATTCATAATATAAGACACCTTAAGCTTATCCTAGGATATTTGCAGTCATTTTTCATGTATTCCATGATGTTTCATAAAAATATTATAAATTTACAAAACATATCCTCTAGGAGTGTCAAAATAGGTTCACAGTAAGGGAACACTCACTCTAAACCAAAATTATAACAACCCAGTATTAACATATATAGACAATACATTTGCATAATTCAAAAAATATTAAACAATAAAAATCCCAACAAAGGTATTAGTATAGTGCCTTTGGAATAATAGAATCATGAACATTGGTATATAAGGGGGATTAATTATCTACCAATATATTTTTCTTAACATTCACCATTAATAGACACTTCAAACATATTATATATAATTATAACAATTGGTAAGGGAATCATAAAAATGGGTGAGATCAGATTCTAAGTATGGGTAAACAATGAATACATGTTAGAATCACATTACCATTGGGGTGTGAGGACATGATAATTACATTTTAAGATCATACCACGGAGATCAATGATCAAAAACATGAATTATAGAATAAATCATGGTAGTTAGTATGAAAATAATCATAAGGAAATAATGAAAATAATATATGAAGTCATATCATTGGGATAAAATATGTAATTGTGGCATACAAAGACATATGATATCATTCCCTAAAAATTATAACTCATTTATAAAACATATAATGTTTCTTCATGGGAACAAAGATTATTGGGAGGGATAGAAAACCATCACCAATAATATTACTTTCATTCTAATGGATTAGGATTCCTCATATTCCCTTAGTGGATCAGGTTTCTTGATCTTCCAATATCATGGGGACTACACCTACTATACAGGAGACACCACCATACACAGTTGCAGTCCTTTCCACGTAAGGGATTGAGTTTCCCCAACTTCCCATAGTGAATACGGTTTACCTATCTTCGAATAGTGTATCAGGCTCATCGACTTGATTCAAATCATTATCATAGGATATATAAATATATATAAAATTTATTGTAAGTAAATATAAGTCCCACCCATCACATTAAAAATATTTTTACATGTTTCATAGGATAAGAAATCATTCATCAAATCATGACTCGTAAAAAGAGATTATTTCTATAAAAATGAAATCAAAATCCATTAAATGAAAAGGGTATCACTAAAATTTCATCACATACAAAATTATGATAAATAAATAGGTTTCATTATCATTTCATCCAATCATATCATGTGAAAAGATGTTTTTTTCGAAATCATATAACCAATAGAAGAGAAATGCATATAACAAGCATCATTCCATCCAAAAAACACCATTCAAAAATGGATAATAATGGAAGCCTTAGATCATTTCCTAGAATATCATGAGTAACATCAATGGATGTCATCAAATATTGAAAATAACTTGTAATGATACTATGAATATATTTCAAGTCCAAACTATCCATTCTTCATTAAAAGTAATTTTTAAAACATAAATCCTTAATAAAACCATATTATTTGAAAAAAAAATTAAAAAAAAATAAATAAATATATGATAACATTTTGAAAAAAAAAATTACTTGAAAATTTATAAATAAAACATGAATTATTATTGAAAACTATTTCATTGAAAATACATTTCCATCATAAAAAGAAATCTTTAAAAGGTTTTGAATAAACATTTTCCATAAAAAATATTAATAGAATCATAATATTTTTAAAACCCATTTAAATTTATATATTATTAAAGAATATATAAAATGTTTTGAAAACCAGTTTCCTTGAAAACATATAAAATAATATCGAAAACATTATTAAGACCATCTTCCATGAAAAATTTTAAAATTTCTTGAAAACATTTTAAAAAAAAATCATTGAAAATAAAATTTAAGGAATTAATTTCATGAATATTAGGAAAAAAATTCAAATAAATAAATTTTTATTCTTGAAAATTAAGCTTCATGGGAATTTGGTTCATGATAATGGGTAAATCCTTATATATAGAATATTCCTTTTGCACTATGAAATGTTTTTAAAAGTTCCTTGATCAGAAAATGACAAGAATATTCCATATAAAAATATTATTTTAAAAAGTAAAACATTGGAAAAAATTAATTTAATGGTAATAATAGAATAATATAATATTTTTGGAAACCTTTTAGATGCAATTGTTTTAAAGAACAATGATTTTTGAATGAACGGGGAGGTAAAGTCAAAATATCTTAAAAACACATTATTGATACTCTTATATACAAAAGAGTGAGAAAACTAGTACCATTACTTGGATGTAATGTAAATAACATGATGTTATAAAAACTATAAATAGTTCTTGAGATATGGATCATAAGGGTTCACCAATGGGATTATAATAAAATACAATCTCAATAAATTGTGAGATTGTAGCCATAAACAGTTACTTATCTGGTAACATTCGATCAAAAAATTGTAAAGAATAAAATTAAATGAAAATAATCATATCATTAAAATAAATAGATTCATGATATGTCTTGTAAAAGGAAGTACATTCACCTCCTGAAAAATTATAGGTTCGTAACATGACAAGTGTCTCAAAGAAGGCCAATTGAGACAAAACCACTTTACCGATTGGGTATCTTTTTAAACATAGACCCCATGAAATAAATATCATAAAATGTATATAAAAATACGCATAAATAAAAATAAAATAATTGTAGAATAAATTTATGGGTATTATACACACAACACAAATGAACTGAGTGGTGATTAAGGCATGTATCTCTACAAAATATAAAAAGTGAGATGAAATCCCCTTACTTTTGGTATTAACTCTTTTCAAACTCGTAAAAACCTAATTTTTAATAAATTTAATATTATTATAAATAATATAAATAACCATATTATTTTATCTTATTCAATATATTGTATATTATGACTTTATAGTAGCACATTTTATATTAATTCTATGTTAAGGTTACGCTTGGGGTAATATTCATTTTGTTTTTTCCATTATCTTAATTTGTTATGCCCTTTTTCCTTATACATATGTAATTATATACATAATGTAAACATTTATGTAAATATAATTAATTTTTTTATATGTGTACAATTATAATCTATAGAAAATAGAGGTATGAAATGTAATAAATTTTTCATGGATATGGCAGGCCATATCTACACATGAATGTTGCTTTCATTTTATTAACAAATTGAACAAATATATGTAATTGAAATATATTTATATGTGTATATGTATATAATATAATTAAATAATTATTATTATCTCATATATATCATCTATTTTCACTGAACATATCATTAATACAGTCAATGTTGTTTGTGAAAGACTTGCATCGCTTTAAGGGGGAGGAAGTCCATAATTCCTAAAATGCAATTATCATATTTAAATGAAAAGGAAAACAAAAGTGAATTTTATAAATAATAATTAATGAAAAAAAATTAATAATATAATATATATCATATATTAGAATAGTGTTCAAAATAATTTCCACTATAAGAGGTCGTAATGGAAAGAATTAACAATCATCATTTCGTGAGGTGGTTGTTTGTCGTACAAGTAAACAATATGTTATACCAATTAAATGGACTTATATGTATGTTTAGGTATAAATATTAGCATTAAAACATCCTTGTATATTTATTATACTTATGGGTTTATAAAATCATGGAATAATAAGAGTTTATCGAGTGGATAATTGAAATAGAAGAAAAGAGCTTGAGGGAGGGTGTATCCTCTTTATGGGGTAACTTCTTTTGGTTTGACCCAAAGGGATTCCTTGTATATATTTATAACTAATGGGGGGCTTCAAATAAAATTTAAGGGTTTCTGGGAAATATAATGGGATGATCTTGGCGGAACCGATGTTGTCATAGCGGTGTGAAAAATATAGAGAGGTGGTGGACTTTTATAGGGAATAGAACAGAAACAAATGGAATTTTTGAAAACAAGTATGGTGTATCAACGTTTTTACCTAAAAAAGTCATAAAATCTAGAAAAAACAATAATGGAGTGTTTATTTCCTAAATATTTCTATATAATGGGTCATTTACAAGTTGATAGATTATTTGGGCCCATCTGTTTAAGGTTAATTGCATTGTTGTGCCTAATTTTACATTAATTGGTTCCAATAATTCTAATTACATTCACTAATATTTTTTCTCAAAAACAATTTTGACCTAAAAAAATTAAAAATTATTATAATTACATATATGGAATCCATTTTTCCAAATTAAATCATATAAATGGAAGAAATTATTATAAATTTCAACCCGTAGATGGGACAACACTGCATATTTTTAAAGTAAAAACATCAAAATGTTTATTATTATCTTATAGTGAATCTAAAATTGAAATGGATTTAAATGAAATAATTTTGATTAATTTATAATAATACAATTTAATTATACTTCTAAACCAAAATAAAATATAATACATCCATATAAATTAATTAGATGAAAATGAATTGTTTATTTAAAATTCAGTATTCTTCACGTCTTCATTAAAAAATCAATCATTATTGCAAAATACAAAAAATTAAACCTAGTCAATTTCTTATGAATCAAATTCAATTATTAATTTTATTTTTTATATATATTTTTTATAAAAGTTCCAACAATTTTATTTAACATAGGTTCTGTATTAAAACTTGGTAAAAGTACTTATCATAAAATTAAAGTACATTATGTGTAATATTGGGATTTTTCTTCTCATATGCCTATCAAATATATTGTATGAATATAAATAATATTTTTATAAATATTAAATATATATATTAAATTAGTATACATTTATAGTTGTAATTAAAATAATTTATTAGGATAAAAAGACTTTGTGAGTATAAAAATGAAAGCATTTTTCTCTTAATTTCAACCAATGTTCATATTCATTTTTAATTAATTACTTACAACTAAATTCATTTTATATTTGTGTATACCATAGAAATTCAAATTTTAGTTATATATTTTCATAACTAATAATATAATAGTTATGTTATATCCTATTATATTAAATAGTAAATTTTTTAATAATATAATATTGTTCGCTAAAACCTGGTCTTACATGTTACTGATGCCATCGATGTAAGGATGTCATGCGTGTAAGATAAGCTAACCATTGTGTTTTATGTTCTGAAAGGTAAAATTAAGGTTGTGTGTAATATATTATTAAAATGTTATTGTGTAGAACATAATCCAAACATAATGCTTTAATATATATAGATATAACTATTTCCACTATAATGTAAAATTAAAAATTAAAAAATTAAATTAATTTGAAAAAAAATATTTCAAAAAATATTAGGGTGTCACATTCTACCCCCTTATAATAAATTTGTTCCTGGAAATTCAAATGGCTTATCAATGGTTTAATAGTTTATTATTCCTTTCATAGAATCCCACATCGTAAAAATGAACTGTAAATCATCCTTTTAAAAAAGAATGATGGGAACATAGCAGTTAAAAAAATGTACATATAACTAAATTTCCAAATAGGATAACATTTATTGGAATCGAATACATGGATATGGAAAAGTAATCTAAAAATAATGTTTTGATGGAGAGTTATAGAGAACATTGATCAGTAGATGTGGGTGATCAAAAAACCATAAATATTCAATGATCTAAGGGACCATATAATTCATCATAAATAAAGGTAATAAGATAACATTTTTGGATTCTAGAACCTATTCAATGAGTTAAATAATTTCCATGAAAATATTTAATTACATGATTCAATACAATCTCACCCATAGTTGTTCCTGGAACGCTTCACCAATTTCTCTAAGAAGGAATTTAATTTTTTTTCCTTAAGTACAAATAGATTATCAGATAAATGATTTTCCAACACATTTGTCCTCAGTTATCATCAAAAAATAATTTTTGGATCATGTAATCTAATGTAGATTAATTTTCATGTGGTGAGATAATACTTTAATCACAAAAAAATTACCTAATGTGTAAAATAAGCTTTCCAAAAATTGTTATATTTTAACCCTTCCAAAATCAAAATAAATTAGAAAACATAGAATGAAACAAATGAAGTCAGCTTAACATTTATCCCCCTTATATCATTATGCAGTAATTGTTTTTAATATTCCATACATGTCAATACTCTCATCATATATTCTCTTAAAACATGTTAATAACATAAATTTCCATAAATACATTTTGAGAACAAGTATGCTTCCTAATTCAAAAGGTTATGGGATATATTCATTAAATCTATGAATTGGTAAACTTCAGTGAAAATGAATAGAATAATTTTCCAACCAATAAATAAACATATCCAGATTAATCAACATTATCCAATTCACTGTAACCAAATCTATCATCTTTTTGTCAAAGAGAATCACAATTTTCTCAATATATTGATCACGTTAAGGGTTTCCTTCCCTTAAAAAGAATATCACTTTTCCATGTCTTCAACCCTAAAATACTTATCTTTTTCAATACATAATGACTAATTATTTTTAAAATACATATATATTTAATGATTCATATAACAGAATATTTTTATTCCAAATCCTAAGTATTTCATTCATCCAATAATACTCTTAAACCATTACACATGCTTCTTGAATTTCTTCCAAAATAACTTTTTCTTATAATATGAAATATGAATAATTTTTTATTATTTCTCTACCAAAATCTTATCATGATTGTTATTTTTTATGTCAAAAATACTATTATAACTTCTTATTTTGATTATATGTCATTTTTGGTATTTTTATATTTAGAATTATAACTAATAATCACACGACATTACTAATTATTTTTATGGTATTTCTATTCAGGAAATCAACTTTCATAATTCTCATACCTTCCAAATATGAAGCAATGAATTTTAAGAATTATTCTTTGTTCACATCATTCACTATAACCATAAAGTACATAGGAAAAAAAATATCATAGAATAAAACCACATGGTATTAAATAATTTCTTATTCTATTTCTTAATCATAAAACCTAAATTTTAATCACTGACACCTTAGGTAAATCCTAGTTTTTTAATAATAAGTTTTTATTCAACTCATTCATGATGGTTTATAATGAGTCTATGAATATTCAATGTATATCCCATGGTAGTGTCAAAATAGGTGTGTAAAAAGTCCCATTGGTATCTACCAAGTTACATCGAGTCATGCCTAACACACCTTGTTAGAGTTGTTACTCCTATGAACATCGGTACTAGATCGAAATCCACATGAAATATCTAGTCATGGATTTATTTCTAGGGAAAAAATAACTCTATACTTTACGAAAATTCCAGGACATTTTCATAATCATTAACTCGTCATAATACTTATCCTTAGATACATCCCTAGACATATCCATTGAAATATTCCTAGGGGTCCTACTAATTTTTCCTCGTCCATGTTTCAAAATTTTATCTAAACATTTTCTATGATACCAACTATAACAACCCATTTTCAACATACATAGAAATTACATTACTTTTGATGAATAATTTAAAATTTATAAAAACATACAACCAATGACCGTATTAGTATAGTGCATGTGGAAGCATGTAATCAAGAACACTGCTACATATGTGAGCTACATGTTCAGTATAATGACCCATACATTTATCGACTGAAATACCATTATTATATATATATCACATATTATAATCCATATAAAATCAAATTGGGATCACAATAAAAACATTATAAATAATTAATTAATGAAATAAGATATATTTTGAGATGATAAATAACCTATGCTGATGAAATAGTTTATTGACCATTAGAATAGTGTTATAACCCTTATGAATACTAATCCATATAATAGAATAGTAACATATCCCATTAAATTATAGAAAAACATTATCCGTCTAATAAGTACCAATATGATTTAATTATATCATAATATAAGTAAATAAATATTTTAAAAATTATTAATTAAGTGTTGGTATTTTTCTAAGTCAAAAAAATATAATTAACATTTTATTATTAATTTAAAAAATTTAATATTTTTTTGTCATAAATTATATTTATAAATTATTATTTGCTTGTATAATTGTTATATGATAGTTGTATGATACATTATTTAGTTTTTCCATGTGTTAGAAAAGATGTTTTAATTTTAATGTCTTTATTTTCCATGTATATGATGATTTTAATTAAAAATTAAATAAATCATATTTAGAACAACATTATTATGCAATGAACTTCATTTTTTAATTATATATGATAAAAATGATTAAGGTTAATTTTTGAGATATTTATGAAAAAATCAAATTTATTGTTAATAATAAAATATGGTAATTTACGGTACATATACATTATATGTTAAATACACAATTCCCTGAGTCATGTATGATGTAATAACAATGGGTTCTAAATAACATGATCTTATTTCTATATTTAGTCTCATGAATAACAACTATTTTTTGACATGAGAAAAATAATAAACAAATGAATTAAATAATGAGAAAAAAACTCATCTCCTCCATTTTAAATATCACGTCATACCACATCTTCTCCTCAAACCTCTCAAGCCCTGACTCCAAACCAAATTATGCACAAATATATTCTAATGATACTTCTTTATGTCTGAGATAATTTGGTATTAATAAAATTCCAAAACCAATCCCCCTAATGAGGTTCTCATTAAAAAGGAATAAATAGGTAAACCCTGTTCCTTCTTCTTTCAATTTCTTGTAATGTTATTTTATTCTCTTATATTATCCTCACATTACATTGTAAATGTAGATTAACAACTCTATTATCTTATATATAAATAAATTTTTTCTTGTTTACGGAATAATTATTCATCAAATCTATTCTCCTGTCTCTATTATGTTTAATATGAGAACATCATTCGTGAGGTGCCAATTTACCACCTTCGTGGATGATTTTCTTTCATAATTCAATTCCACCATCATGTATGGTTAGTAAACCATTTTTATTGTTGACCTAAATTATATTATATGTATAAAAACCAATTTAATGATTTATTTACAGTATATATACATGATATATAACAAAAAAAATAGTTTGTGATGTTAAAAAAATAAATTAATCTAAACATTTATAATTAATGGTTTATCTAATGAATAATTCTATCTTATCAAATTAAAATGATATTTCAATATTATGTATATTCATTAATAACATATAATTTCATTTCTGAAAAACTATCCCCATTTGGAATGATTTTCCACAAATATATCTAAGTAAAATGATCATGAAACCAAAGAAACTAACACTTCAGAACGACGAAATTAAATATAATAACCGATAAAAGTTTACATAAATGAACATAACAGGATTATAAAAAATAAAATAAATGTAAAATAGGTTATGAATTAAATAATTAGTAGATTTAATTTTATTATTCTTGACATTAATATCAGGTACAGAATCATTTTAGACATAAGGTAAAGGATTATACTGACGGAAAACTAAGATTTTTATTGATAGGATGGGAAAGACAAAATTACATAAAAACAAGAAATTGAGGAACAAACAAAATCCTGGGGGTCTAAAATAATGCTGTCATTGATCATAGTTAATAAAAAACCTCACCCCTACCTGAGGAAAAGAACCAACGCTAAGAAAAGAAGACATACTCTGATTCAGTGACTCCAGACACGCTAAGAAATCTACAACTTGGTTCCCCTCTCTCCATATGTGAGTGACCTCAACTTGATTACCTAGGAACTGTCTGCACTTCCTAATGAGGTAAGAATCATTCCAAGGATAACGCCATGTACCAGATAATGATTTGTAGAGAATGAGTGAGTTGGTTTCCACTGCATTCGGCATGATGTGTCGCTCCCCGCACAACTCCAACCCCATGAGCATCGCTTGAACCTCAACCATTATGGCCTCTTACCTTCCATTAAAAGATGAGGAAGCAGTAATCAAAGATCCCCCTCATTTCCTAATGATTCCAAAACCAATCCATAATCACAGTAATTAATTATTATTTTAATTATTTATATTTATAAAAAAATTAATTTTTTCATATTATTCAACATAAATTATTCATATTCTAAATATTGAATCCATTTTATCAAATTCACATTGTAGAATGCGATGAAAAATATGTTTTCCAATTAGAAAATATTCAGTTGTATAGAAATATTTAATATCAAAATTCAATAATAATTTCATAATGATGAAATAAATTTGATTAATAAATATATAATTTATGTAATTTATCTTTTGATACCATCTTAAAAAATGTATCTTATAAATTATTTAATCGTAAAGGCTAAATTTAAAAGGAAATTAGTATTTGTTTACAATTCATCAAAAGAATAATCATTTTAGACAAATCTAAAAAGTTCAATCAATGAAAATTTTAAAATGTATATTTTAAAATGAAATTTATTTTTACTTATACATTTAATAAAATCTTTAAAAAATAATTCCATTATTTTTTCATTAAAATCAATAAAACATTATTTTTTCCAAAAATAGCATGTTCAAATCATGTATATACATTACAAAAAAATAAGTAATATTTATCCAAATATTTTCATTATATTAAAAAATTATACATAATATTTAATATATGGTTATTCCTATATATCAATATATGTTTAAAGGCAGGTCTATAATGGACATATTTGAAAAAAATAATATTAACAGCAAGTCATGGTTTATTAAAAGTCAATTTTGCGTGTATTGAAATATAAAGATGATATTAAATTTATTTTAAAAAAATTAATTAAGAAAAGGGTATATCTTTATAACACCATGGAGATGAATTTTAAACGCTAATTTTTTCAGTCATATAAATAATTATGAGTATATTTTGGCATCATCAAATCCTCGATTTCCAATGTATATTCCTCGAGCTAGTGAGGTCACCACAAAACTATGACCATGAAAGTGGTCTTATTTCTAAGAATATTGTATCTATGATATAACATGTCCACTAGTTTCTTCATATAAGAATTATAATTCTACAATGGTATGAACTTTGAAATCAATACATTTGAAGGATCAAGCTTGTAATTCTTTAGAAGATAAACATGGAATGTATCATGAAACTGAGAAGAGTTCAGTAGAGGCACCAATTGATAAGTTACCATTCCAAAATGATCATCAATTTTAAAGGGACCTATATACCTAGTGATTAATTATTACATCTTTCCATATTAGATAAAATAATTCCATGGATATATTCCTAGATGTACATTATCACTAATATTGAACTCTAGATTGCATTAATGATTATTTGCATAATTTTTCTATCAAATTTTTTTCTTCCCTGATGTGATTCTAAAAAAACTAACTTTATATTTAATTTTTTTAGTGATATCAGGAACCAATATATTTCGTTGTCCAACATAATCCCACCACATTAATTCTTTTGACTTAATTCCAATGAGTTATTCATGAGGATTAATCTGAATGCTATTATGAATATTATTTTTTGTATAAACACTCAACCAGAAGAAGGTACTGATCCCAAAAACATTATAAATCGATATAATAATATATGAACATATCTTACAGGGTTTAAATGGATCCCTTAAACTGAACATATATACGAAGATGATATGTAGTGTTGAAACGCTATTATTTATTAAGGTCATGCTAAAAAATCCCCAGAATATTTAAGTAAACCTTATATACCAGTTTGGCACAATATAATGTGGTACACCATCCGAACATTCAACATCCTTCATGTATGTACTAGAAGTGTAATCTAGAGAGAAATATTCTCTGATAATAATGATGCTTTTTGACTTTATAATGTGATCAAATAAAACCCATATAGTTTTTTCTCGTTTAGTGGTATTGTAGATTTTGGAAAAAAAATCTATGGTGATGTTTTACCATATCCATCCTGGTATAGGTTATGGTTTCAACATCCCCATAAATCTTGGACTCTTAGCATTAACTTATTTCTATTAACAAAGATACAAACTATTTGATATCTCTCTTCATTCCATCCAACCAGAAATACTATTTTAAATCTCCAAAAATAATTATAATTAAAGGATGAATATAGAATAAATAACTATGCACCTATTCAAATAACTACTTCTTTAAATTAGGTATGGATAGAACAAATACATAGTTTCTACACCTTTCCATTCCTTAAAAATAATTTTTAAACATAGTAACATTTATCTACTTCTCATACAGTTAAATATTTTTCTTGTCCATATATTAAATCGTCACTTGTATATATTGTTGAACAAACATTTGAGATAAATAATATTTCTCCCCATCATTCTAAATTTCGAGATATATTCATTTTAAATTGTGAAATATTGGATCTTTTTTATCCACATTATGGATAATCAAGAGTGATCATATTGATGCAATTCATATTCAATCTTATATACATTCATAAGGAGGTAATTTATTGAGATTTCATAATCCTATATTAGTTCTAACTATCTTATCTAGATCATTTATCATTCTTAATGTTAGAATATATAAAAAAAATTATCAGTTTGTATATCTAACATTTGTCCATAAACAAATTACTTCTTATGTATAATGATAAAATTTATATAGTTGCCTCCAAATAAAGAGATAGGTAATTCTTCTCATGGACCTTCAGTTTTCATAATCCATAATCTATAACCATATAATTTTTCATAGATAAAAATATCAATCCCTTCACTAATGAATAACAATTTATTACACACCCTTATACACTATATAGTAATTTAATCATAGGTAAACTCACTAACATTCTCATCAGTTCAATAAAATTTTACTCGCATTAATCTAAATAAAGGAACTTGGAACCCTTATGAGTTAACTTGGTGAGTAGATTTTATTTTCCTGATAATTCTCCCAAACTTGTGAATAATATAAAACCAATAAAGAAATTCATAGAATTATTTTCACAATGGTTTGTATTGGCCAAAATTCAATGGCCTTAATAATTGAGGATGCTATCAGTATACCCTCGCATGAGAATATATTACCCAAAAATTAATCCCTTTTTATCCAAAATCCAAATTTTTTAAATTTTTCATACATTTTCTCTTTCATTAGGGTCTTAAATATATTTTTTTAACTTCATGGTCTTAATTTTTTTTGAATATATAATAATATTGTTTATAATGACCCCAAAAAACTAATCAATCCAATATCTAAATACTCTATTCATTTAATCCATGAAGATAGAGAGTAAACTTGTAAGATACTATGGAATCACTATATACTCAAAAGTTTAAAACCTTGTAAGGAATATTGTCTTACTTATGTCCTCCATCATGACCCCAAAATGATGACATGAATAACGATAGAAAATTTTGTAATAGTATTGATTTTAATGAACATGATGAATAAATTCATCGATATGGGGTAGTGGATACAAATTCTTAATTATCGTCTTATTCATCTCTCGGTAGTCATTTAAGAGAAAGATCGATCCATAATTGTTATTAAAAAAATAATTTCACCCTAATATTACATACACAAATGAATAAATCCCTTCTCATTATTCTTCTAGATTTTCTTCTCCAATTACAAAAACTCAATCATGTACATTCAATAGGGAGTCTTTAAAATAGGTGAAGCATAAGATACAAATTCTATTGAGAACTCAACATTATGTTCTATTGGAATATTTGAGAATGTTTTTCATAGATACATCAACAAACTCCCGTAAAATATGTATATCATTTATGTCAAATTTGACCCCAACCATCTTAGGTTAAACTCCCCCTTTGAATATAAATCATGACCGATAAAATTGATTTGATTTCTATCAGAAGTTAATCTTTATCATCGCACCGATATGCTATCATAGGCTCGATTGGAATATCAAATGTGACTTCCCTTCCTCAAAGATTTATGTTTTATTTTATATATAGAATGCTAATTAATGATGACTACACCATCAAATTCATCCAGATCTACAATTAAAAGATTTATATGGAGTATAATCCCACAAACATTAACTGATGAAGAATAATTTACTTGATATTAAATCATCATAGCATCTTTAGTTTTCACTGATAAATCAACATATAATCCTTGAAGAGTTATTCTGATACTAATATAAAATTAATCATATTTAATCGAGTAGTTATATCAATAATTAAAAATGACATTAAGAGTTCTATAGTAGATAGCAATTGTACTATTCACCATTTTATTATAACACACCCTATTAGAAATATTTTTCACATAAGATTTTTCTCTATCTCTCTTGATAAGAGGTTAATGATGTAGATAATTATCATTAATATTAAAATATTAGAACAAGTCTTCTTAATTCCCATAATCCTTTCATTTGAAACATTGGACTATGGGTTGCACATTCTGTGGATATTTTTCCTTATTTTCACCACTAGATAACATATTCCTACTACTTTTTAAAATTCTTACCTAATGAATTACCTTTCCAAACATAAAATATTTTCCATTCATTTTAAGAAAATTTCCCACGTTTTTCCTTTCACACATTAAGCATGTAGGAAATACCATCTTGTATTATCCATGGGGTTTAGAGTTTTTTATAAATAACATCAATCCTTTCATAGTGAAACCATGCGATAGATGGGTAAATAGAACATCCATTTTTACCTTGATTTCAAAAAAATGGTTTCATGCTAACTAATAATGTACTTTATTAGAAAATCCCTTCAAATACATGGTTTTATAATTTAATGAATCTATCAACTTTACTTTCATGTTGGGTAATAATACCAGAAGACTACACAAAAAATACTATATATTTTTTCTCATAGGTACCAACAGATTCATTGTCCATCTTCTATAACATAAGAAATTCCTTCTCTAATTTCTTGTGAAGAATATTAGTAATGTAATTCGTGAATATTAATTTCATAAAATCATCCCATTCCATGTAGTCAATTTCAACTTGCTAACTTCTATTCTTGATAAGAGTCTAACATTGATCTGATTCACCTATCAAATGAAAAAAACATGAATTTTTCATAATGAGAACATTGGGGAATCGAAAACATCCTCTTAATCGTACTGATCAATAACATAGAAACTAGTGGTTCTATAGAATGATTAAAATAATGTGGATGTTTCATTATGAAGGACTCAAAAAAACATTGTTTCCCCTATTGTAGGTTTGGTAGTTCAGCTAGATTAATAGATTGAGAATGTTTTTTCTAAATTATAATGGACTTTTTTATTATAGATTTCAAAAAAATTTGATTTCCATGTTGAAAATAAATTCATTAACCATCTCATTTCCTATTAACATGTTTCTTTCATGTTCAATCCATTTAGTAAAACCAAAAAGTGTATTGCAATCAATAATAAGAAAAGTGGGTAACTACATAATCACGAAGACCTACGTATTGTATGTCTATATCATGACATGTTATTATTAATATAAGACACCTTAAGCTTATCCTAGGACATTTGCAGTCATTTTTCATGTCTTTCATGATGTTTCTTAAAAATATTATAAATTTACCAAACATATCCTCTAGGAGTGTCAAAATAGGTTCACAGTAAGGGAACACTCACTCTAAACCAGAATTATAACAACCCAGTATTAACATATATAGACAATACATTTTCCTAATTCAAAAAATATTAAACAATCAAAATACCAACAAAGGTATTATTATAGTGCCTAAAGAATCATAGAATCGTGAACATTGGTACATAAGGGTGATTAATTATCTACCAATAGATTTTTCTTAACATTCACCATTCATAGACACTTCAAACATATTACATATAATTATAACAATGGGTAATGGAATCATAAAAATGGGTGAGATCAGATTCTAAGTATGGGTAAACAATGGATACATGTTAGAATCACATTACCATTGGGGTATGAGGACATGATCATAACATTTTAAGATCATACCACAGAGATCAACGATCAAAAACATGAATTATAGAATAAATCATAGTAGTTAGTATGAAAATAATCATAAGTAAATAATGAAAATAAGACATGAAGTCATATCATAGGGATAAAATATGTAATTGTGGCATACAAAGACATATGATATCATTCCCTAAAAATTATAACTCATTGATAAAAAATATAATGTTTCTTCATGGGAACGAAACTTATTGGAGGGGAGAAACAACCATCACAAATCATATTACTTTCATTCTAATGGATTAGGATTCCTCATATTCCCATAGTAAATCAGGTTTCTTGATCTTCCAATATCATGGGGACTACACCTACTGTACATGACACACCACCATACACAGTTTCAGTCCTTTCCACCTAAGGGATTAAGTTTCTCCAACTTCCCACAGTGAATACGGTTTACCTATCTTCCAATAGTGTATCAAGCTCATCGACTTGATTCAAATAATTATCCTAGGATATATAAATATATATATAATTTATTGTAAGTAGATATAAGTCCCACCCATCACATAAAAATTATTTTTACATGTTTCATAGGATAAGAAATCATACATCAAATCATGGCCCATAAAAAGAGATGATTTCTATAAAAATGAAAACAAAATCCATGAAATGAAAATGGTATCACTAACATTTCATCACATCCAAAATTATGATAAATACATAGGTTTCATTATCATTTCATCCAATCATATCCCGTGAAAAGATGTTGTTTTCAAAATCATATAACCAATGGAAGCGAAATTCATATAATAAGAATCATTTCACCCAAAAAACACCATTCAAAAATAGATAATAATGGAATCCTTATATCATTTCCTAGAAGATCATGAGTAACATCAATGGATGTCATAAAATATTGAAAATAACTTGTAATGATAGTGTGAAGATATTTCAAGTGTAAACTATCCATTCTTCATTAAAAGTAATTTTTAAAACATAAATCCTTAATAAAACCATATTATTTGAAAAAAAAATTAAAAAACAAATAAATAAATATTTGAAAACATTTTGAAAACAATTTTACATGAAAATTTATAAATAAAACATGAATTCTTATTGAAAACTATTTCATTTAAAATACATTTCCATCACAAAAAAATCTTTAAAAGGTTTTTAATAAACACTTTCCATCAAATATATTAATAGAATCATAATATTTTTAAAACCCATTTAAATTTATATATTATTAAATAATATTTAAAATGTTTTAAAAACCATTTTCCTTGAAAACATATAAAATAATATCCAAAGCATTATTAAAACCATCTTCCATGAAAACTTTTAAAATTGCTTGAAAACATTTTTAAAAAAATCATTGGAAATAAAATTTAAAGAATGAATTTCATGAATATTAGGAAAAAAATTCAAATAAATAAATTTGTATTCTTGAAAATTAAGCTTCATGGGAATTTGGTTCATGATAATGGGTAAATCCTTACATGTAGAATATTCCTTTTGCACTATGCAATGTTTTTAAAAGTTCCTTGATCAGAAAATGACAAGAAGATTCCATATAAAAATTTTATTTTAAAAAGTAAAACATTGGAAAAAATTAATTTAATGGTAATAATAGAATAATATAATATTTTTGGAAACCTTTTAGATGCAATTGTTTTAAAGAACAATGATTTTTGAATGAATGGGGAGGTAAAGTCAAAATATCTTAAAAACACATTATTGATACTCTTATGTACAAAAGAGTGAGACAACTAGTACCATTACTTAAATGTAACGTAAATAACATGATGTTATGAAAACTATAAATAGTTCTTGAGATATGGATCATAAGGGTTCATCAATGGGATTATAATAAAATACAATCTTGATAAATTGTGAGATTGTAGCCATAAACAGTTACTTATTTGGAAACATTCGATCAAAAAAATGTAAAGAATAAAATTAAATGAAAGTAATCATATCATTAAAATCCATATATTCATGACATTTCATGTAAGGAGGATGATGAATTTCCATTAGAATAATCACCTCAAATTTGGAAAGGGAGATCACTCTGCACATCCCAAAAAAAATCCCCAATTATTTATAAGTGTAAGGAGGATGATGAATTTCCATTAGAATAATCACCTAAAATTTGGATATTTAATCATTTGGAGAAATCATATTTAGCACAAATAAATGAGAAAATGGTGAAAATCAAGCTCGAATACATGCCCATCATGAGGTATTATATTGATGTATTCCATGAAGAGTTTCCTGATTTTCCTATTTATTAAAAGGTCGAGATCTAATTTTTACACTATTACTAGATATCAACCTATATCAAAGACCCCTTATAGAATTTATATCATTGAGCTAGAGGAACTGAAGATGAAGTTATAGAATAATCTGGTCAATGGTTTTATACATCGGAGTGCTTCAACATGCGACATGCCATTTCTCTTCATGAAGAAGATGGATGGATAAATGAAACTCTTCATTAATTATCGTGACCTCAATAAAATCATTACAAGGAAAACTTATCCCCTCCCATGGATAGATGACTTGTTCGATTAGCTATGTGGGGGTAGTTATTTGTTTAAGGTGGAACTTCAGCCGAAATATCACACATTATAAGCGAGGAAAGTAGATATTCCAAAGACTGCCTTTTGAATGTGGTATGGACATAATGAGATCATAGTTATTCCCAAAGGAATCAATTATTATCCATTAATTCTCATGGAATTAAATAATAAAGTATTTAAATATTACATTCAACAGTTTTTTGTAGTTTTTATTAATTATATTTTGATACACTCCAAGTGTAAGGATGAATATGAGGAGCATTTGAATACTATTTTTAAGTCATTTTAAAGTGAGAAAATATATGCAATGTATAATAAATTGGATTTATATATGAAGGAAGTATCATTATTGGGGATTGTTATCATTATTAAAGGGATATTTGTAGACCCTTCAAAGATAAAGGCAATTGTAGAGTGGCCCATTACTAAATCTGTAATAGAAATCCGTAGTTTCATTGGTCTTCATAGGTATTACCAATGATTTTTTATGAACATATCATGATTGTATAACCCACTAACATAGCAGACTCATAAGGGATAATGTTTTGTCTATAACCGTGAATGTAATGATTTCTTCAAGGTGTTGAAACAGAAAATTATCACTGCACAGGTTCTCACACTACCAACAAGTGGGGAACACTTTGTGGTGTACAAAGAATCTTAACAGAAGGTGTTCAGATATGTACTGATGAAAAATTAACAAATAATATCATATTCCATAGGGTATATGAATATCATTTAGTAAAAGTATCACATTCAGGACCTGGTGTTGGAATTTGGGAGCATTGAGATGTAAATCTGGTGGCATTATCTCTATGTTGAGAAGTGTGAGATATATACATATCACAATATTCTCAAAAATATATTCACATTGAAGGAGATTAATGTGCACCAGCGATGATGGTCAGTGTTCATTAATGATTATTTCTGCTCAATACACCCTCTCCATGGTAAAGAAAACAAGGTAGTCAATTCTCTAAGTAGAAAAGATCCTACTTCTTTATAAATGATGAGAATTTAGAATGATCTAATATCCATTCACTTACATAGGATGGACATAAGAATAATTATTAGAGGAACATCAGTAGTCATTTCTCAAATTATTTCTCCACCATCCCTAATAGAGAAAATATAGGCTTCTCTGAGATATGATGTTGAAACTCATATTAAGGTGGAATCCCTTAGAGAAAGAAAATCCTCATAGTTGAAAATGGATTATGGTGAAGTCATGAGATTTGGGTCATGACTATGTGTACATACAATCCAAAGATATATACAGAGCTTCTAAATGATGCACGTAGCTCATCCATCCCTATTAACCAAGGGATCACAATGATGTATCTATATCTCTGTGAGAACTATTTGTGGGAAAAAATGAAAAGGATATTTCTGAATATACGTCAATGTGTCGTGTATCTTAACAAGTGAAGGCTAAAATTCAAAATTATAATGGGATTATCCAACCACAACCCATACCAACAAGGATGTGGTAGAAAATTACTGTGGACATTGTCATTGGAATTCCAAGGAAATCCAGAGGAAATAATGCTATATGGGTCAATGTGGATTGTCATACTAGAAAACTCAATTTATTTCAATTTGAGATGACTTCTAACTGGATGAAATTGCATATATATATATATTCGGGAAGTTGTAAGGCTGCATAGAGTACCATTATCTATTGTATTTGATCGAGATCTGAGTTTCACCACTATGATCTACAAAATTATACACCATGCTTTGATAACTTAGTTGAACATCAATACGGCATATCATCCTCAAACTAATGTCCAATCTCAACAAACTATTCCAAAAAATGGAAGACGCGCTAAGAGTGTGTTCTGTGGACCTTAAAGAAGGAGGAAAATAATATCTTCCACTAGTCAAATTCTCTTGCAATGATAGTTTCCACATGATTATCTAAATGGTTCAAAACGAAGACCTCAATGGGAAAACATGAAAAACATTGACATTCTTGGATAAAGTCAGTGAACATATACTGATATGACCTGAAATGGAGGAGAAGGTAAAACCAATTAAATAGCACATCAAGGATGACAAAAGTCAACAAAAGGTCATTGATGAAATTTTTTTATGAGACCTTGATATTATCATTGGAGACATGGTATTCCTCTACATATATCCATGGAAGAGGATCATTAGGTTCGGGAAAAAAGGAAAATAATGTTTGTGGTACATTATTACCTTCGAGATTCTTGATCATGGTGGAGATATAGACTATCGAATAGCACCTCCACTAACCATGTATCAAGAACACAATGTATTCCACATATCCATCTTCATGAATTACATACTAGATCCTTCAGATGTACTTAATTCAGAGGTCTTAGGGTCTGAATGTGATTTCTCATACGTGGAGAAGCCTGTGAATATATTGGGTTCTAGTGATAATTTTGAACATAAACGACTACTCTCCTAGTCAATGTACTCTAATGGAACCATAATTATGAAGAGGAAACATGGGAAAAAGATAAATAAATTTAGGACAATTAATCAGACCTATTTTAAAAATTGAATGTAAAATGAAATTCCAAATGTTAAATTTCATAAGGGGGAAGAATGTAACAACTGAAATATTTATCATCTGAAAATTCAATTCATATATATATTTGACATACTAAAATTAACATAAAATAATTCATAGAAAACAATTAAAAAAATATAAATGAAGAATGAATTAAATAAGAATATTTTTATAATTTAAGTAACTTATACAAATGAAATTTTAACATGAAATTTTGAATAGTATTGTGACAATTGTGAATATTAAACCAAAAAATAAATTATTAAACTCACCCATCAAAGAACTAATAAATTTTATCCACATTATAAGTAAAAAAATGATAATATTATATCATATAATAAGTAAATAAATATAATAAAAATTAATAATTAAGTTTAGGTATTTTTTCAGTCATAAATAGTTGATTATAATTTTAAAATTAATTTTATAAAAAATATATTATTTTCAAAAAGTGTATTCATAAATTAATATTTTGTTGTCTTATGACTATATGATAATTTCATGTGAACTAAATCATGTTTTCAAAATTTTCCAAAAGAAATTTAATTTTTAATATTATAATTTTCACTATTAAGGACGATTTTAATTAAAAATTAAATTTCTCATATTTTGAAAAATATTTTTATAAAATGATGTTAATGTTTTATTCAATGCATTAAATAATGGTTATGGTGAGTTTTTGTGATTTTTTAATGTACTATAATTTTTAGTGAACAGTAAAATATAGTAATTAACAATATATATACATTATAAGTTAAATACACCATTTCAAGATACATGAATGATTTATGAACCATTGGTTCAAACAAACATGTTCTAATTACATTATATTGTCTCAATAATCATCATTATATTTTTTCTTGAGAAAAATAATAATGTAATGAATTAAATAATTGGTAAACACCTCTCTCCTCCACTATAAATACCACCCCTCACAACCACTACTTCTCACATGTCTCCAGCCTTAGGCCTTATCTAAATTCTATAAAAATCTATTCCCAATCCCCTAAAAATATCTAGTATATTTTTTTCATAACCAAAGGAAAAAACCAAACCCCTTATGGAGGTTCTCAAGAAGAAGGAATTAAGAGGTAATACCCTCTTACATTTTCATTCATTTTTTTCATTTTCTTTTATTTTCTTATCTTCTACTCCGATACCCTTGTCCAAGTTCAATGAAATATCAAGTATATTAGAAATAATATAATTTCATCATGTTTATAGAATAATTCTTCATCATATATATTCTCCTCTTTCATTATTTTTATAATGAAAACATCATCCGTGTGGTGCTGATTTACAACCTTCATGGACGACATGATTTTATATTTCAATTTCACCATCAAAATTTATAATGAACCCATTTTCTGGTTGATACATATTTTATTATATATATTAAAACCAATTTAATTCTCTAGATCCATTATATATATATATATATTAATAATATAACCAAACTTATTTGTGATGATCAAAAAATGATAAATTCATTTAAATAACTACAATTAATGATTTATCTAATGCATCATCATCAAATTTAGAAAAAAGGTACTATAAAATTAGATAATTTCATTACTAACATATATTTTATGTTCTAGAAAGATATCATCATTATATATTATTTTCTATACACATATACAAGTAAAACAAACAAGAAAACCAATAAACTAACACTCCTAAATGATGAAATTGAATCACATAACCCATAAAAAAGACATAAATGACCATAATAAAATAATTATAAACAAAATAAATGTATATAAGGTTTATAATTAATTAATTAAGGGATTAAATTTTATTATTCTAGACTATAATTACATGTATATAGTCATTTGAGACATAAGGTATGGGATTCAACCTGAACCTCAATTTTTTCATATGGATTGTATTTATCTCTCCTTACCCCCAATGTAATTCTTATTTATATTATTATAATTAATACTAATTATGTTTATATGTCCTAAAATTATGTATTTATATCATATAATAACTCTCTTGGAGGGTAACATGTAGAGACCCAAAGCTTGATGTACATGGACATTACATTACTTTTGCGGAATACTTAACACATAACAAAAACAAACACACGAGGACCATAATAGTTTAGTGTCTTTGGAAACTCGGAACATAATCTTCTAATCATGGTGAAAGATCTTCAACATCTCCCATAAAGATCTTACCCTTTTGTTTTCTTACCTAAAACCTTTATTTATATCCTAGGGAAAAGAAAACATATAAAGGGTGAGCTCAAATGCTCAGTAAGGGTAAGCATGGAGAAAATAAAACAAACCATATTCATTTGAACATAAAAACATGAACATAATGTTAAACTTTGAAATCTTGAGTAATGACATAAAACATGGTAGTACATAAGGCATAGATCATAATGGAACATAAATAATGATAAAATAGCTTGGAAATAAAACTTGTAATAGTGGAAAAAAATTAAGCACATGATATGATTTCTATATTAGCCAAGGCATTGCTTCCAAGACCATCTTAGTGGACAAAGTCCCTTTCTGAATCAAGTTCACTCCTCGTTTCAGTCCTGTAACACTGAACCAGATTAACTTACCGTTCCAGCCATGTCTATCTCATGAGATATAAATCTTTACCCAATGCATTGGAGGTAGATATAGGTCCTACCCATCTCATAATGAAATCATTCTTACTTGTGCCACAAAATAATATTAAAACATTCATCATAACCCAAAGAATAAAATGGGTTTCATAAACATCATCCCATCATCACATAATCCATATAAAACAAATGGATATTTCATCATAATAAATGTGAAACCATATAAATCATAGAGACATTATACTTGAAACATACACATATGAAATAATGTAATCTTAGATGGAAAATGGTTTCGATAAAACACTTGAAATGAATTCTTGAGGAAAATCTCCTTTCTTCTTAAAAATCATTTTCTTTTCACAAAATGCCATGCAATTTTAAAGGAAATGGATTTTGTTTAAAATAGTCATAAAAAATTATAGATTAAGCTTCATGAAAATAATGCGTTATGAAACATTAAAAATCTGTTCAGGTCATATAAGTTAAAAATAACATTCTTCTCGTACTTTTTTCAGAAAATTCAAAAAGTACCTCGTATGGTAAACAAAAGAAAGATTCCTTCCATACGATGTGGTTAAAGTAAAAAAGGTAAAAATGACTTTAAAAATACATGGAAGAAAAGTAAACATTTTATGAAAACATTTTGAGAACATATGGACATGGATAATAAAATTAACCCCAGTAAATACTTACGAATAAACAATCTCGGATAAGAATGAGATTGGAATAATTATCCCTTACCTTAGATCCGATATGCTTTCTACGTATCAAAAACTTCTGTATAATGATTTAAATAATTTCATTTACTTATTAAAGAATCATATTCATTGTTATTATATCATATATGGTTCACTTATGACTTTATATTACCCGTTCTTTTATAAATTCCATGTTAAAGCATCGTTTTGGGTAAAATTGTTTTATTTATCATACTTGTTTCGACTTATTGTTCTTGATATTATTACTAATTATATCATTATTTAATTAATTATAGAATGTAAATCATGATTTATATATCATATATATTCAGTATATATATATATAACAAATAGATAAATGAAATGAAATACACCGTTTATGGAGACGATAGGCCGTACGTACGCATGAACGCTCTTTTCTTTTCCTTATTGACTTGAATAGAAGTAAGTAGATGACATATGTATATACAAATGTATACATAAATCTAGTAGATTAATTATGTCATATATTTCATTATTATTCATTATATATACTTTATAATCATTCTTTAATGGTTAATCATGGAAAATGAATCTCATCGCGTTCGTGGAGACAGTAGTCTGTACGTACGCACGAGCGATGATATCATTCCCATGATCATGAAATTGTATTGAATTGTATGTATAATACTTCATAATCAATATCAATTTACAATAACCATATATAGTTATTTATTTACACTATTATACCCATCCATGTAAGGTGGTGGCGGAAAACAGATTACACCGCGGCGTGGAGACGGTATTCCGTACGTACACACGCGTGGTGATTTCATTTTCCGTTGGATGGATAGAAGATTAAATAGGGTTGTTTCATATTTATAATAACATATAATTATATGAGTGATACTGATGTTATTAATTTATGATGAAACAAATAAATAATAAGAGGTAGAAGAAGAAATAAATTGGAAAGAATCAGTAAAGGATATTACATCTTCTTTGACGCGCCTCTTCTTAACCTCCACTTAAGGCACTAGAGTTGGTCTTTTGAGGAGACCAGAACCTCTATAATGTTTCTAGGGAAGTTTAGAAGAGAAATTGGCAGGAGGTTTCCGAGATTCAAGGCTCAAAAGGCTGTGAAGAGAAGAGGTAAGGGTTCCCTTTTTATAAGTGAGGAGAGGGGCACCTTTGGGAAACTTAAAATATTATATTATAATAAAGTCATATTCGGTTTATAATAGCTCAAAATTGATTTATTTAGAAGCTAAAGTGGGTATGGGTAGAAATAATATCAAAAAATACGTTTTAGACAAGTTTAGGTTACTATTTTTACCTTATCATTTAGATTTAACTCCAAGTTAAATAATTTAACTTTTACCGTGTCTTTTAGTTTTCTTACAGTATATGGTTAATAAACTTACTATAACAATCCTAAATAACCCCAAGTTGTTCGTTATTAATAAATATTTCCTTATCTAAGTCATTTGTCTGAACCTTAGATTTTTAGGAATAAAATAACAATTAGTAATATAATATTTGTTTTAAAAACTATTTTATGTCAATTTTGACACAATTTGGTACTTGATTTTTGTGAAAATCGTAACAACATGATTAGTTCAAAAAAAGTTAATTTATTCAATAATAACATGTTACATTAACCTAGAAAAGTATTGTAATTCATAAAAAGTCTCAAATTACATTTAATTGGGTATTTATAACATCAATTATGTTAATATTTCATTAATAAGGTAATTAATGCATCATCATTGTGTCATAAATAAATTAAATTATTTAATGTCTAAAAATTATAAATTAAATACCATTATGTATGAAATATTTTTATCTTTATAATGAAAATTTATAGTCGAATTTATCTTATGTATAACCCTATATTAAAATGTTTTTAGTTATTAAACTTTGATTTTAACTATTTTAACTATTCTTTAAATAAAATAATAATAAGTGTCCAAATCTAATCCAAGTGGACTTAAAGGGTAATATTTTATTCCTAAGGTTGTTTTTGGTCGAATTACAGTTATCCAATATAATTTGGACATGTGTTAGGGTAATAATAATATCATTTTTACCCTTAATAACCCTATTTACTTTTAACCGTGGTAAATAAAAGCAAAAAGTTACTATTCATAAAAAATTATTTTTATCTTATTGAACCACATTTTACTCCTTGATATTAACCATGTCTCTTGGATTTTCTAAATTCCACTCACACAAGCGGTAAAATTACGTTTTATGTAAATTTGCAAATTCCCCTAAGAGGTGGGTAAAAGACGGTGAAAAGTTCAATAAAATTTTTATATATCTAAAATTATTATAAAATGACTCCAATGAATTCATTGAACTTATATATGTATTATGTATCGATTTTTACCTAAAATAAATTTAAATAAAATAAATAATTATTTAAATAAAAATTTGGTTGTTAAATAGTAACCCAGTGTTTTCACTATTCATCAAAAATTGAAAGTTTTGAGAAAAATACCAAAAATTCACCCTAGGTTAATTTATATATTCTGAATCCAAAAATAAATCCCATTTTGAAAGATAAAATTTTTAAAATTTCAAAAAGTGAGTATTACTATTCATAACGGCTAGTTCATAATAATATTATAATAATATCTCGTTTAGTGAAACTTGGTATTGCGGACTACACATGCTATTGAATAAGGTCTTGATTGTGTGTAATGCAAGCCATGTGAGGGCTAAGTGTAGTGAAAGCTCCATTTGGTGTTGCGTATAACATAATCAAAACTTATTTTATTTATACATTAAACAAAATCCATACTTAATGTTGTGTAGAATAATTTCCACAAAACAAACTTGAAATTGTGTGTAACACGAGCCAAGAATAGTGTTGCGTGTACTGCAAGCTAATACGATGTTCCATATAGTACAAGTTAATCTTGGTGTAGTGTATAATAGAAGGCATCAAAGAAATTAATAATAATATATCTCCTAAAATCTTAGGTTGTTACATTCTACCCCCCTTAAAATGAATTCCGCCCTCGAAATTTGTCGGGGTTGTAAATGGTTTACTACTTGAAATTTTCTTTCATAGAAACCCACATCGTAAAAAGAAATACAAAAACATAATTTTAAAAAGTGAAGTATGAAACATATCGGTTACCCAAATTAACTCATCACTGGGTGTCCACATAGGAGAACATAGGTGAAAATATTGATATAGAAGAGAAATCTAACCATTAGGATCTGATGGAGAGTGTTAGAGAGTATGGCTATGAAAAATCCAACAATCACAATGCCATAAATTTGTGATGATCTAAGGTACCATCTGATTCATTGGATATATGGGCACTAGGATAACATTTTTGGTTTTCAATATTATTTCCCTAAAGTTGAAGAATTTGAATTAGAAGAAATAATTACTTTATTTCTGTATAATCTCACCATTGTTCGTGCCTTGAAAAATTTCCACTTCATTTCTTAAAGAAATGAAGTTGAATTTTTCATTCTTGAGGTGTTAGGAGATCATGTGATAGAATGATGGGTCATTCTATATGTCTCAACCAAAATGTTAGCAAAAGTTATCAAATATACATAAGTCCATCTATGGTGAGGTTAATCGTATATGATTCCAAAAATGGACTTATACTTCATCTTTCATACTGCTTAATAAAACTAGTTTCTACTAACTAGGGACTTCCTATAGGACAGTGGTAGGAAATAAAGGCCTGTCGCACTTCAGTTTTGGGTTCGATTCCCACAGCGTTGTCTAACGTGACGGGTTGTCGCTCGTCCTACGAGTTTTCCATTTTCTAAAACTATACTATTAATCATAACCAAAAGTTATAGACTTAAACAATACTATCTAATTTATAACTTAATCTATTCCAATCTTTAGGTTTATCCAAAATATTTTTGTCCAATCTCATAGTATAAAGAAAACGATTACATGAAATGTCATCTACCAAGCATGTGAATACCATAATTTATCATAAGACATATCTTGTTGGTCACATTACAAACATTTGAATACCTTAATCATGTATTCTCTTGAAAAATGAATACCCATTGAACCTTAGTGAAAACATGAATGCTGTAAAAAGTTAACTTTTTCCACATACCAAAATCCTAAAAATTCTATATACTCAAACCATGATATAACTTTGTCCTTATATCAATCATGAGCTCATGAATACTATCAAACATATTATTTTCTCCTTATCCCTTCATTATGCGCATCTCATCTACTTTCCAAAAATATTTCAATCACTTTTCATGGTTATCGGTACCATATAATTATTTAAAACCACAATGGACCAATACATAGATATTCCAATATACCATAAAAGTACCTCAACAACATTATTCTTGAATACCAATACATAAAAACTTCAATACATTCTCTTCAATGATTTTCATGGAATAATTCCTTCCTTGATTTAGAAGTAACCTCTTAGGTTAGGGCATTGAGTTATGTAATGCCCATTTTCCCCACAGACAAGACATTGAACTCCATAATAGTCTGTCACTCTATGACCCTTCTCTCCACACAGATAACATCTTCCCCTCCATTTGATGTATTCTTCAAGGTTCTTCTTCCCTTCTTTAGAAATATCAATCTTCCTTTCTCTATGATCCTCACCATGAGAATATGCATAAAAGTCCATATTCCTCTTATTTGATCAATTAGGAATACCACTAAAGTTCACCTTGTTAATCATATATAGCGATGCCTAATTTGGCATAATCACAAAATATTTCTTTCTAGGAATTATGAAATTTAGTTTCTCATAGTCACCAATTTTTTCATTGGAATCAATTTTAACTGAATTCCTTCTCGTTCCCTCCATTGAAAAAGACCAGAAATCGTAGTGTAAGAAACAGTTAAAATAACGAGGAACCACATAATCATAAAAAGTAACTTATGGGATGTCTAACATATCACATATTCTTTAATCCATGACAACCTAGGTTCACCCTAGGTTATTCATGATCGTCAACATAATTCTAGAACTGTAACCTATTGTTATTCTAAACCTTAGGGACATCCCTAGACATACCTTAGAAATATCTTTAGGGATCTCACTAAAGTTCTCGGATCCTAGTTTCCAAAGGTTGACTAAACCTTTCCTCTGATACCAACTGTAGAGACCCAAAGCTTGATGTACATGGACATTACAATACTTTTTTGTAATAATTAATACATAACAAAAACAAAAACACAAGGACCGTAATAGTTTAGTGTCTTTAGAAACTCATAACATAATCTTCTAATCGTGGTGAAAGATCTTCAACCTCTCCCATAAAGATCTTCCCATTTTGTTTTCTTACCTAAATCCTTTCTTTATATCCTGGGGAAAATAAAAAATATAAAGTGTGACATAAAATGCTTAGTAATGGTAAGAACGGAGAAAATAAGAAAACCATATACATTTGAACATAAAAACATGAACATAATGTTTAAACATCGAAATCTTGAGCAATGACAAAAAACATGGCAGTACATAAGACATAAGTCATAATGAAACATCAATCATGATAAAATAGCTTGGAAATAAAACTTCTAATTGTGGAAAAACATTAAGCACATGATATTATTTCCATAGTATCCAAGGCATTGCTGCCAAGACCATCTTAGTGGACAAAGTCCCTTTCTGAATCGAGTTCACTCCTCGTTTCAGTCCTGTAACACTGAACCGGATTAACTTACCATTCCAGCCATGTTTATCTCATGAGATATAAATATTTAACCAATGCATTGGAGGGATGTATAGGTCACAACCATCTCATGATGAAATCATTCTTATATGTGCCACAAAATAAACTTAAACCTTTCATCATAACCCAAAGAATAAAATGGGTTTCATAAACATCATCCCACCATCACATAATCCATATAAAACAAATGGATATTTCATCATAAGAAAACTAAACCCATGTAAATCATTGAGACATTATACATGAAACATACACATATGAAATAATGTCATCTTAGATTGAAAATGGTCTTGATAAAACACTTGAAATGAATTCTTGAGGAAAATATCATTTCTTCTTAAAAATCATTTTCTTTTCACAAAATGCCATGCAATTTTAAAAGAAAAAGATTTTGTTTAAAATAGTCATGAAATCTTTTAGAGTAAGCTTCATGAAAATAAGGTGGTATGAAATCGTAAAAATCTGTTCATGCCGTATAAGTTAAAAATAACATTCTTCTCATACCTTTTGTCAGAAAAGTCAAAATGTACCATGTATGGTAAACAAAAGAATGATTCCATCCATATGATGTGGTAAAAGTATAAAAAGGTAAAAATGACTTTAAACATACATGGAAGAAAAGTAAAAATTTTATGAAAACATTTTGAGAACATATGTACATGGATAATAAACATAACCCCAGTAAATACTTATGAAAAAACAATCTCGGATAAGAATGAGATTGGAATAATTATCCCTTACCTTAGATCTGATATGCTTCATACGTATCTGAACCTCCTGTATAATGATTTAAATATTGTCATTTACTGATTATATAATCATATTCATTGTTATTATATCATATATGGTTCACCTATGACTTTATATTACCCGTTTTTTTGTAACTTCCATGTTAAAGCAGCGTTTTGGGTAAAATCGTTTTATTTATCGTACTTGTTTGGACTTGTTGTTCTTGATATTATTACTACTTAAATCATGATTTAATTATTCCAGAATGTAAATAATGATTTATATATCATATATATACATTATATATATATATATAACAGATAGATAAATGAAATGAAATACACCGTTCATGGAGACGGTAGGCCGTACGTACGCAAGAACGCTGTTTTCTTTTCCTTATTGACTTGAATGAAAGTAACTAGATGACATATATATATATATATGTCTATATATAAATAAATCTAGTAGCTTGATTATGTCATATATTTTATTATTATTCATTATATATACTTTATAATCATTCTTGAATGGTTAATCATGGAAAATGAATCTCATCGCGTTTGTGGAGACGGTAGTCCGTACGTACGCACGAGCGATGATATCATTCCCATGATCATGGAATTGTTTTAAAGTGTATGTATAATACTTCAGAATAAATATCACTTTAAAATAACCATATATAGTTATTTATTTACACCATTATACCCATCCATGTAAGGTGGTGGTGGAAAACATATTACACCACTGCGTGGAGACGGTATTCCGTACGTACGCACAAGCGGTGATTTCATTTTCCGCAGGATGGATAGAAGATGAAATAGGGTTGTTTAATATTTATAATAACATGTCAGTATATTAATGATACTAATGTTATTAATTTATGATGAAACAAATAAATAAGAAGAGGTATAAGAAGAAATAAATTGGAAAGAATCGGTAAAGGATATTACCTCTTCTTTGAAGTGCCTCTTCTTAACCTCCTCTTATGGAACTAGAGTTGGTCTTTTGAGGAGACCATAACCTCTAAAATGTTTCTAGGGAAGTTTAGAAGAGTAATATTTAGGGTTTGTCCGAGCTTCAAGGCTCAAAAGGGTGTGAAGAGAAGAGGGAAGGAGTACCCTTTTTATAAGGGCAGAGAGGGGCACCTTTGGAAAAACTTAAAATACTGATTTATAATAAAGTCATATTCAGTTTATAATAGCTCCAAATTGATTTATTTAGAAGCGAAAGTGGGGATGGGTCAAAATACTATCAACCAATAGGTTTTAGACAAGTTTATGTTACTATTTAAACCTTATCATTTAGATTTAACTATAAGTTAAATAATTTAACTTTTACCGTGTCTTTTAGTTTTCTTACACTATATGGTTAATAAAATTAATATAACAAGCCAAAATAACCCATAATGATTCATTATTAATAAATATATCCTTATCTAAGTAATTTTTCTAAACCTTATATTTTTAGGATAAAATAAAAAATTAATAATATAATATTTGTTTTAAAAACAATTTTATGTCAATTTTGACACTATTTGTGACTTGATTTTTGTGAAAATCATAACAACATGATTAGTTAAAAAAAAAGTTAATTTAATCAATAATAACATGTCATATTCACCTATAAAATTAGTTTAATTCATAAAAAGTCTCAAATTACATTTATTTGGGTATTTATAACATCAATTATGTTAATATTTTATTAATAAGGTAATTAATGCATCATCATTGTGTCATAAATAAATTAAATTATTTAATGTCTAAAAATTATAAATAAAAAACCATTATGTAGGAAATATTTTTATATTTCTAATGAATATTTATAGTCAAATTTATCTTATGTATAACCCTATATTAAAAATTGTTTAGTTATTAAACTTTGATTTTAACTATTTTAACTCTTCTATAAATAAAATAATAATAATTGTCCTAATCTAATCAAAGTGTACCTAAAGGGTAATATTTTATTCATAAGGTTGTTTTGGGCGAATTACACTTATCCAATAGAATTAGGACATGTGTTAGGGAAATGATAATATCATTTTTACGCTTAATTACCCAATTTACTTTTAACGGTGGAAAATAAAAGTAAAAAGTTACTATTCACTAAAAAATATTTTTATCTTATTGAACCGAAATTTACTCCTTGATATTAACCGTGTATCTAGAATTTTTGAAATTCCACTCACAGAAGCGGTAAAATTAAGTTTTATGTAAATCTGCAAATTCTCCTAGGAGTTGGGTAAAAGACGGTGAAAAATTCAATAAAATTTTTATATATCTAAAATTATTATAAAATGACTCCAATGAATTACATTGAACTTATATAGGTATTATGTATCAATTTTGACCTAAAATAAATTTAAATAAAATAAATAATTATATAAATAAAAAGTCAGTTTTTAAATAGTAACCCAGTGTTTTCACTATTCATCAAAAATTGAAAGTTTTCAGAAAAATACCAAAAATTCACCCTAGGTTAATTTTGATTTTCCAAATCCAAAAACGAAGTCCATTTTGAAAGATAAAATTTATAAAATTTCAAAAAGTGGGTATTACTATTCATAACAACTAGTTCATAATAATATTATAATAATATCTCGTTTAGTGAAACTTGGTATTGCGTACTACACATGCTATCAAAGAAGGTCTTGATTGCGTGTAATGAAATCCAAGTCAGGGCTGTGTGTAGTAAAATCTCCATTTGGTGTTGTATATAACATAATCAAAACTTATTTCATTTATACATTAAACAAAATCTATACTTAATGTTGCGTAGAATAATTTCCACAAAACAAACTTGAAATTGTGTGTAACACGAGCCAATAATAGTGTTGCATATACTGAATGCTAATACAGTGTTGTGTATAGTACAATATAATCTTGGTGTAGGGTATAATATAAGACATCAAAGAAATTAATAATAATATATCTCATAAAATCTCGGGTTGTTACATAACACGTGTTTTTGAAAGGCCCCCTTTTCAATTCTTCCCGTTATGCAGGCCTGATTCAAAGGAACTTCTCGATTTATTTCCCTCTTCCAAGAGGACTCTATAAATAGTTATAAACCACCATTATTTTTCTAAAATCAATATATTTATTATGAAGAAATATTTTATCTCATTAATTGTTGTATGAAGACAAATATTACATTTTTCATTACATTCTCTATAATAGTATCTATAAACAACACTAAAATGTTTCATTTCTAATGTTTCTTAAATAATAATATTTCATGTATCCACATAGATTGGAAATAAATTATTATTATCCATGAATATTTTTCCTTATTAAATTCCAGGTATTTTTTGAATAAATTATTTCATGGATGAATTTATAATGTGGTCATTTTTATTCCTTTTGAAAGAATTATGATACCCATTTATTTCAATGGGAAACAATAATATTTATTATTCATTTGGAACACATATTAATGAATATGTTACCATGGATGTTCATATATAGAACTAGAATTCCTATAGTATTGTATAGTCTAACGAGATGTCATGTTGTGACATAGAGTGAACCTGATTCCTTTAAGGGTATTTTACACAATGTTATATAGTCTTAGAAGTTGGAATTGACACATGTTTATGTCATGTTATTTGTTTTTTATACATTCCTAAAATTCCATGTTTACATGGTCCCATGTTGTAAATGTTTTTCTTACTTATTTTTACTCATTTTCCATGACTTTTATGTCATAACATTATGATTTCTAACCCATGTCCTATGTTTTATTCTTATTCCTATTTCCTTCCTAGGTTTTTAGTTCATCCCTCTCATTCATGTATTCCCTAGGTTATCCTATAAAGATATATGAGGCCAATGGATGTTAGGATATCATTATAGGAACTAAATAAAATATTTTTTTTCATGATGTTTGATTTTCTACCAAATTTTCTAAATACACTAAACACTACGATCCATGGGTGTAATTTGATGTTTAATTATCCATTAAATAATGTAATAATATTATTAAAATGTTTGGGTTGATATAATATCCCACTATGTTCTTCATGACTAGAAAAAATCTTAGATATATAAAACATAATACATATATTCATAACCTTGGGGAAACGAAGAAGAAAAACTGGAGAAATTAGATTATTGTTATCCGTAATCAAGGGAAAAATTTAAGAATAAACATGAGGATATGGGAATGAGAACATTATAATGAAATTATAATATCGCATATTCATATCAAAGATTCTAAAAATGAATCATGGAATAAATCATTTTAGTTAATAATAAATGAATCATAAGGAAATAAAGATCATATGCCATGACAGAATAACATAAGAATAAAAAATATAATTGTGGTATACATTAACATGTCATATCATTCCATATAGGTTATGAATAATTTATATAGGTTATCAAGGAACATTATCTAACTGCACTAACTGGGTGGGAAACACCACCATCCCCGATCAAGGTCTTTTCCATATAGGAGATTAGGATTCCGTATCATCCCATAATGGATTGGGTTTCCTCATTTTCCAATATCAAGTTGACTAAAAGTACTTTACAAGACCAAAAACCATTACCAATCACTGTGTATTACATATAAGTGATTAGGCCTCCTAATAATCCCATTTTGGATTCTATTTTCCCATATTACGATAGTGGATCAATCCCATCAACTTGATTCACAAAATTATATCCTCATTTATAAATCATTACCCAATACATTTAAGGGAGATATAGGTATCACCCATCTCATAATGAAGTCATTAATACATCTGAAAAAGATGAAAAAACATTCATCGTATCATTACCCATAAAAAGATACGTGTTTTATAGAAATCAAATCAAAACCCATTAAATGAAATGGGTATCACTAAAATTTCATCACATCATATCCTATTGAAAACATATATGTTTCATAATCATTTCATTGAAGAATAACCTTTGAAAAGAAGTAGGTTTCAAAAGAATATAACTGGTAAAAGGGTAACAGTTGTCATAACCATTATTCCATCAAAGCATAAACCATTCATGAATGAATATTAATTTAACCATAAGATTTTTTCCAATATGGGGATGAGTAACATCAATATATTTTATTTAAGATTTAAATTAACATTGAATGATATTTATAAAAAAAATTTGAGGACTGTATCACTAATTATTTGAAATAATTTTTTAATACATAAAACCATTCGAAAAAAATTTGTTTGAAAATAAACACGAAGAAATATAATTAATTGTATAAGATCATTGGGAAAATATATTTCTTTGAAAACATATAAATATATCATGAATTCATTTTAATAACAATTTCATATAAAATGCATTAAAAAAATATAAATAAATATTAAAATGGTTTTGAAAAATAATTTTCCTCAAAATATTATAATGAAGATTGAAAATTTTTTGAAAACAATTTTACACAATTAAATATTAATGCAGCATGGAATAATTTTGAAAACCATTTTCCATGAAAACTTGTAAACGAATGTTGAATTCTATTTAACATCAATTTTACTTGATAAATTATAAAATTGCATGAAAACATTTTGAAAACCATTTTAATTGAATATAAATTTAAATATTGAATTTACATAATTTTAGGAAACATAATTCCTTTTGTTAAATAATAATTTTAATGAATCTTTAGGGGAATGCCTTTCATAATGGTGGGTAAATCAATACACCATGAACATTAGTTTTTCAATGTAAATAGTTTTGAAATGTGTATTGAACAAAAAATTGTAAGATGATTACATATTAAACAAAATTTTGTATAAAATTTTAAAAAATTGGTGAAAATATCTTATAAATAATTAAGGAGAATAGTAGAATATTTTTGGAAACATTTTATATGATATTATCTTGATGTTAAAATGATTTATGACTAAAGGGATAGGTAAAGTCAGATATGCTTAAAAACACTTTCTTCATCATATTATATACCAATGAGTAAAAAAATTGTACCATTACATGGATATAACATGAATAACCATAGGCTAAGAAAAGTCATAATAGATGTTGATATATGAATCATAATATTACATCTTGGAAATTATAATCATAAACAATCTCTATAAATGGTGTGATTTTTTTCATAAACATATACTAAATTGGTAATTATGGATCACATAAAATTGGAATTATTAAAATTAAATTCATCTTAACATATAAAAAAATTAAATATATTAATTATATAATATTTGAACTTCCTTATATACACCTCATGGAAAAATATAGGAGTATAACATGGCTTCTGTCTAAAATAATGAAAATTGTGATTAAATCACTTTACCGAGTTAGTATCTTTTGAAACACAGACCTCATGAAAAAAATATAATAAAGTGGATATTTATATATAGATAAATTAATTTATAATAATTATATAATGCATCTATTATTATTATACACACCACAACAAGGAAATTGGTGATGATTAAGGCATGTATCTCATGAAAATAAAATGCGAAATTAAATCCCCATACATTACGTATTTACTCACTTCTTAATCGTAAGAACCCATTATATAATAAATATATGTTTATTAAAAGTATTTTATTGGAAAATATTAATATATATAATTATATATATGGTTTTTAGGACTTTATATTACCCCTTGTTAAAAATTCTTTGTTAAGGTTAAGCTTCATGTAATATTCACTTTTTTCACAACTATCTTAATTTGTTTTATCGTTGGTCCTTATACTAATATCATGATTTAAATAATTTAATTTATTATGTAAATATAATTAATATTTATTTTATGTGTTTTATAAAATTCCTTATAATATAGAAGTATTAAATGTAATACACTGTTCCGGGAGATTGTAGGACGTATGAATGCATGAATGATGCTTCCTTTTATTGATGTGCTGAATGAAATAAATTAAATGGAATATATGTATATGTATATATTTATATAATATCATTAAATTAGAATTATTCTACCACATATATCATATTTATTCTCTAACCATAACCTCAATATGTTCCATGTAGTGTGTGAATGAATCACATCGCTTTTAGGGGGTGGTAGTCCAAACTTCTTAAAATGAAATTATCATATTTACATAAGATGAAAATAAACTGGACATGTAATTAAATATTCATAAATACATTGTAAATATAATATATATCTAATATAAATATATTTTCCATCATAGTTTCTACCATGAGAGGTGGTAAAGGAAAAAATGAATCGTCATCTTTTCGTGAGGTGACATTTCTCCATACTCATAATCAATACATTTGTTACACATTAGATGGAAGTATGTATAAGTGTTGGTAAAAATAATCTGAAAACCATCATTTTGTATTTAGGATACATATTTTCCAAAAAAATCATGGAATAAGGTTACTTTATGGGGTGGATAATGTAAATAAATTAATGGAGCTTGAGAGAGGGTGTTGCCTCTTAATCAGGTAACACCTTTTGGTTTTCACCAATGGGATTCCTAGGAAGGGATTCTAACAAAATGGATTATTCAATAAGGAATGTAATGTTTTTGGGAATTTTATTTGTTATATCTTGTCCAAACATTAGTGTTTTTATAGGTGTTAAGAAGAGGTAGAGGTGCTAGAATTTTATAGGGAAGGGAAAGGACACACATGAAGATTTTGAAAAAGGATAGGTGTACCCATGTTTTTACATAAAAATATTCCTAAATAAAATAAATAACTAAATAATGTTAGTTTTTGGGGTTAATATGTCTATTATATGGGTTTTGGTGAAATTGATATTTCTTTTGGGACCATATGATAAAGTTTAATTATCTTATTATGCATAATTTTACTTTAATCGCTCTAATTAATTTGAATTACATTCTATCACGCCCCGTCCCCCGAGGCCTGTGTCATGACTACACCAAGACCGCCTTCCATAGGCTAGGGGATGGTGACTAGCATTGAAAGTCATACTACCTAAAACGGGAAGGCATTACCTTTATTCTTATACAAACACATGGTCCAAGAACAGGGAAAAAAGAAACTATGAAGTAAACTACTGTATTAAAAGAGTTATGAAAGTAAAAGGGGCTAGAGTACAAGCCCAACTATAAAGGTAAATGTACAACTGAAAATAAAATACAACAGAAAGAATAAGGAAAACAACTATTGGGTTGTCCCCTGAGGATCCTAACTGAAGGGTAGGTACAGATCGCCTCCTCATCACTCCATGTCTGCTCATCTTCTCTACATCACGTCATGCTGAATAGTCCACCTATGAGTACTGTCTAGTCCGGGATCCCTCAGCCTCAATCAATGTTGTACATCGTCTGCACAAGACACAATAAGGTGCGAGCGAAGCCCGTGCAGAGGTGAGTATAAAGATACTTAGTAGGGACCCCGTGACCCTGAAGATCTCCTAGAATTACACAATGAAAACCTACAGGGTTACAAAACGAAGTTAAATTACCACATAGGTAGAGTACCACAAAGAATAACCTCAGTCACAAGCAAAAAGTGGAGACAACTCACACCAAGATTTATTATAGGGGTAGTAACAAGAAACATTCCTAACACCTCGGCTGTGGAAGATCTCCTCCTCTAAAAATTACAGTGGGCCTACCGTGTTACACATAGGTTCTTCCCACTAACCTTGGACTACTGAGTTACTCCTCCTATCGAGTATCATGGGTCTACAACATCACACAGAGGCGCTCCCCACCATGGGTCTGTTGCGTCACACAAAGGCGCTCCCCCTCGTGTCCTGATGAGGTACTCCTCCTATTGAGTACCATGGGTCTACCGTGCCACACATAGGTGATCACCACCATGGGACTGCCGCGACACACAAAGGCGCTCCCCACTAGACCAGTCAAGTCACTCTGAGTCGAAACAGTCAACAGTCATTAAGTCTCATCCAGTCGCATGGTTCTGTACGTATCACACATTAGAAAACCGCTCCCAAATCCATATGTCATACCTCAATAGCCCTGAAGTTCCATGAAAAAGTAACCCAAAGGTCTGTCACATCAAAAGAGACCCAATGCAATAGACGATGTGTCAATCAGACGCTCAGTCTGTTAATTATTAGCGTTTCCGTCCTGAGGGCCCGGTTGGATTCGGGGTCCGATCCATCCTGGCCATACTCTAAACTTATCCAAAACACATATAGAGTATATCAAAAGGACCATCTTGATCCAAGGATTCTATTTACACAGACGGTTTGTCAAACGGACGTCTGGTTCTCATGTTATGGAAAAAAACGTAATACTGGGCCCAGATGGGCCAGGGTCCGGTCCAACTTGGCCCGACCCGGTTCAGGTCGACCCGACCCATTCTAGGTCTAGCTCGGATGGCCTGGGCCTTAGTGGGCCCAGTCCACTGGATGTGGTCCATCCCTGCTCGCAAATGGTGAGGCCCGTTACTGTGTCCCGCTGGGTGGGTCGCGGTGCGGCCCACGGTGTGGCTCGCGGTGCAAGCTCAGGGAGGGGCCCGTGGTGCGGGGCGTAGTGCGGCATGTGGTGCGATGCATGGTATGACGCACGGGTGGACCACTGGATGGCCTCATGGTGCGACCTGGCTAGCAAGTGGGATCGCTCGGCGATCCCGCATGGTGCGCCTTGGCCGACCGAAACTGCTGGCCGTTCTTCCTTCCAGCGGGGTGACAACGCCACTGTCCACCTACGTCTGGCTAGGTGTCGACCGCCATCTACCTTTGTCGTGTCCCGGCGGCCATGGCCTCCTGGTCCACCGGCGGCACGGACGTGCGCCGCCGCTCCACCATGTGGCCGGCTGGTTGGCGGCCGCCTTCCTGCTCCGCCGCCGCCAATAGGCCGCAACCTTCTCTTTAATCGGTGGCGTGGACGCGCGCCGCCCTTCCTTCCATGTCGTTGCCTAGGTGTCGGCCATATCCTTCTTCCACGAGCCATTGCAACTTCGTTCCAAGCCCAAAAAATTATATGATCGCATATTCGCAATCCTTGTGTCGAGGGATTCACGTCCATATATCGCGCTCAAAAAAAATATGTATTTCTAGCGCCAATAAATATTATGGGGTTGAAGAACACACGAATAATGCACGAAGAAATAAAAGGAAGAGAAGCAACGTTTATGTGCTGAATGATGGCAATGTTCGTTTGGCCATCATTTTCACGACCCGTCCTTGGGGCCCATACCGTGACTACCCCAAGCCCACCTTCCATAGGCCAGAGGCTGGAGACTAGCACCAAAGGTGTAAATCCTTATAAAAAGGGAAAGCATTGCCTTTATATAGTAAACAAACACAACAGAGTACACAACAGAAGTAAGCACTAAGTAAACTGAGTACAAAAAGTAAGTGCTGAAAAAGTAAATGAGCCAGTATACAAAACCAACTGAAAGTACAGTACAACAGAAAGCAAGTACAATTTAAAAAGTGACAAAAACTAAAAAGGGAAGCTCCTAAAATGTCCACCGAGAATCCTACCCGAAGGGAAGGTACAAATGTCCACCTCATCACTCCACATCTATCGGTCCACTCTGTGTACATCCTTCCAAGTGGTCCACCTCTGGGTATCGTCCAACTCCACAAGTCTCTACCACGATCAGTGTTTTCCTTCATCTGCATCCAACACAACGTAGTGCCGGCATAGCTCGTGCAGGGGTGAGTATAACAATACTCAGTAGGGACCCCAAGACCCCCTAAGGTCTCCCAGAATCCACAAAGGATAACCCACAAATAAAAGATACAATCACGAAGTATCAACCAACTCTACTTAGGTATATGCCGATACATATACCTAAGTCATCAATTCCAGTTCAGCTCTAACTCTCGAGCCCTAGCACAACCCAGTCCACAGAGGAAAGCAAGTCGATCACATCGATGATAATGATTGAAATTCAAGACTCAGCTCACATAGGTATAAATCTTTCGTAAAGTGATAAAGATGATCAGATGTAGTCGTTGATTCATCTATGATGTTGGACCCACATAGGATACTAGACCAGCTAAGCTATCGGACCCACGTAGGATACTAGACTAGCAACTCTGTCGGACCCATGTAGGATACTAGAACAGAAGTCAAACTGTCGGACCAACATAGGATACAAGAACAATAACCATCGTCATTGAACCCACAGAGGATTATGGTACGGTAGACATCGTCGCTGAACCCACAGAGGAATCCAGTACAGTAGTCGTCGTCGCTGAACCCACGGAGGATTCCAGTACGAGAATCGTTGCAGTCACAGCAAGCTCTAGGGTTCCCGCACACAGCACGCTCAATTCCGAGAGGGTATGCTCCTAGAGAAAAGGGGTCGATACATCAATGGTCATGAAGTCCAGAGTTGATGTATCCCGAAGTTCTGTCTCATCAAAAGGATCCTAACGCGATAGACGACGCGTCAATCGGACGCCCGATCTTAGAGTTATTAGTATTTTTTCTCTGGGGCCCGGTTGGAAATACACTCATTCCAAACATGGCCATTTTCCAAAGTTATCCAAAACTCAGTTAGAGTATCTCAAAAGGACCACCACGTCATGAGGGTCCTAGTGCCGCAAATGGCGCGTCGATCGGACACGCGGTCTTATAGTTATTCATTTTTAAGTGAAAATGGGCCCGGTCTGTTAAGCCCAGTGGGCTAGTGGGTCGGGTCGATCCGGTTTTGGTTGGTCCGACCTGACAGAGAGTCAGACCGGCCTGGTGAATCGCATGGCCCAGCCTGAAGGGGTGCATCTCGGCCTGGTAGGGTGCGCCTGGCCCGGCCCAGCTCGGCGCGGCAAGACCCAGCCCGGAAGGGCGTGGCCCGGCTGGCCGAGCGGTCCGAGGGGGGGGACCCCACGCTTTCATGAACCGGCGGTGCCACCCTCCAATCCGGCCTCCCGAAGCAGGCCGGTCTTTCCGGTGCAAGCGTCCTGCTCGGGCGGGCCACAGTCCTGCTGCGCGGCACCTTCGGGTGTCACGGCTCCTTCACCCGGCCGACCGATGAGTTGGACAATTCACCGCAGAAGCGGCCCACGGAGCGTGGGCCGTGGTCCTTCGCAGCGTGGCGCCGCGGTCTTTCTTCGGCCTGACTGGTTTTAGCTGGCCGATTGTTCTTCAGCCGAGCGGCCCGCAGTTGAGGGTCTTGATTCTTCCGCATGCGGCTGGCGCGCGACCACTGCCTTCGTTCGTCACCAATTTTCTATCATGTTCTCCATCACAAACAAAATAGACTATGGAGGGTCTTCGGGCAGTGTGCGTTCAGCCCACACCCTCTACATTAGGTTGTAGTAGTTGGCCGAATACAAACTATGATTTTCAACGAAGAACTAGGTACAACATAATCACTTCAAATTGAACAAACCCCTACCTCGAAATAAGGTTCGCGGTAGTCGGGCGTCATAGAAGACGACATTGTGGGGAGACGACGTTAACTCGTTGATGTTGGGGAAGAAGGAGCCGAGGATGGTGCGTCGCCGACGTTCATTGCAAGTGGCTGGTTCTTCTTTGGCTTGGATGAAGGTCAAAAGAGACGATCGTCGTTCTTCAGCGGTTCTTTGATGGAAGGACGGTGTTCTTCAACAAAGAGGAACTCTCTCTTCAATTTATCAAGAGTTCTCCCAAAAATCCTCTCAACACAACAAGTGCCAAAATAAAATAATAGTTAAGGCTATTATTTTATTAACACATGTAATTCAAAATTCAAACCACTTTAATTAATCAATTATAGAACAATTCAATAATTAAAAGTGTTTTCATAAAATTAAAGGTAGTGGGAAAGGTTGACAGATCACAATAAATTAGGAGGATTTGTCAAATAATTAAAGAAGGGAAGAGTTAATGGGGGGGGGGGTTTAAGGGGAGTTATAGGGAGATGAAAGGTTTAGGGCACGTGTGGGTCCCAACACACTAAATCCTCTCATGGGAGGTTAAGTAGGTGTGGGCCCCAATTATAACTCCCATTGGGAGGAAATAACTACCAGATATAAAATAAAATTGTGTTCCAAAATTTTATTTATTTTATTCTAAATCCCCAAAATTAACTTTCAACCCGCATAAAACACAACTGTGGTAAAGGTCCCCTTAAGAGAATACCGAAGCTTCGAGTTCATCGGTCCACTCGAAATTCAATTCCAAAAACCGATTCAAAAGATAGAAAATCTCGCTCTTACGTTCACTGAAAGTATTCGAACAAAACTTCAGAAATTAATTCCGGTCACACCGGGCCTCAGAATCAAGTGCCGTCAAAAACCGAAGACTCATAAAATTCCAAAGTATTTATGAAAAAATTTTCCTTGAAATTTTCGGGTCATTACATTACTCCCACCTTAGGTATTTATGTCCTTGTAAAGCTACATCACACACTAGGGAAACAAATGAGGGTACTGTACATGCATCTGAGCCTCCCACTTCTAAGTGCTCTACTAGAGGTTCCCGTGTTGCCAGTGAATGCGCACCAGAGGAATCCATCGTCCACGTAGGACCCGCTCCTATCGATCCTCAATCTCCACCCGGACCTCCATAAATTTCGCCCAGTCATTGATGTTCAGCTCCCCGTGATAGATGATGTGGGATGGGTCATGCACGTATCTCCTCAGCTGAGATACACGGAAGGCATCATGCACCCTGTGCAACTGAGGTGGAAGGGCCAGGTGGTAAGCCACCTCGCCTACTCTGCCGAGGACCTGGAAAGGTCCGATGAAATGCGGAGATAACTTTACGCCCTGGCCGAATCTCCATAGACCTCTTCGAGGTGAGACCCGTAGGAAGATGCGGTCACCATCCTCAAACTTCAGTGGCCTCCGTCTCCTATCAGCATAAGACTTCTATCTACTCTGTGTAGTCTTCATTTGCTCCTAGATGATCTACACCTTCTTCATCATAGCCTGAACAATCTCTGGTCCTACAAGTGCTGACTCCCCAGGGTCAGTCCAGCACAGGGGTGATCTGCAAGGTCAGTCGTACAGTGCCTCGTAAGGGGAAATCCCGATGGTGGAGTGGTAACTATTATTGTACGCAAACTCCACCAAGGGTATGTTGTCCTCCAAGCTGTGACCAATGTCGAGGAAACATGCACATAGCATGTCCTCGAGATTCTGAATGGTCCTCTCAGTCTGACCATCCGTCTGAGGATAGAAGGTGGTGCTCAAGTGAAGCTATGTCCCAAAGGCCTCCTATAACCCCTTCCAAATCCGGTAAGTGAACCGAGCATCCTGATCGGAAATGATAGTCATTGGAACACCATGAAGCCGTACGATCTCTTGAATGTAGAGGCGTCCCAAGCTCTCTACTGAGCCCTGCTCTCGGATCAGTAGGAAGTGGGCCGACTTGATGAGTCGATATACGATCACCATGATGGAGTCATGTCCTCTAGATGTACGTGGAATCCCCATCACGAAATCCATGGATATCCCATCCCACTTCCACTCTGGAACCTCTAAGGGTTGTACCAAGACTGCTGGTACCTGGTGTTCCGCCTTCCCTTGCTGACAAGTGAGGCATCGTGAAATGAACTCTACTACAACCTTCTTCATACCCAGCCACCAGTGCTATCGTCTGAGGTCCTGGTATATCTTTTCTACTCTTGGATGTACCACTAGAGGGGAAGTGTGAAACTCCCTCTGCACTTACTCCTGCAGTGCAACTGGTACCATAGTACGTCCTCTAAAGAGGATGACGTGCTACCCTCCTTCAAAAAATCCATAAGGCACCTGCCCTGTGGATATCTGAGCACGTCACATCTCTTAATCAACGTCCCCATGCCGTGCCTCTCTGACTTGATAAAGGAGTGGAGTGACTGTGAGAGACTGTAGAAAGGATTCTTTATCTCTATCCTTGAAGGATATCTGCAATGTGGCTAGCTACTCCGTCACCTCTCTTAGTAGCTGAATGCCTGATCTCTTGTTGAGAGCATCAACTATAACTTTACCCTTCCCAGGAGTATAGACTATCTCAATGTCATAGTCCTGGAGGAACTTGAGCCATCACTGCTATCTCCGGTTCAGGTCCTTCTACAAGAAGATGTATTTGAGACTCTGGTGGTCAGAGTAGACTGTAAAGCGCTCTCCCATCAGATAGTGTCACCACATCTTCAATTCAAAGACCACTACTGCTAACTACAGGTCATGGGTAGTGTAGTTCTGCTCATGCTGTTTCAACATCCGTGAAGCATACACGATCACTACTCACTCCTACATCAGGACACACCCATGTCCAGTCCCTGATGCATCACAGTAAACTACGTACCCAATGCCCTTCTCCAGCAATCTCAGGATGGGCGCACTGATCAACCTATGCCTCAGCTTATGAATGCTCTGATGAAATCTATCTAACCATACGAAGGGGTTTCCCTTCTTCATCAAGGATGAAATCTGTGCTGCATCTCAGGAGAATTCTAGCACAAATCTCTGATAGTACCCAGCTAGAAGAAGAAAACTCCGCACCTCCGTCATTCTCCTGGGTGGCTCCCAAGAAAGCACTACCTCGATCTTCGCTAGATCAACTGCAAATCCCACCTCTGAGATGACATGTCCCAAGAAGTGTACCTCTCATATCCAAAACTGACACTTCGAGAGCTTACCATAAAGCTGCTGCTCTCGGAGTGTATCCAGTACAACCCGCAAGTGGTAGGTGCGCTCCTCCTCAGTAGTTGAGTAAATCAGTATGTTGTCGATGGAGACTATGAAAAAAATATCGAGGTAAGGTTGGAAGATCTTATTAATGAGACTCATGAAAAATGTTGGATCATTGGTTACACAGAAAGGAATAACCAAGAAATCTTAGTGGCCATACCGACACCTGAAGGCCATCTTCTGCACATCCTCCTCTTGAACTCTGAGCTGGTGATAGCCTGACCTGAGGTCTATCTTCGAGAACCATCATTATCCCTTGATCTGATAAAAAAGGTCATCAATCCTTGGGAGTGGGTACTTTTTCCTCACGGTCACCTGATTCAGGAGACGGTAATCGACACACAGTCGCAAGCTCCCGTACGCCTTCATTAAGAACAAAATCAGAGAAGCCCAGGGTGAAACTCTGGGTCAGATAAATCATTTCCCCTGCAAATCCTCCAGCTGTACCTGCAGCTCACGAAGCTCGATGGGATCCATCTGATATGCTGGAGTAGATATCGGGGTTTTCCTAGGGTACATGTCTATGTAGAAGTCTACCTCTATGTGAGGAGGTAGTCCTAAAACGGCGTCAGGAAGAACGTCCGCATACTGATCCACCACAACAGGAAAACTCGGACTCCACACATCAACTACTCCATGGATGAGACTAGCCAACTGATGTGTGATCGGCTTCCCTCTCTTTTGTGAAAGTCCATCCGGCGCTGCAAAGGCTCCCTTCTCGCTGGTGAAGGTGAACCTGCTCCCATCTATGCGGATACACCGCACCTTGTGCCCAATGCAGTCGATCTGAGCATAGTCTGTAGACAACCAGTCTATACCCAAGATGACGTCGTAAGGCCTTGATGCCGCTACAAGAAGATCCCAGCCGAAGCTCTCATCTTCTAGAGTAAGCTCACACTGCTGACACCAGTGTGTGATCATTATGTCTGCTCCCGTAGGAGTCTCTAACTATAAGGATCAAGATAACAACTCCGTCTGAATATCCAAGCTCCGAACAAGGGCAGCGACAATAAAAGAATGACTCGTACCTATGTATATAAGTACTGCAGCAAGGGTGGAGTAGACATATATAGTACCTAGAATCATCTCAGGTGTGCTGTGGTCATAGGCCTCGACTTCCTGGAGCTGAGACTACCCCTGTCTGCCAGCTCCCTGTGGTCGGGGTGGTCCTCCTGGTGGTGGTGGTGGTAGAGCCTCGAAACGTCATCCACCACCCGCTGCTCGGCCAACTCCTCTGCCTCATCCGCCTGCTCCCTGCAGAACACCATGGTCGAAACTCTACCTCTACCTGGGAGGTCCCTCCACTGTCTACTTCTCATGTTCATGGCGGGTCGGGCAGTCTCGATCCATGTGACCCTGCCCGCCGCATGCCTAGCACTGCCTGCTCCTCATATAGCTGGATTTGTTTTGGGTGGCCCGCACAACTGAACCTGAATCCCGAGGTCTCTCTCCTAATGTCCTTGTCTTCTTGGACCTCTGTGACATCTGTCTACTACTAGCTGTAGAAGACTCTGCTACGTGTCGCCCAGCGGTGGGTCTCGCTGCTGGTGTCATCTCATCGAGAAATCTGTCCACAAGAAGGGCTCTCTCCAGAACTCCCACCTGCGTCAGAATGCTGAGGGAGATCATCGAAGCCCTGATTTCATGCCTCAGTCCCTACTCAAAGGTCTGAGCCATAAAGAATGGGTCCCATACCATGTTTGTGGAGTAGCGCGAGAGGTCAATAAACCTTGTTGAGTACTGAGCTACTGTCATGCTTCCCTACCGCAGGTGAAGTAACTCCTGAATCTACACCGTACATAGGGTGGCTAGAACAAACTCCGAGCGGAAGAGACTCCAGTAGTTTGTCTAAAGTAGAGATGCCTCGTCGTGCACCTGGAGAATCAAGCTCCACCATCTACCTGCTGCTGCGTGCAAGAGACTCGCAGCAAGGATCACCATAAGGGAAGATGGTGTCCCTACAAATATGAAGAATCTGACGATAGCCTCCAGCCAATCCTCGGCTGCCTGAGGGTCCGTCTCTCTGGAGAACCTGGGAGGCCTCTGTCGCTAAAACACGTGCAACGCACTCATGCGGCGTGCACTCTCTACTGTTGGGGCTGGTAGTATCGGTGGCTTAGCGGGTAGTGGTACCGCTGGTGCCTCCGCTGTGATGGGGCCCTGCACCGAGGCCTCGTCGCTCGGTGGGCTTCCATCTCATATGCGACTTGGAACCCTAGCTGGCTGCCTTCGTGGGGCCATCCTGAAGGGAAACAAGTGTGCCACGGTCAAAACAGTATACCTGGTGAGCTGACTTAAAGTAATCACAAAGAAAACTTTTGAAACACACATGCAATCAGTGTTTTCGAGTACTGAGTCAGAAATCAGGGGTCAGGGTCCTCGTATATGGATACATCAGCCGCCGCACCAACACTGGACTCACTCGACTGAAAACCACACTCAATACTCTTAACACTATTGCTTCACAGAAAGGAATTATCAGAGTACTGAGTTCTGCGGTAGAACCAACTCCTCTGATACCAATTTTTCACGACCCATCCTCGGGGCCCATACCGTGACTACCCCAAGCCGGCCTTCCATAGGCCAGGGGCTGGAGACTAGCACCAAAGGCATAAATCCCGATAAAAATGGAAGTCATTGCCTTTATATAGTAAACAAACACAATAGAGTACACAACAGAAGTAAGCACTAAGTAAACTGAGTATAAAAAGTAAGTGCTGAAAAAGTAAATGGGACAGTATACAAACCCAACTAAAAGTATAGTACAACAGAAACCAAGTACAACTGAAAAAGGGACAACATCAAAATAGTGCAGCTCTTGGAACGTCCACTGAGAATCCTACCTGAAGGGAAGGTACAGAAGTCCACCTCATCACTCCACGTCTATCGGTCCGCACCGTGTACGTCCCGCCAAGTGGTCCACCTCTGGGTACCGTCTAGCTCCACAAGTCTCTACCACGATCTGTGTTGTTTGTCGTCTACATCCAACATAACATAGTGCGGTCATAGCCTGTGTAGAGGTGAATATAACAATACTCAGTAGGGACCCCGAGACCCCCAAAGGTCTCCCAAAATCCACAAAGGATAATCAAAAAATAAAGGATAAAATCATGAAGTATCAACCAAATCTACTTAATTATATGACCATTCATATACCTAAGTCATCAATTCTAGTTCGACTCCAACTCTTGAGCCCAAGCACAACCCAGTCCACACTAGAAAGCAAGTCAATAACTTGGATGATAATGATTGAAAGTCAAGACTCTGCTAAAACATGTATACATATTTTGTAAAGTGATAAAGATGATCAGATGTAGTCACTCATTCATCTAAGATGTCGGACCCACATAGGATACTAGACCAGCTAAGCTGTCGGACCCACGTAGGATACTAGACCAGCTAAGCTGTCGGACCCACGTAGGATACTAAATCAGCTACTCTGTCGGACCCACGTAGGATATTAGAACAGAAGTCCAACTATCGGACCCACATAGGATACAAGAACAGTAACCATCGTCATCAAACACATAGAGGATTTTAGTAAGGTAGTCGTCGTCACCAAACCCACAGAGGATTCCAGTACGGTAGTCGTCCTCACCGAACCCACGGAGGATTCCAGTACGGTAATCATTGCAGTCGCAGCCAGCTCTAGGGTTCCCACACACAACACGCTTGATTCCGGGAGGGTCTGCTCCATGAGCATAGGGGTTGATATGTCAACTGTCAAAAAGTCAAGAGTTGATGTATCCTGAAGTCCCGTCTCATCAAAAGGAACCTAACGCGACAGACGATGTGTCAATCAGATGCCCGGTCTGAGAGTTATTTGCATTTTTTCTCAGGGGGCCTGGTTGGAAATACGCTCTTTCCAAACCCGGCCATTTTCCAATGTTTGACAAAACTCACTTAGAGTATTTCAAAAGGACCACCATGTCGATAGGGTCCCAGTGCCGCAGATAGCGAGTCAATCGGACAAGTGTTCTAATAGTTATTCACGTTTAAGTGAAAAGAGGCCCGACCTGTTAAGCCCAGTGGGATGGAAAGTCGGGTCGATCCGATTTTGGCGGGTACGACCTGGCAGAGAGTCAGACTAGCCAGGTGAATCGTGTGGCCCGGCTGGCCGCGGCTTGGCTGTCTGGCCAAGTGGTTCGGCCTAGGTGGCCGAGCAGTCCGAGGGGGCGGGGCGCGACCCCCCGCTTTCCCGAACTGGCGGCGCCGAGCGGCGCTGCCGTCTAATCCGGACCGCCGAAGCCAGCCGGTATTCCTGGCACAAGCGGCCCACTCGGGTGGGCCTCGGTCCTGCTGCCCGACACCTTCACCCGGCTGGTTCACCGCCGAAGCGGCCTGCGGAACGCCGACCACGGTCCTCCGTAGCGCGACGACCCATGTGGTGCCATAGTCTTCCTTCGGCCCGGCCGGTTTTAGCCGACCTGTTCTTCTTTGGCCGAGCGGCCAGCGGTTGTGGGCCACGATTCTTCTGCATGCAGCCAGTTCACAGCTGCCGCCTTCGTTCGTTGACACCTTTCTATCACGGTCTCCATCGCAAACAAAAGAGACTACGGAGGGTCGTCGGGCCATGTGCGTTCGGCCCGCACCCTCCACGTTAGGTGGTAGCAGTTGACCAAATACAAACTATGATTTTCAACGAAGAATGGAGTAAAAAATAATCACTTTAAATTGAACAAACCCCTACCTCGAAATAAGGTTCACGGTAGTCGAGCGTCGTGGTAGACGAAGTCGCGGGGAGACTGCGTCAACTCGTTGACGTCGGGGAAGAAGGAGACGAGGATGGCGCATCGTCGACGTTCCTTGCGGGTGGCTCCTTCTCCATTGTCTTGGACAAAGATCAAAGCATACAATCATTATTCTTCAGCGGTTCTTCGATGGAAGTATGATGTTCTTCAACAAAAGTGGAACTCTCTCTTCAATTTCTCAAGAGTTCTCCCAAAAATCCTCTCAACACAACAAGTGCCAAAATAAAATAATAGCTAAGGCTATTATTTTATTAAGACATGTAATTCAAAATTCAAACTACATTAATTAATTAATTGTAGTTCAATTAATTAATTAAAAGTGTTGTCATAAAATTAACGGGAGTGGAGAAGGTGGAAAGATCACAATAAATTAGGAAGAGTTGTCAAAAAATTAAAGAAGGGAAGAGTTAATGGGGGGGGTTTAAGGGGAGTAATGGGGAGATGAAAGAGTTAGGTCATTTGTGGGACCCACCACACTAAATCTTCTAATGGGAGGTTAAGTGGGTGTGGGACCCACTTCTAACTCCCCTCTGGGGGAAATAACTACCAGATATAAAATAAAATTGTGTTCCACAATTTTATTTATTTTATTCTAAATCCCCAAAATTAACTTTCAACCCGCATAAAATGCAACTACTGTAAAGGTCCCCTTAAGTGAATACCAGCGCTGTGAGTTCATCAATGCCCTCATATTTCAATTCTGAGCACCGATTCAAAAGATAGAAAATCCCGCTCGTACGTTCACTGAACGTACCTGAAAAAAACATCAGAAATTAATTCCAGGCACACCGGGCCTCAGAATCAAGTGCCGTCAGAAACCACAGACTCGTAAAATTCCAAAGTATTTAAGAAAAAAATTTCCTTAAAATTTCAGGGTTTTTACAATAATTTTCGTGAATTTAGGATAGGAAGAATCAATAAACTAAATTCAAACATAAATAAAACCCCTACCTCAAGTTTGTTGGAGAGCGTCTGCATTTAAGGAAGTGTCGGTGTTCGTCATCCCCACAACAAGCCTCCACTGACGCCAATCGATCTTCATTCTTCGGTTTGTCGTTCGGGATTGCTCATAACCACCAGTTAGAACTAGCTCCTTCCTCTAAGTGTTGGGCATCGAAGCACTTTACCAGAGCTTCGTCACTTTTTGAAACCATTCCAATTCCTACCCTCAAGCTTTATATTAATAGGAGAGGAAGAGGGTAAGTAACGATCGTGGAATTTATTAAGGTTCATTTAATAGGAACCTTGCTAAATTATAACGACGCTATTACCCAGTATTTGAATGTTCAAGACATTTAATGGCTTGACTCGCCACTATTACCACACTACCGCTTGTCCGTTGGTGGAAAAGAAAAAAAATAGTGAGATTATTTTATTTCATTTCTTTTTAAAATTAAAAAACATTTCTTCTTCGGACCTACTGCGGTCAAAGTAAAGCATCCATTAAGTGAATCTCGGCACTTCGGATTCAACAATGCCCCCATATTTCAATTTTGATCACCGATTCAAATGTTACAAAATGCCGCTCACGCGTTTACTGAATGTACTCAAAAAAAGTTTGGAAATTTATTAATAGTCACCCTCGACCTGTGCCAGTTGAGGTTATGCTATACCTAATTGAATCACGCCCGAATGAACCCAATGGTACTCTCAGATTTCAATCCGAGTTACCTTTTAATAGTTATGTATTTTTCAACAAAATAATTTTCACTTAATTATTTTATTTATGACCAAAAACTAGCTTTCACTGGTGGCCCGTTCCAACAATTTTAGTATTTTCCTAAATAAATCATACCCTCTCAAGTTAGATGGTGGTCTCATATTTTTAATCTGAGTAAACTTTTGTGAGTGGTAAGCATTTGAAAAATAAAATAACTTTATTTAACTGTTTTATTTACAGTTATTCCAATTTCGGGTTTTCTCATAGGAGGCCGGCACCGACTATCCTTAAGTCGCTCCTAGGGTAAACCCGCCATCCTGAGTGCAACAGTGACCTCAGATTTCAGATCCGAGTAACCGTTTAAGAGTTATTCTAATTTTTTAGTAAAACTCCTTACTCGCGCTAATTAAAGCATAAAAAAACTTCAACGGATCATTTCAGGCACTACGGGCCTCAAAATCCTGCGCCATTAGATTTCATGGCCTTGAAATAATCCAATATAATTAAAAAAAATTACATAATTTCAGGGACATTAAAAATTCACTGATGTTTTTTGTAAAAAAAAAATTATAACATATATGAAATTATAAATTATGATAATTCCAAATATGTAATCCTTTTTTCTGAATTCCAATAGCAAAAGTGGCAGAAATTTATTTATGTATAATCTCGCGGATGAGACAACACTATAGGTTTTGAATTTCAATCATCAAAATGTATGATATGTTTTAAAATTAATTCTAAATGTGAAATTGTTTCCAATTAACTAAATTTGATTAATTTATATAATTATTATATAATTATACTTTTAAACCAAAATTATATATAATATAAAATTATAAATAAATTAGGTGAAAATGTATTTTTGAATTAAAATTCAGTATGTTTTACTAATTCATAAAATAATGAAACTTCATAGAAAAATACCAATAATTCACTCTATAATAATTTTTATGTATATATTTAAAGTAAGAAATTTATTTTGAAATAATATATTTATAAAAGTTATAAATTTTGGTTTTAAAATTAGTTCTCCATTAAATGGAAGTAAAAGGAATTTTTCTAAAAATACAATTTTTATGCATAAAATTAGGATTGTTCTTATCATATTCCTATAAATCTATTTTTTGAACATCGAAAACATTTTGTGGAATATTAAATATATATTACATTAATATATATTATTATGTTTAGTTAATTTAATTAATTAAGTGAAAACAACATTGTGACCATTAGAAAATAATATTTTCCTTTATATTCATTCATTTTACATATTAAATTTATGAATGTTCAAACAATATATTTTCATTAATTAGATTACCCTTTTCATAAATAATAATATAATGGTAAGGTTATATTCTATTATATTAAAAAATAATATTTTTAATAATAAATTATTATTTTTTAAAGAAAGGTCTTGTGCATTACACAAGCCATTGAGGAAAGTCAATATTTTGTATAACAGAAACTGGCCTTGGTGTTTCATATAGTTAAATATAACCATATTGTTGGATATAGTGTATGAGGTAATTGGAATTAAATATAACATAATAAAAATCAGTGCTTTAATGTATATATAACTATTTTTATAGATGTGTAAATTGATAAATATAAAAAATAATAAATTAATTCAAAGAGATAGTTACCAAAATAAAGAGGTGTTATAAGAATGATTATCGATATATAATCAACCAGAACTTTTTTGATTTATAAAACCTATATGCATATTATCCAAAACAAAATCAAAATTAAGGTATTCAGAAAGGGGATATATTTCTACAAAACCCACATAGTATCTTTGAATCTAAACTTTAGGATATTATCTAATACGTAGACTCATCCTATGGGTTGTTCACTACATTTTCAAATCCTATTTTCAACAGTTTACATACACTTTATTTGATACAAACTATATTGATCAACAATTTTCATACACAGATATCTAATCATATTATATGAATATTCATTACATTACAAAATGATTATTTCTGAAATCATATATGTCATGTTCCTTTGGAAACTCTATTACATAAAAAATTCTTCTTAAGGGAACCACATCATCTCCCATTATATTCAATATGACTATTTCCATTCTTATAAATTTTATAAATAATAAATTTATTTATAAACAGTTGAAAAAAACATAAAAAGGGTGATATCAGATGCTCAATAAGGGTAAATAAGGGAGATATTAACATAAAATGAGTATTATGGTATGAAAACATGAGAATAAAATTTTAAAACCATGCCCTATATATCATATTTCATGAAAATGATTCATGGATTTAATTTTTTTCATTCATAATACATTAGTCATAATGTAATAAATGAATACGATACATGCGAACATATCATCAGTATATGAAATTGATTTGTGGAATAAACATAAGCATGTAATATAATTTATATAGTATTAAATTCATACTAGCAATGTTATCATAGTAGTCTAATTTCACTCCCTAGTCCATTATAGTATCCAAGATACACTCTCAAGAATAAAATAGGGGAAATGGTCTATTATTGAACATAGTTCACTCCCCATTTCCATTTTATTTATCTCATGAAATATCTATCTTCACCCAATATATTGGATGGAGATATAGGACTCAGGAAACATATAATTAAAATCATAAATATGTGTTACATATAAGGATAAAAAATTCATCATATTAGAACCCACAAGATGATATTATTTTCTCAAATTTTTCTTCATTAATTCATATCATAACTCTATGAAAACGAATGAGTTTTAGAAAAATTTTATCATATAATAACCAATGAATAAGGAATGGGTTTTATAAAAATATTGTGATCATAACCATAAACCATCCAGAGAATGAGTAAGGTTGTTATCATTGGATTACATCCACATTAAAGCTCTTGTAATATCAAAGGATTTCATTATAGATTTAATACTATCTTCAAAGATCAATTGGGAAATTTTATGAGGAAAATAAAATTTTCATCTATAAAATTATATTATTAATGCTAAATGTTCATAATAAAATTTGAAATTAAATATAGTTGAAAATAATATTTGAATTTTACAAAATAACTTTCAAAAGTGTTCACGATGATGAAAAATAATGTTCTTGTCATGTATGTTAAAACAATGAGTCATTTCATTTTTTTTGTAAAGTCCAAATGAGTCTTTTTTAAAAATGAAATGAATCTTATATTTAATTTTTTTCTATTAATTCATAAAAGTGTAAATATGACATTAAAAATGATATTTGAATATTAAAATATTTTCTTTCATAAAACATTTATATGGAAGGAAATGGGGTTTCTGCCAAATATTGAAATACATTATGTTTTAATAATAAAATAATTTGTAATCATGGGTATATAAGTGGAGGAAAATTAAGGGAAAACAAGTATTCTCAAGAAGTAACCCATGGAGATGAAAAATCATCATGTTCATGAGGAATAGATTATAAGATTTCATCATCAAAAGGATAATCAAAATAAATCCTTATAAAAAATGATATATTAATAAAAAAATTACTACTTTGGTGTATTTATAATTTTAGTACACATGAAATACATTCATGGGGTAGTATATACACCACACAAAAAAATCGAGTGGTGAATATGTCATATATATCCCAGAAATAAAAGAGAGACTGGAAATCCCTTACCATAAGTATTGAATTCCTTTATAGGAATTCAATCTTCCAGTATAATATATATTAGTCTATTATAAATATATTATATAACAAGAATTATATATATCATACCATATATGTTTTTATGACATATTATTAACTATTTCTTATTAATTCCTTATTAAAATTACATTTCTGCTGATAACTAAATTATTTTAATGTATGTTTTGATTTAATATTTTTGGACCTATTAATTTGATCATGGTTTCATCATCTACAAAATATTATCCATTCTATAATTATCATATATATTCAGTATATATATATTTTTAGATTAATCCATAAAAGTTAGAGATATAAAATGATATAGACAGCTAATAGAGATAGTAGGCTGTACATACGAATGAACATTTTTAAATGTTTTTTAATGGATACAAAGGAGAAAAGGTAAATAATATATAGTATTTCCAAATTTATTATTATTTTAAATATACCAATTATAATCATTAATTTTAACCTCAATACCTTCCATTTATAGAGTACAAGGAAGACGAAACACATCTCTTCATGAGGAAGTATTCTTGCATACACACGAATGATGTTATCATATTACCAAAAAAAATATGAAGTAAGAATATGTTTGTGATAATATATTTATATATGTATAATAATATCAGGAATATAATATATTAAAATCCAATACATCATTATATCTAACTATGATTGGCAGTGATGGAAAATGAATAATAATGGTTCATGAGGCAATAGTCCACCATACACATGATCAACAATTGTTTTCCCAATTGATGTAAGGGGAGATATAAATAGGTTATTAAATAAATTTAATATAAAATAAAATTTTTTAGATACTGTTGTTATTATAATGTAGTTATTAGGACATGAATTAATGTGGTATGATAAGAAGTTAAAAAAGATCTTATTGTAGTCAATTACATTCACGTAGAACCACCTAATTTGTATATATAATTAAAAACCATATCATTGGTCATTACGAAGAATTTAGATATATAAAGTGGAAACAATATATGGGAGAAATTTTGGTAGGGTTATTCTTGACAATGGTCTTAATTGTTGTGAATAATTGAAGTGAGGAAGATTCATTTTATAATTGAGGAGTGAAATATTTTTAAATATCCAAAACCATTCAATAATAGGAAGTATATATCACCCATAGTGCCTCCAAAATTATATTTTTTGAGTAATGGTTTTATATGGTTGATACAACCTTCCATATCAAAGAACATTTTTGAAAAATATCATTCTTTAGCCTTTAAGTTTACTTAATTTTACCATTTTAGTTTTCACCATGGTCACCTGTTTGTTTTAAATTACCAAGGTAATTAAATCATTATGAATAAAATTAAAATAAGAAATTTTAGATAATTTATACAAAATGAATATTAATATAAAATACGATTTATTAAATAAAAATTATTTTTGTGGGGAAAATTATTTTTAACTGATGCACTTGTAATTCACAGAACTCTATTTTTAGCTTAATTGGGATAATTAATTTTTATTTTCCTTATTAATATTTAATAAAATAATGTAAAAATATTATATAAAACAAATATTTATAATTCAAAATATTGAATCTATTTTATCAAATTAAGATTCTATAATTGTTAGAATTTAATTTAATATTAATCCCACATAAACAATAAAAAATTTGTTTCCCAGATAGAAAAATTTCAAATGTATATAATTTTTGAATATTATAAATTAATTTCAATTTGATTAAAATTACCCAAATTTGATTAATAAATATTTATTTGAAATAATTTCACTTTTAAAATAATCATAAAATAAAACACATCTTTTATATTCATTTAATGAAAATGTTGTTTTTAATAAAAATCTGAATTTTTTTATTCATCATAATATTGTTATTTTAATATAATACTCAGAAACTCACTCAATAAAAAATGATACCTGTAGATTTAAAAACAAATTTAATTTTAAAAATTACATAATAGTTTTTAAAAGTTCATTTTATTTTTTATCTTCAAAAAAAACTTTGATTTGGGAAAATAGTATTTTGAAATCATTAAATACTTTAGTAAAAATTAAGTACTTTTTATCATTATTTTTTATAAAGATAATTAATATTTTAAATGTTATTATGTATATATATATCGGGGTGTTTAACATCTATGTTATGAATATCATTTAAAAAAATAATGATATTAGTATATCATGATTTATTAAAACTCGATGTTGAATATAAAAAAAGATAACGAAGAAATTTAATTTATTAAAAAAATCATACAAACTAGGTTTATTATAATAATTTATATACTAAAACTATAAAAATAGGCAACATCGATAAGAAGAAACCATGGAAGCAGTCCTTCGAACCACAACAATTGGTTATTCACAAATGTTGGATACCTGTGGTCCCTACCACCATTGTGGTTGGGTAATTTCATAGTCATGAAAGGTTGTGGAAATATTGTTTCTAATGTCAAGATGATCTATGGTAGTATTTATGTTATGTAAATTTTTATACATGTGGAAATATAATATAATATCTATGATCAATACTAAATTTTTTACATATGTAGTAATTTTATTTTTATAAAATATAAAGTCTGCATATCTTAAAAATTAGTCACATTTTAAACCAAACTAAGAGATAATACATAAGTTTTAATATATTACTAGTTATGATAAATTGAAATATAATAATATGTGACAAAAAAGACCTATATTATACAAAAACACACATAATAAGTCTTCACATGTTGTCTCAAAATACTACATCATCACCAGCAATATCATAATCCATTCCATAAGAAGCAGCATCATGACCACCTATAATTCCAAAATAACCACCAGCATCGTCACCAACATCATCAATATCTAAACTAACATCATAAATAGGAGAATAAAAATCATTGATATTATTCATGCTGAAAATATTATATGTTATATCGTTTTTCCAAAAAACCATTAACTATTACTATAAAATCTTGAGTAAGTGATATATATTATTATGATATCACATTAATAAAATTTTCTTTTAGTATCAGTTGATTTTTTTAAAATACATGTTGAATTTTTTTTCATGTCATGATTGTGGTATCCACTTATTTCTATATAACCATACTAATAGTGAAATTAAAACAATAATTTCTTAGTTATCAATATTTGGAAGTCCAATTTTTATTTCTAGGACTTAAATGATGATTTTTAGGATACATTTCAACTGGGAATTCATAAATATAACCCCATAAGCTAAAACAATTTGCTTTTATTTCATATAGATAATTTAAAATATGTTATAATAAAAAATTTGAAAGTAAATTTTTTGAAATATTAAATTATATAAAAAATATAATATATGTAAACTAAATAAAGATAATAGTTTTAATGCCTTTCTATCGCATCTCCCTATTCAAAACACATCCATATTTCAAATCCGTATATGAAAAAATTAGATTAAGGAAACCTAAAATTAATATTCAACACATGATTATATATAAAATTATATAAAAAAATAAATAATAATTTTATAATAAAATGTTATATTACATATTTTTGTTTAAAATATTTTATTGATGTGTGACAAATAGTATGAATGTATTTCATGACACACCTATTTGTTTTAAAAATTTATGAAGAATCCTATGAATTGATCCACTTTTATTTCATCATAGTGACTCATACATGTGTGTATTAATAAAATTTGATTATTTCATTGACAATACCATATAATTTCATGTTAATATTACATGATCAATACATTGACATAATAAAATTTTATTGCACTTATTGGTACACTATCTTGCTATATTACCATTTTTTATTGAGTGAGGATAATATAATGTTGGGTTTATACATTTTGATTAGGGAGAGAGTTTATCAGAACAAATTTTTATATGTGTATACCATCTGGTGTGATATTTTTTCCCCTCACCTCAGATATACAATTATTATAGTTTGATAGAAATATAAAAATTCTTATCTGGGAAGCTCTCTATGGGACATGTGGAAACCATCCCATGAAGCTATAACCATAAAATATTGTAGTTATCAAGAAAATAATCATATCCATCCCATTATTATTAAGGAATATACAAATGAATTCCATAGTGACTATCCTATAGGGAATCATGTACTTGTAATGTCATTTGGACTAGGAATGTTATTATGTATTGCATTAGTGTTGAAATGAAGGCCACATGAATATCCTTCTTTTAATGTAGTGTTCATCATTATATCTGTAAAATTATGTCAAGATTGGTTTGTGGACCAATGTCATGAAAACTATGAAAAAGAAACATTTTATGAATAAATGATGATATTTTTTCCCAAAATTGTATATTTTGTTCAATGTAAAGCCGTCATGACTATTTTAAGGGATAAGGTTGAGACACATGTCACTTTACATTTGGCACTTAAAATAATGAATTTATCACCTCATCTATTTGAGTCATCCTTGTTAAAATATAAATATTTTAACTTATATAGAGGAGTAACTAACTCTTAGGAATATGTATCCATCTTCCCATTGTTATATCAATCATACATTTGTTCCTTGTTTGATTCATCAAATTATTCATTGTGTTCTTATTTACTTCTTTAGTAAACCACACTTCTAATTTTTTTACAAAACTCCTTTACGGTTTTATCTCATGCATGGTGGTATCCATGGTATTAGAGAAAATTTTATAGAATACAACACTTTTTAACACCCCATGATTTTATGTTTTTTCTCTTTTAAATTAAACATATTTGATATCCTATGCACTATAGTTAATCAAACCACACTATATTGTTAATATTACTGATGAAATAGTAATTGAAAATTTGGAATTGTAATATAGATAATAGAATCGTAACCAACCCTATAAATGTATAAATATAATTTGGCCATATTATGAGTAAAAATATAATAGACTTATATCATGAAATAAGTAAACAAATGTTTTAAAAAATACAAATTAAGAGTTGGTATTTTTATAAATTGTAATAGTTTTTTAATTAATATAAAAATTTAAAAGATAATTTTATTAAAATATAATGTCATATTAATATCATGATATATTAATGTTTATAGAAAATTTTATGAGACTTTAATTAATTTTTCTTTTCTTATAAAAGCGGTTATAAATTTAGAATCAATAATTTTTAAATAAATAAATACTTTAAATAAAATCTAAATTTCTCATATGAAACAATTTTATTATAAAATTAAGTAAATATTTTTAATTCTATGTTTATATAATTGTATTGTGTGATTTTTGGAAATTATTCTAAAATGGGGAAATTTTTTTGGAATAGTAAAAAAAATAGTTTTTTGATAAAATATGGTATTTTTGTGAAATCATGAAGACAATATAATGATACTGAATTTTTTTTAAACATAAAAAATGTCTAAATTGGGATATTATAATATAAATTGTGTAGAAAAATAACTGAAAAAATGTAAATTATAATTTATTTCAGAAAAAATAAAAATAACATTATCAGTGTCTATGTAGTTCCTGCGTAGTGTTGATAAAGTCATACTCTGCTACATATTAATAATAATTCAGTGCTAAATTTTTTTAACATGATATTTTTATTTATTATTGTCTAATACTGACTTTTGGATGTAATATTCTAAGTTTAGTATTATATAAAATACTTTTATCGAAATTCCTATGCAATGCTTGAGAAAAGGCAAGAAGAGTCAAATTAACAAATTAAAGAAATTGTCTTGAAATGGATATGTGTAAATTCATTTAGTGACTAAATATAAATGAGAGAGTTGAAAAAATTAATTAATTTTTATGGTATTAATTTATTTTTTATTTTTTAATGTGAAATAAATACAATTAATGCTCATGAAATGTTAATGCATTTCTTGTGCATGAGGAAGTAAAAAACCATTTTTAATTAAAATTATAAGAACCCATAAATGAACAAAAAATCAGAATAAAACTACATAGATGTCTATGTATCAGAAAATATATTATTTTTAGTAGAATTTGGAACCTTTTGAATAGATATGAATCATTTTAATACCTTTGTAATATTATATTTTACATGAAAGATTTTTTCACACTATAGTTTCTAATCAGTATAAAATTTTAATATATGGATTTACAGAAGTTTTATTCAACCATAAATATTCATTCAATGGATAAGAAAAATATATTATTCATGAAAATTTATTTATGGAGTTAATTAATACCTTAATTATTTTCCCAATAATGATGCACTAATTATTTAATTAATGACTAAATCAACTAAATGATATATAAAATAATAATATAAGTATAATTTTATATTTTTAAGGTGACCCATGAATCATAGAAATTAATATGACATTCATTTGACAAAATCAATAATTTTTTTAAGTTTAATATTATAATTGATTTTTTATTTTATATTTATGTCTATATATAAATTTGAAAAACAATATTTTCATGAATATAATATTCTATTAAATTAATTAAATATAAAAATTTTATTTAATAATGAAAATAAGGAAATAGTATATCAAAAATGTAATGCCCTTTATATTATTATACATTTTTGATGTCTTTATCCCTATTTTATCCTTATTATATTTTAATATTATATGTAATTCCGATGTTACCCCACTCTTCTATTGTTAAACGAAACTCATTTCTTCTCATATATTCATTAACACGTGCATTCTCCATCAACAATATTAAAAAAGTACATTCTACAAAAATCTATCAACATTTTAGTGTTTTTTTCTTACAAAACATCCACTCACAAGTGAGATAAGGAGGATCTGAAGAAGAATAATTCGTGAGTTATAATTCCCTTTTGTTCTTTCATTTTCTTTTCTTTTGTTATTCTCTCTTCATATCCCCATTCAAATATAACATGATAAATAAAATATATTTTATATACTATAATTTTTTATGTCAATGTAATATCAGATAAAAAATCTCCTATCTTCACCTTTTTATTATAATAACAAAAACATTGTATGTGAGGTGATGATTTACTGTATTCATGAACAATAAATTTTCATTTTCATAGTTATTCTCCAATGATTTTAATAAATCCTTTATTATGGTTAAGCAATAATAAAAATTTATAAAAACTTATTTAGTGTTCGTATATATATATATGTGCATAATATTAATTTTGAAGACAAGACTAGTTTGTGATGATCGATAAACCACGGAAATAATCTAAACAATTACCACCAATGTCTTATATAACGACTAATCATCATCCTATAAAATAATGATTCATATAACCACTTTATATTTTTATATTTTTATTATTAACATATAATTTCAATTATGGATATGTATTCCCATTTTATATGATCATTCATACATGGATACAAGTGAACCAATCATGAAAACAAAGGAAATAAACACTCCCAAATGACGAAATTGAATCTTATAACTTATCAAAAAAACCATAAATGAACTTAATAAAATTTTATTAAATCATGTAAATTTTTATTATATCTAAATTAAATTATCAATGAATCTAATTTCATTATCTAGTAAATTATGTTCTAGTTCATAACACTTTCAGATATATGGTAAGGTGTTTGTCATATAACTTTTATTTCTATGAGATTTCTTTTATTCAACACTTAATTAATATTTTTAAGTATATATAATTCCATTTTATATATAATATGATTTTACATCATGGAATTAATTTTTTATTTGATTAATATTATTTATTACAACATACAATTCTATTTATAACAATTTTGCAAGGGATTCTCCCAGAAACATCCATTTTTCATTCAGGTTACACATTCTCTATCTATACCCAATTGTAATTATTAATTAGTCTTCTATAATCCTCCTAAAATGTTTGATAATTTTCAGTATATAAGTATCTAAAATAATCCTTCATTCTTTTAGGGGGAGTACCATTTTTTATAAAGATCCATTCCCAATTCTTCTGGATAAGAATGCTCGATTAAAGGAAACATTCTAGTTTCTTACCCATATTAAAATAAAATACATAATATGTTTTATGTCCAAATTATTTTTCTAAAATTAATATTTTAACATTAAAAAATATATTTTTTCATTTCTGGGTTTAATAAAAAATTATTCCTTATTTTTTTTGGATGAGTCTTTTTTATTTTTCCTTAATCAGTACATTATCCTCTCATTTCTAATGCTTCTTAAATTCTATTTCTACATGTTTTCACTTCAATTTGAAATCATTTATGCCTTAATTATAATTTAATTTTAACCACTAAATTTTTTGGTATATACATATTACAATATCGTATGTTGTAAAATAAAAATGATTTTGAAAAATAACTAATATTTTGATGTATAAAAGTGCATTTCTCTCAAATATTTCTCGATTATTTTATTTGAGAATGTTAATATATTTCAAAACCATTTATTGAATCATATAATTTATTGGGATTGATCATTTATTATATCGGTTACCAAATTTTATTAAATGATGTATGATTAGTTTTATTGTGGATGTTCTATCTTGATACTATTAACCATATTACCCTGAATGGTTAGTGATTATGTTAATTGATTGGGGGAAGTAATACAATTAAAAATGTATATGTTTTTATGTTTCAACCCATTAAATTTAGGAATTAATTGAACTTATTATTTAATTATTTGGCCTCACTAGAGCCATATAATGCATTGGTTAGTCTCATGAAAAAAACTAGACTTGGATTTTACCCACTTATTTATGGTTTCTTGGCCGAAGCATCAATTGTTCATTTATTGTGCCTAAAATTATACATCCCTCATTGTTATAGTAGTAAATGATTTTCCATGTGATCATTGTTCTTTTATAATATCCACGTTTTTGTTTCTTTCTACTATGATTAAATATATATAATTTTTTTATGTTTTTATTCATACAATATTATTCCTAGGATAATGTTATATTGGAAAGAGATATTCACCTAGATTTATTGTTTACGATAGCTTCACATGTATTTAATTCCTGTTCTGAGCACTAGAGATCACCCCTTTCTTATGATTAATTTTTTCCCAAGATGTTATGATTTATATTATTATATACTGGTAATGATAAGATAATATAATATGAGTGTCTCCAAATGAGTTTCAATATTGAATTTATCCTAAAGTTATAATTTAAAACTTATATTTCTATCTGGTATTCAAAAACTAGTAATATTTTTGGTATGTTGGGATGTGATCTCTTGTTTACAGTGCCTATATAATACAGTAAGCCATATACTTTAGTTTTATGGGGTTAGGGTCTTAGAAGCTGGTTCATAGTATGTTTAGTAAAGAATTTATAAACTAGATTTTGGAAAATAGAGGTTAGAGATTGAAACACCATGACAGAATATTGAAATATTTTCAAAGGAACCAAGAATATGATTAAGAGAGTAATAATTTGTAAATTTTCAATATCGGATTATTTGAATAACTATTTTTGAGATTATAAAGTATTTTTCTGAATTTTATGATTTATTTAGTGCACCTCATTTTTTATAAATGGCACATAGTAAAAGTAATGTGAACCACATCAATGCACATAATCCAAAGAGTAAGACAGGTAATTACTTTGATAGGTTTAACCATGTGTTTCAAAGCTAAATAATGTGAAATAATTTATCATTTTATGAGGAAATAGTATCATTTACAAAAAATAAGGATACATAGTTTTTTATGTATTATGGATTCAGAATGAGTCATGCAGAGAACAACAGGGAAGAAAAAAATATGAATAATTAGAAGAAGGGATCAAAGTAGATTCTATCATGTGATAATTGTATATGGAAACACTATGGTATACTCTTAAGAGGTAAATGGGTTTCCATAAATTGTGGTGATGAATTCCACCATACCTATGGTTAGAAATGAAGTAATAAAATTTTCAATTTTCAATTCATTAATTGTATGGAAATATAGAACTAAACAAAAGAATGTCTCGAATTTCTAGGATATATAACTTAGTATAAGTAAAGGGATCAAGGTAAATATTATTCTAATACGATATATTAAGTGAAATAATTACTATATTTGTATATGGGGATTCCAGAATTATTTCCTCAATGGTGCACTAGTTCTATGAATCATGAGATATACAAGGATTGTACTACAATACTTATTCATTAAAGGATTATGATGCATGAATGTTTTCAATATTATTTTTAAGGTGATCAAATATTTGGTATATGATAATAAGATCCAAAATATGGGTATATAAGGTTATGTTTATTTTCAAAAATTTTATGCCTTCCCTTTAAATTTTGTTACGTTGAATTTTGACATAAGTATTTTGAATGAGTGTTAAGGTAACTAATTATGGGATGGATAAAAGATATTAATGAATAAGATTAAGGTATGACTTATAATATATTATAAACTATAATAATCATTTTGTGTTCAATAAAAATGTTAATGTATAAGTAATGACTTGTGGACCGTAAAATTAATATATGTTCTTAGGGAATAATAATTTGTCTAGAGTGTCCATATTTTTTTTGAAGTGGAGGTAGATCAAAACACAACCACAAAATACGATTATAACATGGAAATAAATCATGTAAGTGAATTTGATTGAGTGGTTCTATGGAATTAAATGATACACTAATTTAAAGGAAAATTATTTTGGAATAATAACACCATAAGTTTTCTTTTCATACTATGAAATCAATTGTCTTTTAACAGATCACAAATTCACAGTTTTTGTGATAGGGGAAATTCTAATGAAAAAGTTTTATATCAATCATCATTAGAAATTTATAGTTATATTTATATTTCATTTCCATATTTTCACAAATTTTCTCCAAATTTTTGAATCATTTATAGGGACATTCAAATTTCTATTTACTTATATTCAAGAGGATGTTCTATAAACCTTTTTACGATGTGGGATTTCCACTGTAGAATTTCCAAGTATCAACCGTTAAATTTTTAAGTGAAATTCAATGATTTAGGAAAATAATTTTTGAAGAATTTTATAATGTATTTCCCTAAGTTTTTAGGGAATATACCTTTTAGATTTTATACATTTGATTGCTTATGCAATGAATATAACGAAATTATGCTATACTATTAACAAGACTGATGGAATAGTAATGCGACCATTATGAATAGTAAGTTGGACAATTAGATATTAACTTTATCTATAAAATAATTAATAAAATTTAGGTATATTATGAATGAAAATATAATATATTTATATCATGGAAAAAGTAATTAAATATTTTAAAAATGATGAATTAAGAGTGGGGATTTTGTGAAATGTAAATGTTAATTAATTAATAAAATAATATAAAACATAATTTTCATAAAATAGATTCATAAATTAAATTCTCGATGACTAATTATTATTAGATATTGTAATGAGACCCTAATTAATTTTTTAATAAATCATAAAATTAGTTATAGTATTAAAATTTGTATTTCTGAAATAAATGATTATTTTAAGTAACAATTAAAATTTTCATATTTAGAAAATAACTTTCATAAAAAGGAGTCAATTATTGAATTATACATGAATAAAAATAGTTGTGGAATTTTTAGAAATTTTATTGAAATGATTAATTTTGGCTAGATTATATAAATATTATTTTGTAATAAAAAACAAAATTTTTGTGACATCATCATGAATTTATTTTTATAAAAAATATATTAAACATAAATAATTTCTAAATTGTAATATTATATTATAATTATTTAATAAAATCTAATTTATAACATGTAAATTATTATTTATTTCATGATTACCATAAATGTATTTGTCAATCCTGATTCATTACTTGTGTGGTACTAACAATGTCAAATTCAATTACGTATTTATAATAATTTATTTCTAAAAATTACTTTTGTGATATTTTTTTTATTTTTTACTTAATAATTGGGTTTATTATGTTAGACTATAATTTTAGTGTTATATAACATGATACTTATCCAAATGCATGTGCAATTCTGCCGCCTCCGATGAAAAGACAAATTAAAAAATTAAAGAATTTGTCTTGACATTGATATGAGTAAAAATACATACTGATCAGTTATAAATGATTATATTAAAACACATTATTATATTTTTATTTAAGATTTTAATAATTTTAATGCGCATGAAATGATGGTGGAGTTCTTGTGCATGCAGAAGAAAAATAAATAAAATATTTTAATTGAAATTATAAAACCCCTAAATGAACCAAAAATCCAGGTAAAACTACATGGATTTGTATTTTTCATCCAATATCTTACATTTAATATAATTTTGGACCATTTATACCAACTTGATTCACATTAATACCATTATAAAATTTTACTTGAAAGAGACCCATGTTGTTCACAATATAATTTATAATTAGAATAATATTTTAATATGTTGATTTCTCATTTTTTATTCAAAAATAAATATTAATTTTAAATGTAAGAAAAATATGTATCAATGAATTTTTTAGTGAATTAATGACTTGTCACGACCCATACGCGGGGCCCGTGTCGTGAGTACCCCAAGCCTGCCTTTCATAGGCCAGGGGCTGGAGACTAGCACCAAAGGCGTAAATCCCGATAAAAAAAGGGAAGACATTGCCTTTATAAAAGTAAACAAACACAACAGAGTACACAATAGAAGAAAGCACTAGGTAATACTGAATACAAAAGTAAGTGCTGAAAGGAAAGGGGCCGAAAATACAATCTCAATAGAAAGTACAGTACAACTAAAAAGCTAGTACAACTATAGTAAAGTAAAACAACAACCATTGTTTCGTCCTCTGAAAATCCCACCTAAAGGGTGGGTACAGATGGCCTCCTCAGCACATCGGGTCCAGTCGTCCGCTCCGTGTACATCTCGCCAAGTGGTCCACCTCCGGGTACCGTCCAACTCCACAAGCCTCCACCTCGATCAGTGTTGTCCGTCCTCTGCATCCAACACAACATAGTGTGGGCATAGCCCATGCAGGGGTGAGTATATGATACTCAATAGGGACCCTGAGACCCCTGAAGGTCTCCCAGAATCCACTAAGGATAAACCAAATAAGTAAGATACAATCACGAAGTATCAACCAACTCTACTTAGGTATATTTCAATACATATACCTAAGTTATCAATCACAGTTCATCTCCATCTCTTGAACCCAAGCACAACCTAGTCCACACAGGAAAGCAAGTCAATCACATCGATGATAATGATTGAAAGTCAAGACTCAGCTCCCACAGGTATACATCTTTTGTATAGTGATAGAGATGATCAGATGTTGTCACTGATTCATCTAAGATGTTAGAACCACGTAGGATACTAGACCAAAACAGCTGTCGGGCCCACGTAGGGTACTAGACCAGCTACTCTATCAGACCAACTCAGGATACTAGTACAGAAGTCAAACTGTCAGACCCACTTAGGATACAAGTACAACAGTCATCGCTGTTGAACCCAAGGAGGATTCCAATACAGTTGTCTTTGTCGTCTAAGCCATGGAGGATTCTAGTACGGTAGTCATCATCGTCGAAGCCACGGAAGATTCCAGTACGGTAGTCGTCACAGTCACAACCAGCTCTAGGGTTCTCGCACACAGCACGCTCGATTCCAGGAGGGTCTGCTCCTCGAGCCAAGGGGTTGATACATAAAATATCATGATGTCTAGAGTTGATGTATCCTGAAGTTCCATCTCATCAAAAGGAACCCAACGCGACAGATGGTGCATCAATTGGACGCCCGGTCTGAGAGATATTGGCTTTTCCGTTCCAGGGGTCCGGTTAGAAATACGCTCATTCCAAACCCGGCCATTTTCCAAAGTCATCCAAAACTCACTTAGAGTATCACAAAGGGAACATATTGTCAGGAGGATCCCAGTGCCGTAGACGGTGCGTCGATCGGACGCGTGATCTTAAAGTTATTCACGTTTAATTGAAATGGGCTCAGCCCGTCAAGCCCAGTGGGCTAGCGGGTCGGGCCGACCTGGTTCGGCGGGTCCGACCCAGTAGGGGCTCGGCCCGACCTAGTGGAGTGAGGCCCGACCTGGTTGGGAGCGGCTTGACCCTTCCCAGTGTGGCGCTGCCCGGCCCGCGGCTCGGCCCGGCTGGCCGAGTGGTGCGGGGGGGGGGGGGGGGGGGGGGCGACCCCTCGGTTTCCCGAACAGGCGGCACCGCCCCTCTTGTCCGGCCAGTATTTCTAGCGCGAGTGGCCCTCTGTTCTCCCATGTGGAATTTGTGGGTTCCGCGGCCTTCTCCAACTTGGCCGGTTGATGAGCCGGCCGGTTCGTCCGCCGTAGCGGCCCGCAGAGTGCAGGCCGCAGTCCTCCGCAGCGCGGTGCCATGGGGCGTTGCGGTTCCTCCAGCCCGGCCGGTTATGGACGGCTGGTTCTTCTTCGATCGAGCGACCCATGATTGAGGTCCCCGGTTCTTCCAAACGTGGCAGGCATGCGGCCGCCACTTCCTCCGGTTGCCACCGCCTCTATTCACCACCGTCAAAAATATTCAAGAACCATTGGAGGGTCATCGGGCCATGTTCATTTGGCTCGCGCCCTCCGCGTTAGGCGATAGCATAAGTTCAATGACAATCCAAAAATTCAACGAAGAACAGGATAAAAAATATTCACTTAAAATTATATCAAACCCCTTACCTCGTATTTTAGGTTCATTCGTCGATGATCCGTAGAAGACGAGCGTCAAAGTAGCTGGGCGTCGCGGAAGACAGCATCACATAAGACAACATCGCAGAGAACGGTGTCATCCCGTCAACTTTGGAAGTCATTTTCATAGACGGCATTCCTTGCGATCATTGTCTTCTCCCTTGATGCGTAGGAAAAATAAAGGATGAAGGCGTTCCTCACGATCTTGTTCTGGTTGAAAAGGAAATTGGAGAGAAATTGATTCCTGTTCTTCGAGTCATGCATCATTCTTCGTAGAGAGGAACAATTCCTTCTAAATCCTCTCATGTCCCAACAAAACGAGTTTATGCCAACCAAAATAAATTATGGATATTCCTTATTTTAATGTTGGAAAAACAATTTAAAATTCATTTAAAAAGTTAATCCAATTAATTAATAAATTAAGTTGTCATAATTATAGGAAGGGAGGTGGAAAGGCTCCACCTTAATGAGGGAAGGTGAAGAGTTTAAAATTCCAAATAGAGGAGTTGTCAAATTAAATAAGGGGGTGTTAATGGGGAGTTTATGGGAGTTGAAGGATTGGGGCTCGTGTGGGCCCCACCTCACAAATATTTTCTCATGGGTGGTTATGTGATGTGTGAACCCCACCCCAACTTCCCTTTTGTGGAAATAACCACCAAACATTAATAAAATTGTGTACAAAAATTTTATTTAATTTATTATAAATCTCCAAAAATTATCTTCTCCTCTCGAGAAAATGCATCTGTAGTAAAGGTCCCCTCAAGAGAATACCAGTGCTGCGATTTGATTGGTGTCCTCATATTTCAATTCCGAGTACCAGTTCAAAAGATAGAAATACTCACATGTACATTTACTGAATGCACCCGAAGAAAACTTCATAAATTGATTCCGGGCACAGCAGGCCTTGGAATCAGGCACCGTCAGAAACCGCAGACTCGTAAAATTCCAAAGTATTTATGATTTTTTTTTGAAATTTCCAGGTCTTTACATTACCCACACCCCAAAGATTTATGTCCCCATAAAGCTACAACCTACACTAGGGAAACAAATGAGGGTACTGAGAATGCATCTGAGCCACCCGCTCCCATGTGCTCTCATGGAGGTTCTCGTGCTGCCAGCGAATGCGCATCAGAGGAATCAACCATCCACGTAGGACCCACTCCTGTCGATCCTTGATCTCCACCAGGACTTCTGTGAATGTCACCCCGTCATCGATGCCCAGCTACGCTTGGTCGATGATGTGTGATGGGTCGTGCATGTATCTCCTCAGCTGAGATACATTGAAGACATCGTGCACTCGATGCAAATGAGGTGGAAGGGCCAGAGGGTAAGCCACCTCGCTTACTCTATTGAGGACATAGAAAGGTCCAATGAGGCATGGAGATAAATTTCCATCCCGACCAAATCTCCATAGATCTCATCGAGGTGAGACCCGTAAGAAGACATGGTCTCCATCCTCAAACTCCAGTGGTCTCCATCTCCTATCAACATAGGACTTCAGTCTGCTCTGTGTAGTCTTCATCTACTCCTGGATGATCTGTACCTTCTCCATCGTAACCTGAACCATCTATGGTCCTACAAGTGCTGACTCCCCTGGGTCAGTCCAGTATAAAGGTGATCTGCAAGGTCGGTCGTACAATGCCTCGTATGGTGCCATCCTGATAGTGGAGTGGTAACCATTGTTTTACAAAAACTCCACCAAGGGTAAGTGATCATCCCAGCTACGACTAAAGTCGAGGATACATGCACAGAGCATGTCCTCGAGAGTCTAAATGGTTCTCTCTGTCTGGCTGTCTGTCTAAGGATGGAAGGCGATGCTCAGACGTAGCTGCGTCCCAAAAGCCTCCTGTAACGCCTTCCATGGCCGGGATGTGAATCGAGAATCTCGATCGAAAATGATAGACGATGTCACACCAAGAAGCCATATGATATTCTGAATGTAGAGGCGTCCCAAACTCTCTAATGAGACTTGCTCTCTGATTGGTAGGAAGTGGGATGACTTGGTGAGTCGGTCTATGATCACCCAGATAGAGTCATGTCCTCTGGATGTATGTGGAATCCCCATCACGAAATCTATGGATATCCCATCCCACTTCTACTCTGGGACCTCTAAGGGTTGTACCAAGCCTGCTAGTACCTGGTGCTCTGCCTTCACATGTTGATAAGTGAGGCATCATGATACAAACTCTGCTATAGATTTCTTCATACCCGACCACCAGTACTGTCGTCTGAGGTCCTGATACATCTTCTCCACTCTTGGATGTACCGCTATAGGGGAAGTGTGAAACTCCCTTATAACTTCCTCCGTTAGTGCAACTAGTACCATAGTATGTCCCCTGAAGAGGATGACGTGCTACACTCCTTCAGAAAATCCATCAAGTGCCTGCCCTATGGATATTTGAGAACGTCGCATCTCACAGTCAACGTCCCCACACTATGCCTCCTTGACTCACTGAAGAAGTAGAGGAGTGACTGTGAGAGACTGAAGAAAGGTTGCTCCATCTATATCCACAAAGGATATCTGCAACACGACTAGCTGCTCAGTTGCCTCTCCTAGCAGCTGAATGCCTGATCTTCTGCTGAGAGTATCAGCTAAAATGTTCCCCTTCCCAGGAGTATAGATTCTTTCAAAGTCATTGTATTGGAAGAACTCGAGCCATCGACACTATCTCAGGTTCAGGTCCGTCCACAAGAAGATTTCCCTGAGACTCTGGTGGTCAGAATAGACTTTAAAGTGCTCTCCCATCAGATAGTGTCACAACACTTTCAAGGCAAAGACCACTGCTGCTAACTCCAGGTCAAGGGTAGTGTAGTTCTTCTCGTTCTATCTCAACACCATGAACCATACGCGATCACTGTTCGCTCCAACATCAGAACACACCCGAGTTCGGTCCCTGATTCATTGCAGTAAACTACGTACCCAACACCCTCCTCCAGTATCCTCAAGATGGGTGCACTGGTCAATCTCTGTTACAGCTCCTGAAAGCTCTGCTGGCATCTATCTGACCACAAGAAGGGTCTCCCCTTCTTTGTCAAAGGTGAAATTGGTGCTGAAACTCTGGAAAAGTCTAGAACAAATCTCCGAAAGTACCCATCCAGACCCAAGAAACTCCGTGCCTCTGTCACGCTCCTAGGTGGATCCCAAGCAAGTACTGCCTCAATCTTCACTAGATCCACTGCAACTCCAGCCTCCGAGATGATGTGTCCCAAGAAATGAACCTCTCAAATCCAGAACTGGCACTTCGAGAGCTTACTATAAAGCTGGTGCTCATGGAGTGTGTCCAGTACTACCCGCAAATGGTAGGCGTGCTCATCCTCAATAGTCGAGTAAATCAGTATGTCGTCGATGAATACTACGACAAATTGATTGAGGTAAGGCTGGAAGATGTTGTTCATGAGACTCATGAACACTGGTGGAGAGTTATATAAGTTGAAGGGCATAACCAAGAACTCGTAGTGGCCATACCGACACCTGAAGGCCATCTTCTACACATCCTCATCTCGAACTCTGAGCTGGTCATAGCCTGACTTGAGGTCTATCTTCGAGAACCATCATGCTCCCTTGAGCTGATCAAAGAGGTTTTCAATCCATAGAAGTGGGAACTTGTTATTCACGGTCACCTGATTCATGCGATGGCAGTCGACACACAGTCGCAAGCTCCCATCTGCCTTCTTGGAGAACAAAATCGGAGAAGCCCAGGGTGAAACACCGGGTCGGATAAATCCCTTTCCCTGCAAGTCCTCCAGTTATACCCACAGCTCACAAAGCTCAGTGGGTGCCATCCGATATGCTGGAGTAGATATTGGTGCTATCCCATGGTACAGGTCTATGTAGAAGTCTACCTCTCTGCGAGGAGGTAGTCCTGAAACGTCGTCAGGAAAAACATCCGCATAATAATCCACCACAATAGAAAAACTCAGAATCCGCACATCAACCGCTCTGAGGATGATACTATCCAACTGATGTGTGATAGGATGCCCTCTCCTCTGCATAATTCCATCCTATGCTACAAAGTCTCCCTTCTCACCAGTGAAGGTGAACCTGGTCCCATCCGTGCGGACACACCACACATTTCACCTAATGCAGTCGATCTGAGCATGGACTATAGACAACCAGTCCATACCCAAGATGACGTCGTAAGGCCTCAACGCCACTACAAGAAGATCCCAGCCAAAGATATATCCTCCTAGAGTAAGCTCACACTACCGTCACTAGTGCGTAATCGTCGAGTCTTCTCCCGTAGGAGTCTCTAGCCATAAGGATCAAGCCAACAGCTCCATTGAAATCTTTGAGATCTGAACAAGGGCAACAGAAATAAAATAATGACTCGCACCTGTGTATATATGTACTATAGAAAGGGCAGAGTAGGCATAGATAGTACCTAAAATCATCTTAGGTGCACCTTGGTCGTAGGCCTCGATTTCCTAGAGCTGAGCCCGCATCTGTCTGCCAGCTCCCTGTGGTCGGGGTGGACCTCCTGGTGGTGGTGGTGGTAGAGTTTTGAAACGTCGTCCACCACCCACTGCTCGGCCAGCTCCTCTGCCTCATCTGTCTGCTCCCGGAAGACAACCATGGTCAAACCTCTGCCTCTGCCTGGGAGGTCCCTCTACTATTTTATTCTCGTCCGCATTGCAGGTCGGGCAGTCCTGAGCCATGTGACCCTGCCCACCGAATGCATAGCACTGCCTGTTCCTTGTATATATGGATCAGTTTTATGTGCCCCACACAACCAAACCTGAATCCTGAGGTCACCCACCTGATGGCCTAGTCCTCTTGGAGCTCTGCATCAACTGTCTACTACCGGCGGTAGAAGACTTCGCTATGTGTCATCCTGCGGTGGGTCTCGTAGCTGGTGACAGCTCAACAAGAAACCTCTCCACTAGAAGGTCTCGCTCCAGTACTCCCGCCTGCGTCCGCATACTGAGGGAGATCATCAAAGCCATGATATATTGTCTGAGTCCCTGCTCAAAGGTCCGGACCCAAAAGAATGGGTCCCGTACCATGTCTATGGAGTATCATTAGAGGTCTATGAACCTCACTGAGTACTTAGCTACTATCATGCTTCCCTGCTGTAGATGATGTAACTCTTGAATCCGCACCGCACGAATAGTGGATGGAACAAACTCTGATCGGAAGAGACTCTCAAAGTATATCCAAAGTAAATATTCCTTATCATGCACCTAGATCATCAAGATCTACCATGTACCTACTGATGCATTCATGAGACTCACAGAAAGGATCACTGTAAATTCAGCTGGTGTCCCTACTAATCTAAAAACTATGACGACAGCCTCCAGGAAATCCTCAGCTGCCTGTGGGTTCATCTCTCCACAGATCCTGAGCATCCTCTATCACTGGAACTTGTGAAACACACTCAGGTGGTGTGCACTCTCTGCTGTCAGGGCTGGTGGTATCGGTGGCCCAGCGGGTAGTGGTGCCACTTGTGCCTCCCCTGTGATGGGGCCCTGCATCGAGGCCTCGTCGGTCAGTGGGCTACCATCTCTTATGTAACTCGAAACCCTTGTTGGCTGCCTTCATGGGGCCATCCTGAAAAGAAACACTTGTGCCACGGTTAAAATAGTATACCTGGTGAGATGACACAAATAAATTACAAAGAAAACATTTGAAACACAGAGGCAATCAGTTTTTTCATGCACTGAGTAGAAAATTAGAGGTCAGGGTCCTGGTGTATGGATACGTCATACACCGCACCTACACTGGACTCCCTGGACTGAAAAACACACTCAATACACTTAACACAATTGCTTCACAGTAAGATAGATTAGATTCCTAAGTTCTGTGGTAGAACCGACTCCTCTGATACCAATTTTTCACGACCCATCCTCGGGGCCCGTTCCGTGACTACCCCAAGCCCGCCTTCCATAGGCTAGGGGCTAGAGACTGGCATCAAAGGCATAAATCCCAAAAAGGGAAGGAATTTCCTTTATAAAAGTAAAAAAACACAACAGAGTACGCAAGAGAAGAAATCACTAGGTAATACTGAATAAAAAAGTAAGTGATGAAAGGAAAGGGTCCAGAAATAAAAGCCCAATAGTAAGTACAGTATAACTAAAAAGATAGTACAACTACAGTAAAGTAAAATAGCAACCACTGTGTTGTCCTCCGGGAATCCCACCTGAAGGGTGGGTACATATGGCCTCATCAGCACCTTGGGTCCAGCCGTCCGCTCTCTGTACATCTCACCAAGTGGTCCACCTCCGGGTACCGTCCAACTACACAGGCCTCCACCTCGATCAATTTTGTCCATCGTCTACATCCAACACAACGTAGTGCGGGCATAGCCCGTGCAGGGGTGAAAATACGATACTTAGTAGGGACCCCGAGACCCCCGAATGTCTCCCAGAATCCACAAAGGATAAACCACAGAAGTTAGATACAATCAAAAAGTATCAACCAACTCTACTTAGGTATATTCCCATACACATACCTAAGTTATCAATCACAGTTCATCTCCAACTCTCGATCCCAAGCACAACCCAGTCCAGACAGGAAAGCAAGTCAATCACATCGATGATAATGATTGAAAGTCAAGACTCATCTCACACAGGTATACATATTATGTATAGTGATAGAGATGATCAGATGTTGTCACTGATTCATCTAAGCTATCGAACCCACGTAGGTTACCAGACCAGCTAAGATGTCAGACCCACGTAGGATACTAGACCAACTACTCTGTTGGACCCACTCAGGATACTAGTACCGAAGTCAAACTGTCAGTCCCACTTAGGATACAAGTACAGTAGTAATCGCTATTGAACCCATGGAGGATTCCAGTATAGTTTTCTTCCTCGTCGAACCCACGGAGGATTCCAGTATGGTAGTCGTCCTCATCGAACCCACAGAGGATTCCAGTACGGTAGTCGTCGCAGTCGCAACCAGCTCTAGGGTTCCCGCACACATCACGATCAATTCTGGGAGGGTTTGCTCCTCAAGCCAAGGGTTCGATACATCAACTACTAAAAAGTCCAGAGTTAATGTATCCCAAAGTTCCGTCTCATGAAAAAGAACGCAACGCGACAGACGACGAGTCAATCAGACGCCCGGTCTGAGAGATATTGGCTTTTCTGTTCCAGGGGCCCGGTTGGAAATACGCTCGTTCCAAACCCGGATGTTTTTCAAAGTCTTCCAAAACTCACTTAGAGTAGCGCAAAAGGACCGTCTTGTCACAAGGATCCTAGTTCCGTAGATGGCGCGTTGATCAGATGCACGGTCTTAAAGTTATTCACATTTAAGTGAAATAGGCCCGACCTGTCAAGCCCAGTAGGGTGGCGGGTCGGCCTGACCTGGTTCTGTAGGTCTGACCCGGAAGGGGCTCGGCCTGGCCCGATGGAGAGCGTCTGGCCGAGCGGTGCGCGGGGGGGGGGGGGGGGGGACCCCGTTTTCCTTAACCGACAGCTCTGAGCGGCGCCACACCTCTTATCCGACCGGTTTTCCTGGCGCGAGCGGCCCAGACAGCGGGCTGCTGTCTTCCCACGCAGTATCTGCGGGTGCTGCAACCTCCTCTATCCTAGACGGCTGACGAGCCGGCTGGTTTGTCTGCCGAAGAATCTCGCGGAGCGTGGGCTGCGGTCCTCTGCAGTGCGGCGCCATGGGGCGCTAAAATTCCTCCATCCCAGCCAGCTACAGCCAGCTGGTTATTCTTTGGCCGAGCGGCCCGCACACGGCCGCCACTTCCTCCTGTTTCTGCCGCCTCCGTTCACCACCGTCAAAATATTCAAGAAACATTGGAGGGTCATCGGTCCATGTTATTTCGGCCCATTCCCTCTGCGTTAGGAGATATCATAAGGATGATGACAATCCAGAAATTCAACGATGAACCAGGTAAAAAATATTCACTTAAAATTTATATCAAACCCCCTACCTCGTATTTGATGTTCGTTCGTCAACGAGCCACAAAAGATGAGCGTCGCGGTATTCGGGCGTCTCGGAATATGACATCACGGAAGACAACTTCACGGAGAATGGTGTTGTCACATCAACTTTGGAAGTCGTTGTTGTAGACGGCGTTCCTCGCGAGCGGTGACATCTCCCTTGAAGCGGAGGAAAAAGAAAGGATGAAGGCGTTCCTCATGATCTTGTTCTGGTTGAAAAGGAAAGTGGAGAGAAATTTCTTCCCATTCTTCAAGTCATGGAGCGTTCTTTGCGGAGAGGTACACTTCCTTTTAAATCCTCTCAAATCCCAACAAAACGAGTTTATGCCAACCAAAATAAATGAAGGATATTCCTTTTTTTAATGTTGGAAAAACAATTTCAAATTCATTTAAAAAGATAATCCAATTAATTAATAAATTAAATTGGAATAATTAAAGGAAGGGAGGTGGAAAGGATCCACCTTAATAAGGGGAGGTGAAGAGTTTAAAATTCAAAAGAGAGGAGTTGTCAAATTAAATAAGGGGGTGTTAATGGGGAGTTTAAGGGAGTTGAAGGGTTGGGGATCGTGTGGGCCCCACCTCAAAAATATCTTCTCATGGGTGGTTTTGTGATGTGTGGCCCCATCCCAACTTTCCTATGGTGGAAATAATCACCAAACATATATAAAATTATGTACAACAATTTTATTTAATTTATTATAAATTTCCAAAAATTAACTTCTCCTCCCGAGCAAACGCAACTGCGGTAAAGGTCCCCTTAAGCGAATAACGGTGTTGCAAGTTCATCGGTGCCCTCAGATTTCAATTCCGAGCACCAGTTCAAAAGATTGAAAAACCCACACGTACGTTTATTGAACATACCCGAACAAAACTTCAGAAATTGATTCCGGGCATACCAGGCATCGTAATCAGGCGCCATTAGAAACAAGAGACTCTTAAAATTCCAAAGTATTTAAAAAAAATTTCCTTGAAATTTCTGGGACTTTACATGACTACCATAATTTATTTCACAACGATGATGCATCAATTATTTAATTAATGAATAAATAAAATAAATTATATTAAAAATAATAAAATTAATACTATTGGATTTTTATAAGGTGATCCATGAACTATATTAATTAATATAACATGTATATGATATGGTAAAATATATTTCTTGGATTTTAATATTTTATTGATGTTTATAAAGTCATAGTTATGAATTGTGTTTAAATTGGAAAAAAAATTATTTTAATTATTATAATAATTTATTATATTATTAAAAATCCCAAATATAATAAATAAGGAAAAATATTGTACGATTATGAAGAAAATTTATTTACCTTTCACATTTTTTTAATTTTATAAATCTTTACCCATATTTTGTTCTTTTTTATATTTTAATACTAATGTAATTACATGGTTACCCCTAACCTCAATTATAAAAGGAGACTTATTTTTTTCATATAGTTTCATCAACATGAGCCTTATTCCTAAAATATCATCAGAATAATTCCTTTATCCACACCATAATCCACATTATAATGTTTCTTGTCTCACATAAATTGATATTTCATGTACCTTAAGTAGGTTCTCAAAGAGAAGAATTCCAGAGGTAAAATACTCTTTGGTTTTTTAATTTCTTTTATTTTGTTATCCTATCCTCACCTCCCTATTCCAAAGTAACATGATTAACACATTATAATTTATATAATGTAATTTTATTATGTTAGTGTTATATCATCCAAAAAATCTATAATCTTTATATTTTTATTGTAAAAGTGAAAAATTCATCTGTGAAGTGCAGATTTACCACCTTAGTGAACAATGCATTTTTGTTATTAAATTTTGAAATAAATTATGGTCTTAAAAGAATTATTATGGTTATAAAATATTTTAATATAAGTATTACAACATATTTATTATTATATAACTATTATATATAAATTATGTTAAATTATAATGTAAAACTAGTTTTTGATGATTGAAAACCTGCTAAATTAATATAAACGATTATCGCTAACATCTTATATTATGATTCATCTTCACTATATATAACAAAATGAATTATATAAAAATTTTATGTTATAGAATTTAATTAATAGCATATAATTTCAATTATGGATAACTATTCCTTTTTTTTCAAATTTTCATGCATGTATACAAGGGATCCAATCATGAAAACCATGGAAGCAAACACATGTGAATGACAATATTGAATCTTACAACTCATCAAAAAAATAAAATGGAAATAATAAAATTTATTAAATGAAATACATATTTAACTGATTATGAATTATATTGTTAATGGAAATAATCTTATTATCCATAATATGAATTTCAAATTCATAAAAAAATCTAATATATGGTAAGGGATTCCCCATCTCACTCTTTTATGTGAAATTTCCCTTATTCACCTCGTATTTCTTGTTTGTGGTGTAGAAATACTGACATTTCATATGTAATATCACAATTTTTTTCTATTCATAGTATTAAATAATTCAATTTATTGTTATTTTTTTGGGTAATATGATTCAATTGATTACCAAGTGATCTGGGATTCTCCCTAGACCTCGATTTTCATTCGGGTTACTCTTTCTTTCACCTTACCTCATTCTACTTATTAGTTATTATTATATAATCCTACTATATTATATTATAATGTTCCATATATATGTACCTTTATTAAGAAATATTTAATTTATAGGGATTTACAAGTTTTATAATTATCCTATCACAATTCTTCTAGATAAGTAAACACAGATAAATTAAACTTTTCAGTTCCATGACGATGTTAATGTGCACTCCATACAATGTTTATAGACATAATTATTTTTATAAATCACACATTTTATCATGAAAAGATATAATTTTTCATTATTTTTTTATACAAAAGTTATTTCTTACTATGTTTCAAGGACTCCTTATAATTTTTCCTTTAACCATACCTAAGAGACACATTTATAAGGTTTATTAAATTATTTTTTAAATATATTCACTTCAATTGGAAGTAATTTATGCCTGAAATAAAATTTCATTTTACATAATATTTATTTTCTTGTATATAAATTTAAAAATATTATTTTATGAGAAATAAAAATGATTTTCCAAAACACTACTACTTTCGAAGTAAAAAAAGCATATTTCTCTATTGAATTCCTTGAAAATTTTATTAATGTATTTTCATCAATATACAAACCCTTTTTTAAATCTTATTATTTATTGGGATTGAAATTTCATATATAATTTATAATATATTATTAATATTTTTATGATTATTTTGACTGTGGATGTGATATCTTGATACCATTAATCATATTACTCAGAATGGTTATTAATTTTGTTTACTAATTGGGAGAAGTTATGTACATTCAATTGAACATGTTTTTTATGATTAAACCAATTCATATTATTAATGTATTGGATATATTATGTGATGGTTTTCCCTATATTTCCCATCAATGCATCGATGGGTTTCATGATACAAGCATTATTGGGGTTTTACCCACTAATGTATAGTATCTTGGCCGAATTCGTGATAGTATGTTTATGATGTTTGGAATTATAAATTCCCGAAATATGATACTTGTAATTGATATTTCATATGACCATTAGAATATTCGAATAACCATATATAGGTTTCAATTTCCTTTGATAATTTATATGGAATTATTTATTTAGTTTTTAATCATGTGATATTATGATAAAGATTATGTTTAAATGGAATGTTTTATTCACCTTGATATATTGTTTAAGATAGATTATGTTATATTAATTACACGTAATGAGAAAATAAGATCATAAATTTCTTATTTTACTTCCCCATGATTTCAATATGTTTATAATGATCGGCTTTATGGGATAATATAGGGTAATAATAGTGTTTCCATATGAGTTTCGAGGTTGCATTTATTTTAAGGTTGTAATGTAAATCTTCTGTTTTTATATATTTTTCCAAATATACTAAATATTTTTGTCCATTGGGATGTGGTATCCTATTCATATTACCCATGTAATAATTTAAGTCATAAATTATGAGCTACTAGGGTCTATGACTTAACACTATTGACTTCTCACTAAAGGCATAAGCTGCCTAAAAGACCTATGTTATCTCCAGACTTTCTCAACAAAGAGTATTGTCTATGGTTGACTATCTCTAAGGAAACTCTATATACGAGATCTGATGACTATAATTTCCTATCATTTGGATTTCATATTATTTCATTATATTCAATTTCATGATTTTTTTCTAGGTTGTATGCTAAGAGTTAAAACTGCTCTTTTCATAAGTGTAGTGACTATAAGTGATTAATGGTCCAAATAAAAATATCTTATATATTTCTTAATTCATATAGTGGATCAGGTTTCATAATTTTCATTTTATGGTAGGAATTTATTTTATGTAAATTACCTCATAGTGCAAATAAATAATTCTAGACAAGAGTAGCTTATAAATTTTATTGAATTCTTGGAAATTTTCAAAATGAGCCTCTGAAATCCCAATAAATTCTTATTCACCAGTTTATGGGTAATTAGTTTTTGAATATATGCACATTTATATTTCAAAAATTAAATATAACAGGTTTAAAAATTGTATGCTAATTAAAAACTGTGAATTTATATATCTATCCATGAAAAAAACTCATAAAACTTGTTATAATTTCATTTATTCCTCTTCAAAAACACATATATGGATAAGAATTTTTTTTGATTATCTATAAGATAAATAAATTATTGTTATAATAATTCTTCTCTGAAATACATATTTTATATTTGATATACCTTATATCCTTTCTATCATTTCATTATAACAAAGAAACACTATATTCCAATAAACCTCTAATGAGAATATTGGAGCTACTACCGTAAAATAATGTCTTATTCCAAAAAAATGATTAATAGATGATTTCTCTAATTTTTTATTTATATTATGCCTTTATATGGATATGTATAGGCGATACACATCTTTATTATAGAGAAATAAAAATTTACCTTCAAGTGTTCAAGAGACTACCAGTTGTTGAATGGATTTCCTAGATCGATAGTTATTTCATATAGTATGAGAATTCATGTATAGAAATATTTCATATCACAATCAATGAGAACATAATATTTATCATTATAAATCTATATTATAACCCACTTCTATAATATATAGACATCATGAATAATAATAAAGTTCAAATTCAAATAATTAGAGCCCCTATGAGTGAAGACACATATATATTTACTCCACATATCCATATAATCATTATAATATTGAACCATTTCTATGATCTAAAAGTTTTTCTGGACATGGAATAATAATTCTATTTATAAGTGAAATTTATGATCTCCCATACATGTACCCATTTTTTAATGAAAATTATAAGGAATAAACTATGAAATATCCATTATGATGATTGAATATCCAACTATCAAAAATTATGAGAAGATATAAATCTGAATCATTGAAATAAACATTATTTCTCATGAATGGAAGATGTAAAATCGATATCACCTACTAATTAGACTCACATTATGTATTAATATCTCTTTATAATGATAAAATTATTAATGATCATATGTAACTTATATTCATTTTTTGTCCTGATATAATAATGAATTAATTATATGAATATGGAGTGCTTTCATATCAATTTAAAGATATAGTGTATACCTTTTTTATAACATAAAGTTCTATTTTTTATTATAATTATATAGTTTTGTGTCCGAATGAATGAATAAAAAATATTATCATCACATAAGGGCCTCAAATAAATATATAAATATAAATACTCAACTATTATTTTTCTTGAGAATACTTAGGTAATATTTAAAAATACAACATTATTTACTCTATAAAACCTACTATATATATTACAAGGATAATATTATTCAAACATAGTGGATTTTTTAATTTGGAGTAAAAAAGAGGAGTTTCTCAAACTCAAAGATTGTTGACACTACAACAACCAGAAAACTAGATAAATCAATAAGATCATTATCCCCACCTAATGAAACTATAAACCAGTTGCCACAGAATTACCTGGAATAAAATTATTTCCTATATGAAATTTTAGAATGATATTAAATGATTCGTAAGGGTATAAAATATTACATAAACAATAAAGGCATCCATGTTAACAATTCAAGTGCAATATTAAGTCTATGCATTATGAGATTATTTACTAGATACATGCTATTATAATTAATGATACTTATATTTCCCCAAAATAAACTATACTAAGACACCACAAGTTTTAGTTTCATTTCATTAAGAAATAACCTTAGTATAAAACTTATTCCATTCCATTAATGATATCTAATCTCACTAATTTACCTAGTACATCTCATCAGATACCCACATTCTCATCTAGTAGACCAACCCCATTTGATATTGTTTTCTTTCTACCCTGCCATGATTACCACCATCATCCATGTAACAATCAATAAAATATAAAATAACTATGGTGTCCCCAACCACTTTCAAACCCAAATTAAGAATTTCCTCAATTTTGTCTCCATAAAAAACTAAATTTTCTTCTACAACATATTTTTCATATCCAATTAATGTTTTCTTATTACAAAAAATCATGTAAGTGTTAAATGAAAATATTCCATAAACTAAATATGAATACTTGTTGATCATAGTCAATCATTTTGTTCACGATTAAATTTCTGTTCGGTTGATTATCTTTATGTCTTATTATATAAAAATTTTAATTATAATATAATGTAGAATTTTTTAAAAATAAATCAATAAAATCTATAAAAAATCCAATAATGGTGCATTATTTTTAGGGTTTCACAACATAGAACTCACCAACATGTTGTGTAACACCACAAGTAATAGTGGTCATGTGGTAAAAATAAATGAGGTAATTAAATAAATCCCACATTATGAAAATAATTTTGATGAAGTGTAAATAAATTATTATTTTTAGATCAATACAGATAAGATTTAATTAATTCACACATAATTTAGTTTATTTACATGTATCATATGTAATTTACATACCATGTAATTAATTCATAAATGTTTTAATTAATTCAGATGCATGATAATTTTTTTTACACATGGGATAATTAATATATATGTGATGTTGTTAATACACAAATAGTGTATCTAATTTACACATTCTATACTAAATTAAAATGACACATAATTAATTCACTCATGATATAATTAAATCCAAACAAAATAATTAATTCAGACATGTTTGCTCAAAAATCATGCCAAGAAGGGTTATAAATTGTATTAATTTATTTATACTGAAATAAAATTAATTAATTACCCTATCTATTGTAATTAACATGTGTATGTGTAATATTTAGTGACAATAAACTCCTTGTGATGGGTTTTATTTGGAATTAAATGGTTAATTAATTTCTATGTAACATATTGTACTAAAATATTTGTATGGTCATTATATATTTCATACTCCACAAACATCAAATAGGTAAATGGAGTTAAATATTCATCTGCTTAATGTTTCATTTATTGATAGTACATGCAGTAAAATTACATCAAAGTCAATGAATGTGGTATGGCGTGTTAATGCATTGTATCCATACATGACTATGCCTTGTAGTTCAGAAGCGCACATACTATTTTCCCAATTAAATCATGCCAAGTACATAACTAATTTTAAATAAAATTAATTAATTAATTAATTTTAAATTATATAGGATGAGGATCATGAAGAATGATTTGATGAAGGCTAGTATAAAATGAATTAATTTATTAATAATCTTAATTATATCATATTTTATCATAATGGAAAATGATTTAAATGAATTATAGTAAATTATTTTAAATGAACAGTAATTTCATGTTTATGACAGATCATGGTTGAAGAACTGGCCTATTTTTTAGGATTAATTTAAATCAGTCATAATTGAATAAGTTTTTTTAATTATTTATGATGAAATTAAACATGATAACATGTGTTTCATCCCTCCCTATAAAAGTATGTAATATATATGTGTCCATCATTATTTATGTATATTCCCCTTAAAAAATATGTTGGTTCATCTCACATATGTATGAGTATAAAAATTATGTAATGGATGGATTATCTAGGAACATGGAATAAGTTCAAGGTAGGATTATATAAAAAATAACAGAGAAGATACATAGGAGGACATGTGTAATACGAAAACTCATCTGAGACCAATCAAATGATCTTTTCCCTAAGGGTATATATTGATTTATTTTTCAATAAATAAATCATATAATACATAATCTCATGATCAAGTCATTTTTTATTATATTTTTATCATTTTCATGACTTATTTTATGGAATAGAGGCATTTATCACATAAATAAATGAATTTAACATGAAAATATAGAAGTAAAATAAATTGGTTACATGTATATGTTTTATGTATTCATGGTCTATCACTTTATTATATGAAAATTAATATTACATACACTTGTAAGAGAATAAAACAATAGAATTTATTCATAATAAATAAAAACACATAAACAATATTTAGTGGGACTAATCCTTCTATCATCTTAATTATATCAAACACATAGTAAAAGTGTTTGTTTGCCCTTCCTTTAGAGAAATTTTAATTATTTGAAAGTCTAAACAATAATTATGGCTTGATTGAATAGAATATGAAGTGGGTATAATGGATTTATATTATCTATTACAATTTTCGAGGCAAGTATAGAATAAATAAAAATCAGGATTGCAAGTTAGGGTTGTCCACTCAAAAGAACAAGAAACATATAATATATATTTTTAATGAACCCCAAAAAATTAATTTAAAATAATTTTGATTTCATACTTATAGAATATATAAATATAAATATGGATCATTTAAAAAATATCTTCCACACAATTGAACATTCCATGTGCAATGGTGATAAATGATGGATCATAATTAAATAATGTGGGACTTATAATAAAATTAATATTAAAATTATTATGTCTCGCATAATGGGTAATGATGTAAAGTGAAAATAATATTTTCTAATTAGTTTATAATATTTTATGTGATACCACAAAACACAAAAATAATTACATCACTCAAGGATTTTCATTACATGCCAAATTTTTGCTAGAGTTCCAAAGATGTTCATAAAAATCATTACTATCAGAATATTAATATTATGTGTTTTAATCCATATATCTATAAAATATTCAAAAATACTTTAAAAATATTAATATTATTCCAATTATAGATATATGATTTATTCTTCATATATAAATAATATCATTTTCTAAGATACTCATGGAGATACAATGAAATAACATATGGGCTTGGATTCTTATACTATGATATATCATCGCTTATCTATTTAGAAGTATAATGATTGGTGTGAGATAAATGAGATAATAAATACACCATTTGAAGTGTTAACTATAGAATGGTGGATCTTAGATAATAATTATGTCTTAAATATTTGAAATACATTGATCAATTAGAAAATGAATTACTTTCATTTGGATAATACATTATCCATGAATCAGTAATATCATCATTACTACAATGGGTGACCATATTAATAAATGACATGATTAAAAGTATGGTGAATCCACAAAAATAAATTATTCACACGTTTTGGAAGCAAATATTTATTATGAATTTTTTCCCTCACAACTTATGGTGAATAGAATAAAAAAACTAGGTTGAATATCTCATGCATCATTATAGCCACCAATACTTTAAATGCATTTTAAAGAGACAATTAATTTAGAGAGAGTGTAATGAAAATTAATATATTCATTTATTATGTGGGTTGAAATGGTTATTTGAATAATTTTAATGCATTAAAATAGATATAATAATGAAATTCTATTTTTATATGTTCATATATATGTGTAATAATTCCAATTGAATTCATGGATATTAATAAAATATATTTCACATACATATATGTATAATAGAATTTTTTAAATAATAATTTTGCGAATTATTATTTTATGTTAGGTGAATTTATAATGAGGCTGAGAATGGTTGATTATTTTTCAGAAAAATAAGTAAAAGACTTATTACTTCTAGAATGGATTGATTAATATTTTTTATGAGTGTCACCAAAATAATTTATCTCAGTTTCCATCTAGACATAGAAAGACCTTATATCATAATTATAAGAAATTTTTATAAGATACCTCATACTAAAATTTTAGTCTCAAAACTGTTTAATAATAGATATACACTATAATAAATGATAAGTATAATATTTTTATCATGTTGTAAGATGTTCATTCATTGTTTGAAAAAACTAAAAGTAGATTAATTATTTATAATAATAAAATTTGTTTTCCTCTTAAAATATAATATAAATCATATAATAATAAAATACATATCAAGTTTTAGATAAAAGAATCATTACAAATCATTCTAAACCTCAAATATTTTGGATTTTGTTCCATATCGCCACTTAAACTATTCTATAGCTAAATGAGAATTCGTATACTTCAACATATTCCATTAAGAAAATTTAAATATCCTTGATGATGTATGTGATTTAACATGGTATTGATAGTGGACTTTCTATGATGGATTATAGGAGAACATAATAACCATTTAATAATCAATCAATAATATGGAGAGTGAACGTAAGTATGAAATCACATTTCATTATATAAATTAACATATTAATGGTAGAAAAATTAATATTAATGAATATTATTATATTCCTTTCAAATCATCCATATTCATTATATGTAATATATTGATAATTATAGTGCAATAAGAAACTATTTCAAATACAAACTGACAAGTGGATATCATATCAATATTAATAGGATGATAATATGTTATTTACAAATCTCAGGAGTTTGTTGATTTCTTTTGATAAAATATATGTGACAACATTAGTAATTTTTATAATCTATTATGATAATTCCTTATTACTATTCATGAATTAGATTTTATAAAGTCATATTCATTAGAATATTATTAATTATTTTTTAATCAAAAAGAAAATAATATTATTCATACTAAATTAATTTTTATATACTATATAATTTAATTCAAAATTTTAGTTTCCAAATGAATGAATATTAATGTCAAAAATTGAAATTATATTTTCAAATAAACCAGAAAATATTTACATAGAGAAATTTGTTTGGGGAATTTTTTAATAAAGTTTATTTTTGAGTGACTAATATAAACTAACAAATTTTTTGAAAATTTAATTTAATTTTAATTTATTTTAAAAGTAAAATTCTACATATTATTTTTTAAAAATTTATTTAGATAGTTTTGAATATAAATAATCTATTCAATATTATTCAGATTATAATTCCTTGAAATTAAAAATAATAAAATTATATTTGATAGTTTATATAACATTAAATACCAAGCATAGAAGGAATTAAAAAACCCTAGTATATTAAAATATATTTAAATAAATTCAGTATCTTCAATACAATACGTTATATGAAACCCTGTGTTTAGGTTTTCTTACATCTAACTGTGAGTTTAACTTGGATTGCATTCAATAATGAGTTTAAATAAAACATGACTTATTATTAAAATATTATTATTTAACGTATTTATTTTCACCTAGACATTAGAATGATGGGTATGAATAGGAATATATAAATTATGAAAATATTTATTTTATAAAAATTTATTTAATAATCTATTATTAAAAAAATAATAATCATTTTAATGAATTGTTTATGAAAAAAATATTTTTATGAAAGATAGTTTACTTTTTTTGTGCATAATATTTATAATAAATTTTTACCACTTATAAAAAATTTATTTTAGAATTTTTTTTGAAATTTGAATACCAAAATTATATTCCAGATAATTTTGTTATTTTTTCAAAACATTTTCTTTTTTTGATGAATAGTGTAAAATAAAAAATCTTAATTGAAAACTACATTCCATTTAAATTTTATTTAATGTTAAATTATATTTTCATCTTTATTTAATGATAAATTAATTCAATTATAAATCAATTAATACAAATTTATTCATTTTAATAATTTTCATATTAATTATTCTTATAAAATTATTTTAAATTTTTTATTATTTTCTCTTCGAAACCACACTTTATATTCACGTCTTCATGATTAATTTTAAATTAAAATTTTCCACTAATATGAATTGAATTATGAAAAATGTATTCCTTATTTTTAATAAGGATAATTTATAATTTAAAATATTTAAAACATAATTTTCTTAAACTAAATAGTGAGAAAAATAAAAATTAATTAACATAGGTTAGGTAATAATTGATTAACTAGAGGTTTGATATAAGAATATACAGATTAAAAAAACCTGAAAACATGTAAACCACCGATTTTAGTGCATATATTCGAGTATTATATCTCATATTTTCAATAATTTCTCTTTTTTGGAAGATTTTTTCATGATAAAATCATCCATATGTTTGACTCTTTTCAAAAAAATAATAGTATGTCACTCACCTCACATATAAAAGGCCACATGCTCTTATCTTATTCACACCCTAAAATCCTTTTGATTAAGAAAATACCTAAAAAAATAACATCAAAAAAAATCCAAAAATTCATTGTAGAATTCCCATCAAGGGAATACCATGAGCATAAGAAAGATTTAATGAAAACAAAAGGAGGATACCTGAAAAAAGGTAATGTTCTTCAATAAGAATTTTAATTTTAATTCTTCCTACTTTCATTCAATTATTATTAAGACATTGGAATATAATAACCTCATTATATTATATATAAATATTTCTTATATCAATAAAAATACCTAGAACCATCCCCACTTCAATCCAATGGGTCATAAAACCATCGTTCCTGTATACGAATGACTATCGCCCGGAAAACCGATGTTATTCGTTCATCCATTACCATCTTTGATGGTTTGGTATGATGATGGGTATAATGTATATATAAGATATGTTTAACATATTTTAACTCTATATTAATTATTTTATATATATTTATATATCTTACCTTCAATTCCTAAGGAGATACAATAACATTAATCTAGTGAACGGTCAAATACAGCCTCCTAAGGAAATGTGATTTCTCTTTCACTAATGGTTTACATAGATGGTGATTAGTATATATTTAATTATTATGTATGATACAAATGAAATTATTATGATACTAATTAAAAATTTTACATTTTTAAAATATAATATATCATTTTATTTCTAACCATTTCATTCACTTAATAATGATAACTTCATTCATGTACATGTGGACTATTGCCTTCACGATGTGATGTGACTCAATATTCATAATTAGGCCACATTAATGATATATATAAGTATATAATAATGTATATAATATATTGTTATAATTATCTGATGATAATACATTACTTTCCTTTTCTTCCTTAATGATCATTTGAAAATATATATGTAACTCATGCGTACGTACGACCTACCATCTTCATGATCGCAAAGTACTTAATTTTTCATAACCATATTCCATGATTGATTTTAAATTTTAAATTTATTTAAAAAAATATAATTATATCTTGATTATTATTTTGTAGTTTAGAAAACTATATAATATTCCAAATAACTATATCATTCCAAATTAATAATAGATGATAAAATAAGGCAATTAACAAAAAAACAAAAAAACAATCAACAATTTTGAATGAACTGGAGATAATATGTTGTGAAAGGATAATATATAGTTAAAGTAAATTTTAATAAAATGATTTATACAACTATACATGAGGTTAAATAATGATAAATTTAATGGAGATTTACATTACTGGATATTGGCTAAATTTACATTCTGTTGAGAATTATTTTTTATTATGAAACAATTTGAATTTATGTAGTGTATACGATGCCAATTTTTTTATTCAATATGAAAATTATCTCCTAATTGATGGTATTTTATTTATCAATTAGAATCATTTCATCCAATGAAATTTTACATGAATATTACCATCATATATTTATTTGTACAAAATCACATTCTTTTCTGATTATTAAATTTCATTTATGACAATAACACTCTTATAATAATTTTAAAATTGTACTTAATTTTTTTTAAATAGAAATATAATTTAATTATTCATATTATTATTTCATAAACTATATAGAATTTATAAATAAGGTATTTTAATTTTAGAATTACATTATTGTTTTGGGAAATATTGATAAATAATAATATTTTTAAAAATATAGATGTATTTATAGAATTATCATTTATTCATAAATAGGTCTCATGATACAAAATTATATCACAAAACCCAATGAGTTTGTACCTAGTAGATTTAAATTGTATTGTGAATTGTACTGAATATAGAGATATTGATGGCCAAACTAAATTATTTTTTACTGATTAATTTTTATAACCTATCGAGGATAGATATTGATTGTTGTGTTTTTCATGTGTGTGTGAAATAAAATCCCATAATTAATTATATCCTTAATTGTGAATTCAATTATAATTATTAATGATATTTTAACAATGATATTATTTGTATATGCATTTAATATTCATTTTATTGATTATAATTAATTTTATTATTATTATTTACCTTCAAATATTGTTTTTTCTTTATCTAGTTATGATATTCATTATATTGATTAAATTAAACGTGTGTTTAGTTTTTTACCTTTCCATATTAATTATTCGTGTTGTTTCATGATATCTTTCACTGTAATTAACCATCACTAATAATTTGATGTAACGCCCCGACCCTAGTTACCCAGAGTCGGTGCATTATTACATAACATTGGCATGATCACAAGAAAGATCAATTCTCGAAACACCGATTAGTTTAGTATCCTTAGAAATACTAGATACATTCATAATGTTTAACATTGCATCATAAAAAAAACATCTTCTCTTCATATCCCCTCATACTATCCTTGCAGGTCATTCATAAATTATTTCTTCATAATCCTGGAAAAAATAAAACATTGAAAGGGGTGAGCTTAGATGCTCAATAAGTATAAAATTATAGCAGAAGCTTTCATAGATATGCATAAACACTAAAGGCGATTTATAACTAAAACAAAAGCCTTTTAAACTTGAACTTCAACAGAAAATGGAAAAGATAAAATGAAATAATGCCATTTAATTACTCACATGAATATTCTTCTAGTCAAATGATCACATGCAATATCAATAACCAATTTCATAATTATAGAATGTATAATGCCAGACTATCACATAGCCAAGGCCTCGTCCCAAGACTACAAATAAGATTTTGTCAAGGCATTGTGCCAAGACACCAGTTTGTCTCATGGGACCTACCGATGCAACAAGGAGCTATAGCGGGCTCCACCTATCACTTATTAAGTCCAATGCATTACTCATATGAACAGGTGTAAACATAACATAAACATTCGTATTAAAACTAGCATACGAAATGTCAATACTTTAACCACAAACCATGAATGGAATAAAAATAGCACATCCACATTCAAACATAACTCATTAGATACAATATGGAAGATTTTATTGTATCACATTAACCTCAATCAATAACAATGAAGGATATTGACATAGATGAAAATAATCATCAAATCTATTTGAGAGAAATATCCCCCTTTTTCTTCAAATCATTTAAAAGTCACACTATTTGTCAAGAAGCCATTTAAAAAAAGATTTTTGAATCAAAGTGTCCCATACCACTTTGAAACTTTTAAAAGGAGTTTTAATTTTAAAACTTTAATGTCCATATAAATAAATCCTTAAAACCATTTTTAAAACATGGACATTAATGAGCATGATTTAGAAGAATAAGTCTTTAAAACATTTAAAAATGGTATTTTAGTTAGAATTTCTAACCAAAAGAGAGACACTTGAATACAAATAATTGAGGTAATCAAAACTTTGTAATATCATGAGAATAAATGGATTAATGATATACTATGTCAAAGTACATTATATACACCACATAAAAGTGATTTGGTGTATAATAACAAAGTCTCAATGGAATTTAAATTGAGATGAAATCTCTCATAAAGGACGTATCCTTAGGTTAAGGATAAATCAACGACATAATTATGTGTGACAAATATAAATACACTAAATATGATTGGATATTCAGTGTAAAACAATCAAAGGACATTCACACATATTCTAGTAAAAACAACACCAATGAATTGGATGTTTATCTCAACAAATCGAGATTGAGTAAAAATTACTCTTATCAAGTTCATACTGAAGACTTGAGAATTTATCAATGGAGTGATTATGTGTATAAAAAGTATATCCACAGTAAGGGGAGTGGAAATTATGACATAATCAAATTAATAGTTATTCCACACATAATCTTGGAGTAAAATAATCAATGAAGTATGCGTAAAGATGAATAAGTGAAAATTGAAATTTCAAATTCCGTTATCAATTTGGTAACTTAAGAATCATTCAACCATGAAAGATGGATCATACAATGATGAGGTAAACATCCATAAATTAAATTATATTACACAATGAATACAACCATGGGCAGTACACACACCACATGCAATAAATAAGTGGTGAACAATGGAAATCTCACGAAATTAAAAGTGAGATAAGAAACCCCTTACTTTGTACTTTTTCCTTGGTCGATGGTAGGTTAACCTCCTGTATAACTGTGAAATAATTTTTATTTAATTATACGAGAATCATATGCATTAATATGATATCATATATGATCTTTTAACATTGATTTGTTAATAATATCTTAGAATTATCGTCATTTAGGGTGTTAACGGGTTTATTTTACTTTATATTCATTGTTATGTGAGCCATATTTGTTATTAATGGGATGTATATTATTCATATCCAGAATGATATTGAGTCCTTAAACATTATTTTTAATCATCAAATGTTAATTATACTTGAATGGATACGATAGAGAATGAATCTCATTGCGTTCGTGGAGAAGATAGTCCGTACGTACGCACGAGCGACAATATCATTCATTTGATATTAAAATAATATATAATTGGATGGTATATCAAATATAAAGAATAATTATTATGTTATATTCATTATTTAAATGAATTACACATCATTATTATACTCATCCAAATAATAATTTATTGAATAACAATTACACCACGACGTGGAGACGGTAAGCCGTACGTACGCACGTATGGTGATATGCTATTCAAAGGGTGGATAGAATACTGAATATGGTTGTACCATATTTATAATAATATTACTGTATATATTAGATACTGGATTTATTATTTTATAATTGGACGAACAAAGAAAGAAGAAGTGGAAGAAGAAAGGAACTTGAAAAGGGTGGTGAAATCATTAACTCTTCTTCGGGTTCTTCCTTTTGATTTGATCAAAAGGGCTCCATAGGTTGGACTTATGTTCAAACTAAGGCCTCTAGGTTGTAGTGAGGGAAGTTGAGAGAGTATTTGGGCAGGGGTTTGCCGAACCAAAAGGCTTTTAATGTGTTAAGTAATGAGAAGGAGGAGTGCCCTTTTATAAGAGGGGTGAGGGGAACCTTTGGAAAAGCTAGAAATATTAATTTATAATAAATTCATATTCGGTTTCTAATGGATCCAAAGTTGATTATTTAAAGTTTCTAGTTGGGATGGGTCTCAAACCACTCAACCAATAGATTTTATACAGGTTTGGGTCATTATATTAACCTTATCTTTAAGTATTAACTCTTAGTTAATTAGTTTCACTTTTACAATGTCTCTTTGAATTTTTATATTATATTGTTAACAAACTTACTATATACATCCAAGAGACCCCCAAGTGGTCCATTAATGATACAAATATCATTATATAAGTCTCTTGGCTGAAACTTAGATTTTTAGGAATTTAATATCAATTAATAATTTAATATTTGTTTTGAATACTCTTTTATGTCAATTTTGACACTATTCAATAGTTGATTTTTATGAAACTCATAACAGAATTATTACTTCAATCAAAGTCACTTAAATAAATAATAATATGTCATATTATCCTATAAAATTAGTTTAATTTATTAAAAGTCTTAAATTATATTTATTTGGGTATTTATAATATCAATTGTTTTAATTTTTCACTATTATGGTAATTACTACATCATCATTGTGTCATAAATAAATTAAATTATGTAATGTCTAAAAATTATAAATAAAATATCATTTTGTAGGAAATATTATTATCTTTCTAATGAATATTTACAATCTAATTTATCTTATGTATAACCCTATATTAAAAATGTTTTAGTAAATAAACATTGATTTTAATTCTTTTAACTCTTCTTTGAATTAAATTATAATAAATGTCCTAATCTAATCAAAGTGGACCTAAATGATAATACTTTATTCCTAAGGTTGTTTTGGGTTGAGATACACTTGTCCAATAGAATTAGGACATGTGTTAGGGTAATATTAATATCATTTTACCCTTAATTACCCTATTTACTTTTAACCGCGGTAAATAAAAGTAAAAAGTTACTATTCACCAAAAATTATTTTCATCTCATTGAATCAAATTTTACTTCTTGATATTAACCGTGTCTCTCGGATTTTTGAAATTCCATTCACAGAAGTGGTAAAATTAAGTTTTATGAATAATTCAATTTTTTTAACTACCACTTAGTAGTTTCCCTATTCATCAAAAATTGAAGTTTTTCAGAACAATGCCAAAATTTCACCCTAAGAAATAATTGATACTTTGAATACACAAATGATGCATATTTTAAAAAATTCCAAACATATAATTTTCATTAATTAATTTTATAATTAATTCCCGCTGTCACAACAAATAGCCTGTTTTTAAGAAACAATATATATCAAAAGATTGACAATTGTTTAGGTCCAATTTCAAAGTGAAATAAATTCTAATGAACACCATTGGATAAAATGGTAAAAATATATTATAATTATATTTTAAAACCACTCAATAATATACATTATCACTATAAATTATTTTTATTTAAATAAAATTTTTTAATTAAAATTTAGTAATTTTCACTATTTATCAAAATAGAAGTGTTATCCGAAAAGTTCCAAAATTTCACCCTTGGATAAATTCGATATTCCGAATCCAAAAATGAAGTCCATTTTGAGAGATAGAATTTATAAAATTTCAAAAAGTATGTATTAATATTCATAACGACTAGTTTGATTGGTTGTGGTGTGTTAGAATCTCAAAGTTGCGTACAATTCACACCATTGCATTATTCAAAGGGAAACGTACCGTGGAAGCTTGGGGTGTTACATTCTCCCCTCCTTCAATAAATTGAATCCTCTCAATTTTTTTTTTAAATTGGGCTTGAGAATATAATGGAAAGTTGCACATCAGAAAGAGTGTCAATGAAACTATCACTTTAAAAGAAAGGAAGAGAGGTATAAAGGTCACCCAAGATAACCCATACTAGGAATCCATGTAGGAAAACATGGATATGGATGATAAACTAAGTGTTCAGTTCTGATGGAGAGGGATAGAAAACATGATCCGGAGAAAGTTAACAATAAGAAAATCACAAACTTGTGTTGGGACAAATGGTCCTTAGTCTCCCAGTAGGAAAAGTAAACGGACAACATTTTTTTTGTTTTAAGTTACATTACATTAGGATGAGGAATTCATTTATGATATTGACTAAGAACATAAAGAGATATACTTACTTTTTAAGTAGAGTTTCATTCTTTAATAACTTTTGACCACTAACGCATTTTTTTAACAATGAGTATTCAAGAAGACTTGGTCACATTAGAAGAGCTAGAATAAACTTCTATAGAAATACATGATCCGCGTAGGATAAACTAAATATTTAACTTGTCTTTAGATATTAATCAAAACCAAAATGGTTAGTATAATATCTGATGATCCCCCAAATGTATATTCCATTAGGAAAAAAAATACTAATCTTAGTTTCTAAAATTAAACCAACAATACCCAAAAGTTAAATAAATACCATTCAATAATAAATTGTCCTTAAAATCCTTCAATATAATCAAAACTAATTTTGAAACCCAAAACATATAAGAATATATTCATCCACGTTAAATTGTATCTCCAAATGACATCATCTACTCTTAAATCCACATACTTAAAAGTAATTAACCTAATCATTTCCATAAATAACCCAAATCACTATAAATCCATAATAAAAACATAGATAAAAATCCACCATTACTATTCAAATGAAATCCCATACTATTCTATTTTCCTTGGGCATATAGTGTTCCCAACAAAGTGAACATCTTACAAAATAACATGTATCACTTAATCACCAAATCATTTTCCTATACTAAGGGTATTTATTTGATAAGACATAATAACCCAAATCAACTTATTATTGATCAATAAAATCATTTAACTGAAAATAATAGTCACACTAACCAGGGACTTAACTTAGCCCAGTGGTAGGCGATAAATCCCAATCGCACTTTGGTTGTGGGTTCGATTCCCACAGCTTTGTCTGACGCGATGGGTTGTCACACGGTCTACGTGTTGTCCTTTTTCAAAAACTATATTTTATAATATTACCAAAATGAGATAAATTCCTCAAAATACCATAACATAATTTAACCACAAATGTTATATCATACCTGGAATTTTCATCCCAAATTATAATAACTTATAATTCTCTCAAACCCCAATGATCATATAAAACCAAATGGTTATTTATACCTATATCCACAAGTGAAGAGATAATTTTTCCTCAAATATCATTCTCACATGGAAAACTGTGGGGTAACAAATATAAGAGAAAATTATTCCAAAGTAAACCCGTCAACAAGGAGCACTAATATCTTTTAAACATTTCTCCAACCATTTATTTCCACATAACTTCTTCTTTGACCAAGAAAATATCCTATAGAATAGGGCATTTACTCGGGTAATGGCCAGGTCCCCTATATTTATGGAAAATGACTGTAAATAGACTCTTGGGACTATTTTTATCTTCTTCCATAGTTCTCTTCATTTTTCATTGGCAATTCTTCACTTTATGTCCTTCCTTTCCACACGTAAAGCATTTACTGGTCCCATTGAGACACTTTCCCAGGTGTCTCCTACCACATTTCTTGCATGATGGAAATTGATGGTTCTTTTATCCATGGTCTCCATTGCTGGAGCTCTTATCATTCATCACATTTCTCTTCCTTGTTGAGTCTGGGAGTTGTTTAATATATATGTTGTTGATCATATTTTTGGAAAAATTATTTGGCATAAAGACAATATCTTTTACGCCTATCAACATTCCATTTTTTTGCTCATTGCCACCACCGTTCCTACCTTGTAGATCATTCTAAAAGTCACTATGAATTCCTTGGAATCCAGCCATAGACTAAAACCAGAAATCATTGTGTGAGTAACAGTAGTCGTAAAATCATTTAGAGATTAACATGTCACCATATTCTCAATTTGAACCATATTAGGATTAACCAAGGTCATTTACTCTCATCTTATATATATAATACTTCAAATTGGTTTGTAAAGAAAATGTATATTATCCTAAGCATATCCCCTGGGAGTGTTGCAACTAAGAGTGCAGCAAGGCCCGTTATCATGCACCAGTTCCCGTTTGAGTATAGCTCAAAGCGGTGTTTTCGGGTTTTACCCCTAGGTACATCTGTGCTAGAGCTGCCTCTACCTGCTCGTATCTAGACAGGGATGTATATCTCGGAAAACTCACAAAACCTCTACAATACCATATTCTAGGAATTTCTTCTATATTAATCCTCAAAGTTCATCTTAGGTCTACGTTCTCTAATCAGAGTTTATCTAAATCTAGCTTCCAAATTTTGTACTAAACTTCTTCTAATACCAACTGTAACGCCCCGACCCCAGCTACCCAGAGTAGGTGCATTATTACATAACATTGGCATGATCACAAGAAAGATCAAGTCTCAAAAGACCGATTAGTTTAGTATCCTTGGAAACACTAGATACATTCATAAAGTTTTACATTACATCATAAAAAAACATCTTGTATACATATCCCCTCATACTATCCCTGCAGGTCATTCATAAATTATTTTTTCATAATCCTGGGAAAAATAAAACACTGAAAGGGGTGAGCACAAATACTCAGTAAGGATAACATTATAGCATAAGCTTTCATAGATAAGCATAAACACTAAAGGCAATTTATAACTAAAACAAAATCCTTTTAAACTTGAACTTCAGCATAAAATGGAAAAGATAAAATGAAATAATGCCATTTACTGACTCACATGGATATTCTACTAGTCGAATGATCACATGCAATATCAATAACCATTTTCATAATTATGGAATGCATAATGCCATACTATCATAACCACATAGCCAAGGCCTTGTGCCAAGACTATAAATAAGATTTTGTCAAGGCCTTGTGCCAAGACACTAGTTTGTCTCATGAGACCTACCGATGCATCGAGAAACTATAGCGGGCTCCACCCGTCACTTATTAAGTCCAATGCATTCCTCATATGAACAGGTTTAAACATAACATAAACATTCGTATTAAAACTAGCATATGAAATGTCAATACTTTAACCACAAACCATTAATGGAATAAAAAGAGCACATCCACATTAAAACATAACTCATTAGATACAATATGGAAGATTATATTGTATCACATTAACCTCAATCAAGAACAATAAAGGATATTGACATAGATTAAAATAATCATCAAAACTATTTGAGATAAATATCCCCCCTTTTCTTGAAATCATTTAAAAGTCACACTATTTGTCAAGAAGCCATTTAAAAATAGATTTCTGAATCAAAGTGTCCCATACCACTTTGAAACTTTTAAAAGGAGTTTTAATTTTAAAACTTTAATGCCCATATAAATAAATCCTTAAAACCATTTTTAAAATATGGACATTAATGAGAATGATTTAGAATAATAAGTCTTTAAAATATTTAAAAATGGTATTTTAGTTAGAGTTTCTAACCAAAAGAGAGAAACCTGAATACAAATAATTGAGGTAATCAAAACTTTGTAATATCATGAGAATAAAGGGATTCATGATATACTATGTCAAAGTACATTATATACACCACATAAAAGTGATTTGGTGTATAACAACAAAGAAGTCTCAATGGAATGTAAATTGAGATGAAATCTCTGATAAAGGATGTATCCTTAGTTTAAGGATAAATCAACAAAATAATTATGTGTGACAAATATAAATACACTAAATATGATTGGATATTCAGTGTAAAACAATCAAAGGACATTCACACATATTCTAGTAAAAACAACACCAATGAATTGGATGTTTATCTCAACAAATCGAGATTGAGTAAAAATTACTCTTATCAAGTTCATACCGATGACTTGAGAATTTATCAATGGAGTTATTATGTGTATAAAAAGTATATCCACCGAAAGGGGAGTGGAAATTATGACATAATAAAATTAATAGTGATTCCACACATAATCTTGGAGTAAAATAATCAATGAAGTATGCGTAAAGCCGAAAAAGTGGAAATTGAAATTTCAATTTCCCTTATCAATTTGGTAACTTAAGAATCATACACCCATGAAAGATGGATCATACAATGATGATGTAAACATCCATAAATTAAATTATATTACACAGTGAATACAATCATGGGTAGTACACACACCACATGCAATAAATAAGTGGTGAACAATGGAAATCTCACGAAATTAAAAGTGAGATAAGAAACCCCTTACTTTGTACTTTTTCCTTGGTCGACGGTAGGTTAACCTCCTTTATAACGGTTAAATAATTGTTATTTAATTATACAAGAATAATATGCATTAATATGCTATCATATATGATCTTTTAACATTGATTTGTTAATAATATCTTAGAATTATCATCATTTCGGGTGTTAAGGGGTTCATTTTACATTATATTATTTATTATGTGAGCCATATTTTTTATTAATGGGATGTATGTTATTCATATACAGAATTATATTGAGTCCTTAAACATTATTTTTAATCATCAAATGAAAATTATACTTGAATGGATACGATAGAGAATGAATCTCATCGCGTTCGTGGAGACGGTAGTCCGTACGTACGCACGAGCGACAATATCATTCATTTGATATTAGAATAATATATAATTGGATGGTATATCATATATACAGAATAATTATTATGTTATATATATTATTTACATGAATTAAACATCATTATTATACTCATCCAAATAATAATTTATTGAAGAACAATTACACCACGACGTGGAGACGGTAAGCCGTACGTACGCACATATGGTGATATGTTATTCAAAGGGTGGATAGAATACTGAATATGGTTTTACCATATTTATAATAATATTATGGTATATAGGAGATACTGGATTTATTATTTTAGAATGGGAAGAACAAAGAAAGAATAAGTGGAAGAAGAAAGGAACTTGAAAAAGGGTGTTGAAATCATTACCTCTTCTTCGGGTTCTTCCTTTTGATTTGATCAAAAGGGCTCTTTAGGTTGGACTTCTGATCAAACTAAGGCCTCTAGGTTGTATTGAGGGAAGTTGAGAGAGTATTTTGGAAGGGGATGGCCGATCCAAAAGGCTTTGAAGGTGTTAAGTAATGAGAAGGAGGAGTGCCCTTTTATAAGAGGTGTGAGGGGCACCTTTGGAAAAGCTAGAAATATTAATTTATAATAAATTCATATTCGGTTTCTAATGGCTCCAATGTTGATTATTTAAAGGTTAAGGTGAGGAGGGGTCTAAAACCACTCAAACAATAGAATTTAGATAGGTTTGGGTCATTATATTAACCTTATCGTTAAGTATTAACTCTTAGTTAATTAGTTTCACTTTTACAATGTTTCTTTGTATTTTTATATTATATGGTTAATAACATAACATATACATCCAATATACCCCCAAGTGGTCCATTAATGATATACCTATCATGATATAAGTCTATTGGAAGAACCATATATTTTTAGGAATTTAATATCAATTAATAATATAATATTTGTTTTAAAAACTCTTTTATGTCAATTTTGACACTATTCAATAGTTGATTTTTGTGAAACTCATAACAGAATTATTACTTCAAAAAAAGTCACTAAAATCAATCCTAATATGTCATAGTATCATAGAAAATCAGTTTAATTCATTAAATGTATTAAAATATATTTATTTGGGTATTTATAATATCTATTATTTTAATTTTTGACTATTATGGTAATTACTGCATCATCATTGTGTCATAAATAAATTAAATTATATAATGTATAAAAATTATAAATAAAATATAATTATGTAAGAAATCTTATTATATTTCTAATGAATATTTACAATAGAATTTATCTTATGTATAACCCTATATTAAAAATGTTTTAGTAAATAAAATTTGATCTTAATTCTTTTAACTCTTCTTTGAATTAAATAATAATAAATGTCCCAATCTAATCCAAGTGGACCTAAATGATAATACATTATTCTTAAGTTTGTTTTTGGTCGATATAAACTTGTCCAATAGAATTAGGACATGTGTTAGGGTAATAATAATATCATTTTTACCCTTAATTACCCTATTTACTTTTAACCGCGGTAAATAAAAGTAAAAAGTTACTATTCACCAAAAATTATTTTCATCTCATTGAACCACATTTTAATTCTTGATATTAACCGTATCTCTCAGATTTTCGAAATTTCATTCACAGAAGCTGTAAAATTAAGTTTTATGAAAAATACAGTTTTTTTAACTACCACTTAGTAGTTTCACTATTCATCAAAAATTGAAGTTTTTCAGAACAATGTCAAAATTTCACCCTAAGCTATAATTGATATTTCAAATTCACAAATGCTGTCTATTTTACAAAATTACAAACATATAAGTTGCATTAATTAATATTATAATTAATTCCCGCTGTCACAACAAATAGTGTGTTTTTAAGAAACAATATATATCAAAAGATTGACAATTGTTTAGGTCCAATTTCAAAGTGAAATTAATTCTAATGAACACCATTGGACAAAATGGTAAAAATATATTCTAATTATAATTTAAAACCAATCAAAAATATACTTTATCACTATAAATTATTTTGATTTAAAAAGTTGTTTTTAATTAAAATTTAGTAATTTTCACTATTAATCAAAATATAAGTGTTATCCAAGAAGTTCCAAAATTTCACCCTAGGATAAATTTGATATTCCGAATCAAAAAATGAAGTCCATTTTGAGATATAGATTTTATAAAATTTCAAAAAGTAGGTATTACTATTCATAACGGCTAGTTTGATTGGTTGTGGTGTGTTAGAATCTCGAAGTTGCGTACAATGCACGCCATTGCATTATTCAAAGGGAAACGTACCGTGGAAGCTTGGGGTGTTACATTCTCCCCTCCTTCAATAAATTGCATCCTCGCAATTTTTTTTTAAATTGGGCTTGATAATATAATGGAATGTCGCACATTGGAAAGAGTGTCAATGAAACTATCACTTTAAAAGAAAGGAAGAGAGGTATAAAGGTCACCCAAGATAACCCATACTAGGAATCCATATAGGAAAACATGGATATGGACGATAAAATAAGTGTTCAGTTCTGATGGAGAGGGATAGAAAACATGATCAGGATAAAGTTAACAATAAGAAAATCACAAACTTGTGTTGGGAAAAATGGTCCTTAGTCTCCCAGTAGGAAAAGTAAACGGACAACATTTTTTTTGTTTTAAGTTACATTACATTAGGATGAGGAATTCATTTATGATATTGACTAAGAAAATAAAGAGATATACTTACTTTTTAAGTAGAGTTTCATTCTTTAATAATTTGTTACCACTAACTCATTTTTTTAACAATGAGTATTCAAGAAGACTTGGTCACAATGGAAGAGCCAGAATAAAAATCTATAGAAATACATGATCCATGTAGGATAAACTAAATATTTAACTTGTCTTTAGAGATTAATCAAAACCAAAATGGTTAGTATAATATCTGATGATCCCCCAAATGTATATTCCATTAGGAAAAAATACTAATATTAATTTCTAAAATTAAACCAACAATACCCCAAAGTTAAATAAATACTATTCAATAATAAATTGTCCTTAAAATCCTTCAATATAATCCAAACTAATATTGAAACCCATAACTTATAAGAATGTAGTCTTCCACGTTAAATTTTATCTCCAAATGACATCATCTAATCTTAAAGTCACATACTTAAAAGTTATTAACCTAATCATTTCTATAAACAACCCAAATCACTATAAATCCATAATAAAAATAGTGATAAAAATCCACCATTACTATTCAAATGAAATCCCATACTATTCTATTTTCCTTGGGCATATAGTGTTCCCAACAAAGTGAACATCTTCCAAAATAACATTTATCACTTAATCACCAAATCATTTTCCTATACTAAGGGTATTTATTTGATAAGACATAAGAACCCAAATCTACTTATTATTAATCAATAAAATCATTTAACTAAAAATAATAGTCACACTAACCAGGGACTTCACGTAGTCCAGTGGTAGGCGATAAATTCCAATCGCACTTTGGTTGTGGGTTCGATTCCCACAGAACTGTCCGACGCGACGGGTTGTCACACGGTCAACGTGTTGTCCTTTTTCAAAAACTATATTTTATAATATTACCAAAATGAGATAAATTCCTCAAAATACCATAACATAATTTAACCACAAATGTTATATCATACCATTCATTTTCATCCCAAATTATAATAACTTATAATTCTCTCAAACCCAAATTATCATATAAGACCAAATGGTTATTTATACCTATATCCACAAGTGAAAAGATAATTCTTCCTCAAATATCATTCTCACATGGAAAACTGTGGGGTTACAAATATAAGAGAAAATTATTCCAAAGTAAACCCATCCACAAGGAGCACTAATATTTATTAAACATTTCTCCAACCATTTATTTCCACATAAATTCTTCTTTGACCAATAAATTATCCTATAGAATAGGGCATTCACTCGGGTAATGGCCAGGTCCCCTAAATTTATGGAAAATGACTGTAAATGGACTCTTGGGACCATTTTTATCTTCTTACATAGTACTCTTCATTTTTCATTCGCAATTATTCACTTTATGTTATTCCTTCCCACACGTAAATCATTTCTTGGTCCCATTGAGACACTTTCCTGGGTGTCTCCTACCATATTTCTTATGTGATGGAAATTGATGGTTCTTTTGTCCATGGTCTCCATTATTGGAGCTCTTATCATTCATCACCTTTCTCATCCTTGTTGAGTCTTGCAGTTGGTTAATATATATGTTGTTGATTATATTTTTGGAAAAATGATTTGGCATAAAGGCAATATCTTTTATGCCTATCAACATTCCATTTTTTTGATCATTACCACCACCGTTCCCACCTTGTACATTATTCTCAAAGTCACTATGTCTTCCTTGGAATCCAGCCATTGACTAAAACCATAAAGCATTGTGTGAGTAACAGTAGTCATAAAATCATTTAGAGATTACTATGTCACCGTATTCTCAATTTGAACCATATTAGGATTAACTAAGGTCATTTACTCTCAACTTATATATAAAATACTTCAAATTGGTTTGTAAAGAAAATGTAAATTATCTTAAGCATATCCCCCGTGAGTGTCGTAACCAAGAGTGCAGCAAGGCCCATTATCGTGCACCAGTTCCCGTTTGAGTCTAGCTCAAAGAGGTGTTTTCGGGTTTTACCTCTAGGTACATCTGTTCCAGAGCTGCCTCTACCTGCTCATATCTAGACATGGATGTATTTCTCGGAAAACTCACAAAACCTCTAAAATACCAAAATTCTAGGAAGTTATTCTATAGTAATCCTCAAATTTCATCTTAGGTCTACGTGCTCTAATCAGAGTTTATCTAAATCTAGCTTCCAAGGTTTGTACTAAACTTCCTCTAATACCAACTGTAACACCCCGACCCTAGTTACCCAGATTAGATGCATTATTACATAACATTGGAATGATCACAAGAAAGATCAAGTCTCGAAAGACCGATTAGTTTAGTATCCTTGGAAACACTAGATACATTCATATAGTTTTACATTACATCATAAAAAAACATATTGTCTACATATCCCCTCATACTATCCCTACAGGTCATTTATAAATTATTTCTTCATAATCCTGGGAAAAATAAAACACTGAAAGGGGTGAGCTTAAATGCTCAGTAAGGATAACATTATAGCAGAAGCTTTCATAGATAAGCATAAACACTAAAGGCAATTTATAACTAAAACAAAATCCTTTTAAACTTGAAATTAATCATAAAATGGAAAAGATAAAATGAAATAATTCCATTTACTTACTCACATGGATATTCTACTCGTCGAATGATCACATGCAATATCAATAACCACTTTCATAATTATGGAATTCATAATGCCAGACTATCATAACCACATAGCCAAGGCCTCGTGCCAAGACTATAAATTAGATTTTGTCAAGGCCTTGTGCCAAGACACGAGTTTGTCTCATGAGACCTACCGATGCATCGAGGAGCTATAGCGGGCTCCACCCGTCACTTATTAAGTCCAATGCATTCCTCATATGAATAGTTTTAAACATAACATAAACATTCGTATTAAAACTAGCATACGAAATGTCAATACTTTAACCACAAACCATGAATGGAATAAAAATAGCACATCCACATTCAAACATAACTCATTAGATACAATATGGAAGATTGTATTGTATCACATTAACCTCAATCAAGAACAATGAAGGATATTGACATAGATGAAAATAATCATCAAAACTATTTGAGAGAAATATCCCCCATTTTCTTGAAATCATTTAAAAGTCACACTATTTGTCAAGAAGCCATTTAAAAATAGATTTTTGAATCAAAGTGTCCCATAAAACTATGAAACTTTTAAAAGGAGTTTTAGTTTTAAAACTTTAATTTCCATATAAATAAATCCTTAAAACCATTTTTAAAACATGGACATTAATGAGCATGATTTAGAAGAATAAGTTTTTAAAATATTTAAAAATGGTATTTTAGTTAGAGTTTATAACCAAAAGAGAGACACTTGAATACAAATAATTGAGGTAATAAAAACTTTGTAATATCATGAGAATAAAGGGATTCCTGATATACTATGTCAAAGTACATTATATACACCACATAAAAGTGATTTGGTGTATAACAACAAAGAAGTCTCAATGGAATTTAAATTGAGATGAAATCTCTCATAAAGGCCGTATCCTTAGGTTAAGGATAAATCAATGAAAAAATTATGTGTGAAAAATATAAATACACTAAATATGATTGGATATTCAGTTTAAAACAATCAAAGGACATTCACACATATTCTAGTAAAAACAACACCAATGAATTGGATGTTTATCTCAACAAATCAAGATTGAGTAAAAATTACTCTTATCAAGTTCATACTGATGACTTGAGAATTTATAAATGGAGTTATTATGTGTATAAAAAGTATATCCACAGAAAGGGTAGTGTAAATTATGACATAATCAAATGAATAGTGATTCTACACATAATCTTGGAGTAAAATAATCAATGAAGTATGCGTAAAGCCGGATATGTGGAAATTGAAATTTCAAATTCCCTTATCAATTGTGTAACTTACGAATCATAAACACATGAAATATGAATCATAAAATTATGATGTAAGAATCCATAAATTAAATTATATTACACAATGAATACAATCATGGGTAGTACACACACCACATGCGATAAATAAGTGGTGAACAATGGAAATCTCACGAAATTAAAAGTGAGATAACAAACCCCTTACTTTGTACTTTTTCCTTGGTCGACGGTAGGTTAACCTCCTGTATAATGGTTAAATAATTGTTATTTAATTATACATGAATCATATGAATTAATATGATATCATAAATTATCATTTAACATTGATTTGTTAATAATATCTTAGAATTATCGTCATTTCGGGTGTTAACGGGTTCATTTTACATTATATTATTTGTTATGTGAGCCATATTTTTTATTAATGAGATGTATATTATTCATATCCAGAATGTTATATAGTCCTTAAACATTATTTTTAATCATCAAATGAGAATTATACTTGAATGGATATGATAGAGAATGAATCTCATCGCGTTCGTGGAGACGGTAGTCCGTATGTACGCACGAGCGACAATATCATTCATTGATATTAGAATAATATATAAATGGATGTTATATAATATATACAGAATAATTATTATGTTATATTTATTATTTACATGAATTACACATCATTATTATATTCATCCAAATAATAATTTATTGAATAACAATTACACCACGACGTGGAGACGGTAAGCCGTACGTACGCATGCATGGTGATATGTTATTCAAAGGGTAGATATAATACTGAATATTGTTGTACCATATTTATAATAATATTATGGTATATAGGAGGTACTGGATTTATTATTTTAGAATGGGAAGAACAAAGAAAGAAGAAGTGGAAGAAGAAAGGAACTTGAAAAAGGCTGTTGAAATCATTACCTCTTCTACAGGTTCTTCCTTTTGATTTGATAAAAATGGCTCCATAGGTTGGACTTCTGATCAAAATAAGGACTCTAGGTTGTATTTAGGGAAGTTCAGAGAGTATTTGGGCAGGGGTTGGCCGAACCAAAAGGCTTTTATGGTGTGAAGTAATGAGAAGGAGGAGTGCCCTTTTATAAGAGGGGTGAGGGGCACCTTTGGAAAAGCTAGAAATATTAATTTATAATAAATTAATATTCGGTTTCTAATGGCTCAAAAGTTGATTATTTAAAGGTTAAGGTGGTGATGGGTCTAAAACCACTCAACCAATAGAATTTAGACAGGTTTGGGTCATTATATTAACCTTATCTTTAAGTATCAACTCTTAGTTAATTAGTTTCACTTTTACAATGTCTCTTTGTATTTTTATATTATATGGTTAATAAACATACCATATACATCCAATAGACCTACAAGTGGTCCATTAATCATATACCTATCATGATATAAGTCTCTTGGAAGAACCTTATATTTTTAAAAATTTAATATCAACTAATAATATAATATATTTTTTTAAAAACTCTTTTATGTCAATTTTGACACTATTCAATAGTTGATTTTTATGAAACTCATAACAGAATTATTACTTCGAAAAAAGTCACTTAAATCAATACTAATATGTCATATTATCCTATAAAATTAGTTTAATTCATTAAAAGTCTTAAATTATATTTATTTGGGTATTTATAATATCAATTATTTTAATTTTTCACTATTATGGTAATTACTGCATCATCATTGTGTCATAAATAAATAAAATTATTTAATTTCTAAAAATTATAAATAAAATATAATTATGTAGGAAATCTTATTATCTTTCTAATTAATATTTACAAAAGAATTTATCTTATGTATAACCCTATATTAAAACTGTTTTAGTAAATAAACTTTGATTTTAATTCTTTTAACTCTTCTTTGAATTAAATAATAATAAATGTCCTAATCTAATCCAAGTAGACCTAAATGATAATACATTATTCCTAAGGTTGTTTTTGGTCGATATACACTTGTCCAATAGAATTATGACATGTTTTAGGGTAATATTAATATCATTTTTACCCTTAATTACCCAATTTACTTTTAACCGTGGTAAATAAAAGTAAAAAGTTACTATTCACAAAAAATTATTTTCATCTCATTGAACCAAATATTACTTCTTTATATTAACCGTGTCTCTCAGATTTTCGAAATTCCATTCAGAGATGCGGTAAAATTAAGTTTTATGAAAAATTCAGTTTTTTTAACTACCACTTAGTAGTTTCACTATTCATCAAAAATTGAAGTTTTTCAGAACAATGCCAAAATTTCACCCTAAGGTATAATTGATATTCCGAATTCAAAAATGATGTCTATTTTACAATATTCCAAACATATAAGTTGCATTAATTAATTTTATAAATAATTCCCGCTGTCACAACAAATAGCGTGTTTTTAATAAACAATATATATCAAAAGATTGACAATTGTTTAGGTCCAATTTCAAAGTGAAATTAATTCTAATGAACACCATTGGATAAAATGGTAAAAATATGTTATAATTATACTTTAAAATAACTGAATAATATAATTTATCACTATAAATTAATTTGATTTAAAAAGTTTTTTTTAATTAAAATTTAGTAATTTTCACTATTCATCAAAATATAAGTGTTATCCGAAGAGTTCCAAAATTTCATGCTAGGATAAATTCAATATTCTGAATCCAAAAATGAAGACCATTTTGAGAGATAGAATTTATAAAATTTTAAAAAGTAGGTATTACTATTCATAACGGCTAGTTTGATTGGTTATGGTGTGTTAGAATCTCGATGTTCCGTATAATGCACACCATTGCATTATTCAAAGGGAAACGTACCATGGAAGCATGGGGTGTTACATTTGAGCCCACCCTCATTGTTTTTATTTTTAAAATTATATGTAGAGAAATATTTGATTGTGTTTTTAAGGATGATGTTCATCGGATTTATTTAGGTAATATGTTTTCTTTTCTCATCCCAATGTCAAATGGGAATCATATATGTATATGGTTCATCCAAACTATTAAACTATTTGCTCCTTCAGTATCTAATTCCTTGTGTCATATTAAAATGTATTTATGAAGACAACTTATTTAGGCTAATGGGGTCTTGTTCTATATAGTTGGTATCATAGAAATTTTAAAAGAATCCTTGAGAACAATAATTATGAAAACATTGATTATGGATCATACCCCTATGATATATTTTCAAGATGAGTATAGAGGAAAATCCTAATGTTTTAATATGATATATATTGTTTGGGTTTACATGAAATATATCTAATTCTCAATACTGTAATTGGGCGTGGTCCTAGAATAAATGTAATTAGCTGTAATAACATCAAAAAGGTAATAATGATCATGTCTTTATTTCTACCTAAGAAATAACAACATGACTTTTTTTTCACATAGAATGACACTTTTGCAGATATTCTTAGAATCATTGACATTTCATTTTCAAAAAATTATAACAATTTTTAATATATTATGATAATGATTAATGTAGGTCAATCCTGAGGTTCCATATATTAAAATTAACATGTCTAAATTTGACATCCTATAAATGATAATATTATTTTACGACTATGATTGTTGTTGCAGAAACAATTTTTTTTGTTTTAGTTAATGTCTAGAACCCATAAGAATCATGTTAAAATAAAAACATGAAGGAAAATATAGTGAATATGTATATCAAAATGGGACTATTATATGAGTGATATATATCATGATTATTCCTAATCATTTATATCGAAATATGATTAAAAACATATACATTGTCATGACCCATCCCCCGGGGCGCGTGCCGTGACTAACCCCAGCCTGCCTTCCATAGGCCAGGGGTTAGAGACTAGCACCAGAAAGGCCTATCCCTGAATTGGGAAGACATTACCTTTGAAAATATATAAAAAAATACCAAGAACACCACAAGTTGAAACCAAAAATTAAAACTACAGTAGTAAAGTTGTGTATTGAAAGTAAAGGGGCTGAAATACAAGCCTAACAGAAAACATAAAACTACAATAGAAAATAGAAATCTACTACTAAGATCAACCAACAAGGTTCATACCTAAAGGGTAGGTACAATTCATCTCCATAGTTCTCCACATCAACTAGTCATCTATGTGTACCACCTAGTCCTGGCTCATATAGCCTCAGCTGAGTTTCTCTTCGTATGAACAAGACACAACAAGGTACATGCAAAGTATGTGAATGGGTGAGTATATCAATACTCTGTAGGGACCTCAACACCCCTGATGGTATTTCAGAATTCCACAAAGGAAAACAACAAAGCATGATCTAAATGACATATACCAAAGAAAAAGTCTCAACTCAAACCATGTTTATATCTCAGTGTTCAGGAAGAAAAATGATTAGTTTAAACCAATATCATTTTATTACATTAAAATGTTTCCAAAACTGAACCTCGTGGGAGTTGTTCCCTTGTTGATTCACCCTTCTTTGTATATCGCATATCCAAAACGGGTCACTCTAAGGCTATTACTCATCAATTCGTGCACTGTTGATCCACACATGGTCGCTTGAAGCTGATCTATATAGGGTCATGATGGTGCTGATTCACAGAGGGTCGCAAAATGAGGATCCACACAAGGTAGCTAAGATGATGATCTATACAGGGTTGCTATATGCTGATCCACACAGGGTTGCTATGATGCTGATCAACATAGGGTGTCTATGATAATGATCCATGCAAGGTCTCTATGATGCTGATCCACACAGGGTTGCTATGATACTGATCCACATAATATCGCTACTCTGATGATAGCCAGCCATATGACTCCCTGCCCCTAGTGCTCTTGAGTTCCATAACATCTGCTCATCTAGATATTCCTCATGCCTAAACTAATACGAATTTCTAAAAAGGAGTATCCCAAAGGAAATCCATGTCATAAGAGTTCCTATGCAATAGAAGGCACGTCAATCGAACACACATCCTGTGAGTTATAGGTATTTTAGTGCCAAGTGCCCTGTTATATTCGAGTACGATCTAACCCGGCCGTACTCCAACATTCTACAAAAACAATGTGAACTATCTCAAAAGGACCGTCTCATCCCAAAGATTCAAATGGAGTAGATGGTTCATCAAATAGACTTTTGGTTTGTATGACACTGCTTTTTAAGCGTATCTGGGCCTGAAAGGAGTCTGGGTCTAGTCCAGCCCGGTCAAACCGATCCAGCCCGACTTGGACAGGGGCCAACCAGACCTAGTTTGGGTTGACCCGACCTAGTCCAGGTTCGACTCGGCCTGGCCCGAACCAAAATGGTTTGTCCCAGTTGGGCTGGGTCATGGCATGCACGGTCCGTTGGGCTGCACACCATCCTAGCCCACCCTGGTAGGGCCAGGCTACAATAGGCTCAACCTGTGGGGCAGCTGACTGGCTCGGCCCACGGGGCGGTGGACCTACTCAGCCTCCTGGCTAGAGAGACCCACATGATGGGTCGCATGACCTACCTCCCAAACATATCGCTGAACCTTTCAGTCTTCCAAAATGGGGCCCCCACATGGCGCCACCCCTATCAGCGGGACCCATGGGGTGCAGACCCCCTTATCCTCTATCACAACTTCAAAGTCATGACCAACTCATCAAGGCGTTCCACCTCACCAACTTTGATGGTCAAGTGGCGTTTTCCCATTTGGGTCTATCGTGGTGCCAAGCAGCGCTTCCCCCTTCTGTGGCCGGTGAATGCTGGCTGCTGCCTTCGCCGCTGGTGCCGGTCGCCGGTGCGGTGTCGATAGATCTTTCGCAGGCCACTGGGTGAGCATCAGTGGTCATTTTTTTACTTTATCTAGCTCCTATAGGCCTCTCAGGATTCCGTCATCGCTGTGCGGATCTCAGTTTCATGGTTCTATAGACATGGGAAATTCGTCCCCCAATGAACGTGATAAGATCGAAGCGACGGAGGGTCTGGAACATGTTCCTTTGGTCTGCACCCTCTACGCCAGCTTCTTAACATGTGGTAGCAATTTAATTAATCAATGATAAACATTAAATAATAAAACACATTCCCTGATATTTTTTGGTGACTTCGTGGTGGTGGATGAAAAATCCTTGTCCGTGGAAGCTCTTGGTGTTCGTTAATCCTGGTTCGATTCCTCCGTTCTTTGTTGGGAGGGTTATTTTTCAGCGCTTCATCGGTTTTTTCCTATGGGATTCCAAAACCCATGCCCAAAATTTAATTTTAAATGGTGATTAAATATATTAAACCCCCTTTCAATAAAAGGATCAATAAATGGTACAATTAATGAATCACTATAACTGTATGATATGTGGTTACACATCAATGTGTAACCGGGAATTTAAAGTCACTCATTAAAAGACCGAACATCTCCGTGGTTCTCTCCACAGTTAGTCATGTTATGGTTGGAAGTATAAAATAACATAAGATGTTGTTTTATTATTCTTTCAAAAGTCCAAAAAAATAAATTTTCACCCGACCTACTGTGGTTGAAATGAATCCTCCCTTAAGCGAACCCTGACACTGTGGATTCAACTGTGTCCTCATATTTGAATTCCAAGAACTTGTTCATAAGTTATAAAACTCATCCTGTACGTATACTGAACATACCTTAAAAAAGTTCAAAATTCCGTTTTGGGAACACTGGGCCACGAAATCATACACCATCAATTTTCACAGACTCATAATAATCCCAAATAATTTTAAAAAAATTATATGGAATCTACGAGTCTTTAAATACATTAACCATATCATGGAATCACTATTTAAGTGAGGATGTATGTATTTAGTAACATGAGTGGAGGAGAAATGGATGACAGAAATATTAATTTTTATGCTATCATAAATGTGGTAATAGACACCCTAGAATGTTTCCAGAAGTAATGTGACCATTTTTTATGTATGTAAAAGAAGGGAATAAATAAAAAAATACATAGGAATAATTAATATAATGAAGGATGGAAATAAATCTCTTCTAGAGGATCCATTTTGAAATATTCTATAATTTTATTGTTTTTCTATTTCTAATTTTAATCTCCTTGATCACATATGTTGCACATAACAGCAAACTTAAATAAACAATTAAATATTATTTTGTGATCATTATAACCTTACCATTAAATTAGAGAGAATGAATTGTATTAACCACTTTTTGAAATAAATATATCATATATTAAATATTTTTTTTACATTCATCCAATAGATTTCATTAGAATAAATTTAGAATAAATTCTATTTTTTGTATAAAAATTATATTTTTCTAAATGCAGTTTTAGGGATTTTTAATGGAAAATTTGTATTAAAACAAAATTACAAAACAATTATTAATTTAATTTGAAAATAATCATTTTTATTATTTTGTATTTGAATATCTATAATATCTTAGGGTGAATTTTTTTAATTTTTTTTAATAGATTTATTCATCAGTGAATAGTGAAAAATTCTAATTTATATAAATACTTCAATTTAATGAAAATAAATTCTTTTTATGATTTTAATTTGATATCCATTGGAATTAAGTGTGGTTGAGTTAAAAATAATATAATATATTTCATTTTAATCATTTATAGACATTATTTTTTTTTAGTACATTTTTGTGCTAAAGATGCATTTTAAAATAAAACGGTTTTGCATTGTTCTTTTTGGGAGAAATTTTAAATTAAATATTGGAACATATATGTTTGAATTTTAAAAAAAAGTATTATTTATTTGTCTTCATAAGGAAAAATATAGTAAATAAGTTCTTTTTATTATTGGCCAATATGAATAGTATTCTTGGTAATTTTTACTACCACAGGAAATTGTAAATTGGGTAATTTTGGTAAAAAAGAAAACGATAAGGATTTCAAAATGACCTAACACACATACCAATTTCATTGGATGAGTAATTTTAGTCCATAATAATTATGTTTCGGGATATATTTCAATTTTACCATTAATAATTGATTGTGATACTTAAAATATTTTATTGTATGAAAACTAAAAATTTCACATTCTTAATTTTAATAACCATAAAAATTTTATTATGGTGAAATCGAGAAGGTATGGTCGACTGTAAATACAATTTCGATAGATAATTCAATTTTATTCACCATGTTAATTAATTTTCATTTTTAGTGGGATAATTACTACCTTAAATGTTGTCACGATAATGATGTCATAATTATTTTATTAATGAAAATATCCAATAAATAAAAATAAATTTTTTAAAATAAATTTTTTTATAAATATTTAAATTAATAATATAATTTCAAAGAATAATATAAAATTTTAGATATTTAGATATTTGTTTTTTGAAGATATCTTATTGTATTGTTATTTTTAATAGTTAAAGTAATGAATTGTTTCAATATTGATATTAATGATATTTTAAGATAATGAATATTTTACTAAATTATATAAAAATCATAAATATATTAAATTATGAAAAATGATTCATATAATAATTAAAATTTCATAAATGATCAATATGTGGGTATTTTTTTAATTTATAGTATCTATATTAACTCCTAAATTGTAGAAACTCGGGTTGTCAAGGTAAGGGTTAAAAGAATAAAATATGGGTTAAAACAAAACTATGTGTGTAAGAATTTAACCTAAACATGATTTAAAATAATTTTATTATAATAATTCAAACTACAATTATCTTATAGTAAAAATATAAATTTTTTGATCCATTTGGAATTCAAAATTAATTTACATTAATTTAATATTTAAAGAGATTCCAAAAGTTCCCCACACCTCAATTATAAAAGAGATCCTCCTCCCTCACATCTACACACCATTTTCAGAATTATATATTTTCCAAGCCATTACCATTTATCTTCTAAAAATTGATATTTTTTCCTCACAATATACCTACCGTAGGTCCCTTAAGATATGTTATAATAGAATTACTTCAAATAAGAGATAATCAACATTACCGACTCTTTAAAGATTATTTATTATCATAATTCATCTTCATGTGTTTTCAATGAGAAATTAATAAATAAATTGTGATATATAATATTATAGGTTATTAAAATTATGTGACAACAATATTCTACATTTTATTCAACCAATAATAAATAAAGGCACTGCACATTCGTATGTATGTCTTACCGTCTCCACATCGTGGTATAATATGATTTTAATCTCTAAATTTCTAAAATGGGTATACTGATGGAAATAATATATATATAATAAAATAATTACATGATACATATGGAAGAAAAAATTAATATTCTATCCACTTCCTTACCCTATTATCATTAAGGGAATGACATTGTCGCTCGTACGTGTGTATAACATACCATCTCCATGACATGATGTCAATAATTTTCCATTATGATCATTATATAATGGTTCTAGAAAATTATATAATGGATAAATATGATATCATTGAAATTAATATAATTAAGGAGTTCAATAAACTATCTCCCCTGCATAATAAATGAGAATTACACCAGAAAATATCCATATGAAAATGAAGCTGTTAATACCGGAAATAATTGTAATAATGAAATATAAACAAAAAATGGCAGGAATATTATATAGTATGGTCATATATGATAACATAAATATTTAAATGATTTTGGTGAAAATTAATATTATTATTTACACCATTATATATTACTATAAACCCAGTTTAACTAAAAGAATGTGTTCTATAAGGGTTTCTCATCTAACTTTTACTTCCACAAGACATATATAATGTTCACTACTTATTTAATTTTTGTGGTGAATCTAATACCCAGTATATATTATATCATTTTTTTCATTTTTTTCATTGTATGTAATATACATTTGACATTATTTCATTAAATGAGAACATTATTAAACTGATTAGAATGTGGTAATGGTTTATTTCACAATGTCATCATTATTCGATATTGTTTAAGCATAGGTAACTAATAAATAATATTTATTCCCTTAAAATGATTCCTAAATGGGATTAAAAAATATTTATACTATTCTCCAATGATTTTTGAAATTCATTATTAACCTTTTTTTAATTTTTTACAAAATATTAAAAGAATAATTTTGTAATTTTCAAAAATGGTATTATATAATTTTTCATACGAAATTTTGAAATGAATGTTTTTAAACATATGATCCATGAAAAGAATTTCCCACATGAATTATTCTATATTTATTCAAATATACCATAATATTATTACAAGGATATTTTCAAAAAAATTATTTAATTATTATGTTTGCAGTTTTTTGATTTTAAAAATTATCTCAATATAAAAAATTAATTTTACTCATGAAATATAACATTAATATCATTAAATTATTTTCATATATGAATATATCTATTGATTATGTTTATGTTGATGATGTAATTTAATTATAAAATTTAACATTTTTCTTTAGATGATTTATGATTATTTTAATTGGGATAAATATTGTAAAATATATTTCTTTTACTCATTAGAGATATTTTTTTGGATTAGACACATTTTTTATAAAATAAATAAATTATTTGATAACTAAGGAATTCTTTGGATATGAAAGACATTGTTTGGAGATTACTTAATGAAATACCCTTGGGGTATCAACAGTCTCATGAGATGAATCAGTTAGGAAAACCAATTTTTTTACATAGTAGATTTTAACGATCGTGTGAAAGGTCTTGACGACCAAGGAATCATGTGACTATGAAATATGATGCCAATTAATTAAGAATTTCATTCATTAAAATTTCAATTATTATTATGAAGGAGATTTTTAATATAATATTATATTTGGATTGATTTCATTTTCAGTTTATAGATTAAATATTATATTTATTTAGTTATATTCCATTCCATGTTGATTATTTTTATTGATTAATGATAGCTTCCAATGAAAGTAAAATGTGATTATAATTTGTGATCACCCTTTTTTTGATTATTTTCAATAGGAATCATTGATGAGTACTATGATTTTCTAGCTATGATATGCCAGAGTGAAATTATGTTATTTAAAAAAATTGTATTCTATTTTTTTTCCAATGAAATATTGGGATACTGTGTGTATCTAGTATACCAAGACTCGTAAAATATTCCTAATTTTAGGATGTGATTCTATATATCTTATGCCTATGTAATATAGTAACCAATGACATTGGACTAATCAAGCCGAGGTCATTATAGTTTGTATTAGAGGCTATTTAGTACAAACTGTAGGAAATATATTTAAGAAGATATTGATTAGAAAATGAAACCATGTGATAGAATTTGGAAATATTCCTAATGATTCCAAGATTATGATTTTGAGATAAGTTATACCAAAATTTTCAATTTATTCTAAGTATTTCATAGGTTTTTGGATTATGAATTATGTTTCATAATATTACCATCTAACATATTGTATTTAATTTCATTTAAATGAAAATGAGAGGGAGTAATGAGAAAAATATCAATGCATGTGATCCATTTAAGGATTAACCTACTATGGGTGATAAAAATGATAGAGGTGGAGTTGCAGCTAGAGATGGAGCTTTAGTTGGAGTTGTTCATATTATAACTATATTGTGATAAATAACTCAGGTTATGAGCAATAAACTTTCCAATGTGGAACAACCTAGTGATCCATAACATTTTTCAGCAATGTTATACCATTTATGTATCATCAACCTCCATTAATAAATTGAACTTAAAATCCATTTTTTGTTGAGAAATGGATACATTTGTTATAGATTATATTTCATTCTTTGGGAAGTAATGAAAGGGAGAAGGATGTAATAGAAGTTTATCATCTCTCATGGGATTCCGATCAATGATGTAACATGATTCTAAACCCTAAGGATGCATAAAAAAATATTCATTTATTGTTGGGATATTAACTAAATTATTAAGGAAAAATAGTTTCATTTGAAAAAATGGGCTGACATGGAGAAGAAAATATTTAGAATATTTCAAATGGAAGGGTAATGTTTTTATAACTATAGAGAAAAAATTATAAGGATACCCATTAATATTTTCTACAAAGTACATAATCCAATGTGTATGATTGACTATTTTATTTATTTTCTAAATACAATTATCCAAAGGGAACTAGTCTCCCATAAATTTTCATTACATGAGGATATAATATATTGTGCTATCATGACAGAAACTAATGCACCAACTACAATGGTTTTGAAGGTAAGAAATATATTTAGTTGATATAATAGAATTAAAGGACAATGGGAAGAATATAATGAAGGACATTTAGACATGTTAAAATTGAGGAATGAAACACCCTGATACTTGTATAATGGGAATGAGAGTTTGTGGTAAGTATGGATAGAAAGGCCACCAAGCTCCTTATTTCATGTGAAAGAATAATGTACACAATGTCCAATGCTTCTGCAATATAGAGATGGGGAATTAAGAAGATTAATTTCCAAATAATCAAGGGAATATTTCCCAAATGAATCAAAGGGATCATGGTCAAGAAAATAACGTTACATCGATCGTATAGGAATGATTATTGTGATTTTTTTGACTTGAGAATTATGTTGTAAAAGTATTTTATAAATGATATTTTTTATAATAATTTTGACATATGTATAAGTATTTTACTATAGTATATCAAATTTAATTATTTGAGAGCATATGTTGAATGAAACCGATGAACATGAAATGCGATTTATTAGAAAGTTGGTAATTTCTAAATCACATGGTTCAGGTTACATACCACATAAAAAATTCATGATGTTTTTATAATAATGGAAAAGAGATCATTAAAGAATGATATTAGTGTATATTGAAGAGGTTAGTGATTTTATTGTTTATGTTATCTTTATGAGGTACGCTACACAATTTTATTTAAAAATTATATAAAACATTTTTTTATTATAAGAATGCATATTTTCTTTAATGATATATGGTGATATAGGTATTTATGTATTTGGTATGTGAAAAAAGAGCTACATTATGTTGTTTGAGAAAATTTTATGGTAATTTGAATTTGGAAATTTAGTGGCCATTCATATAAATTTTTGGTCATTGAAGTTGAAGAAAATATATTAGATGAGTCTTATGATTAACTACATATGTAATGTATTAACTAGAACAATGAAACATATTTCTTGTTTTTAATGATTTAAATGGGATTACAATTTTAGTTTTGGTAAATATTTAATTACTAATGAATGAATTATGGTCTTATTGATAAAATTAATTCACACACATAAAATCATCATGCTTATCCATATCTATATGTAAGAATTGATTGGAGATAGATTAATGGAAAAATAAAAAAAATGAGATTATGATTATGAAATAGATAGAATCAAGTATTTTTTTATTCTATGATTTATTTAATAGTAAAATAATACCTATACTATAAGAAAAGGACTTTGGAAAAAAATATACATTTAATTTTATTATTGTGAAAAATATGGAATTTTAAGGAATAAAATTTTTATGGTTTTATGATTGTTAACATTCAAATGAAAATGTTCTCTATCACTCTCTATCAGAAATTCATAGTTACATTTTTATTATATACAAATATTTTCACATTCCACTAATGTTATCCTATTAAAAATCCATATTTTTTTGTAACCTTTTCATTTATCCTTCCCTATAATCAAGAGAGTGTTCTAATAACCCTATATATGTTGTATGTCTCCCACAAAGAAATTTTAATGTACCAATATTTAATTTTCTTTGTGAAATTTTATATTTTGATGAAATAATTTATTTAAGTATATAATAATATAACACCCCAAGATTTAATGTTATTCCTCCTTTTATATTTAATATTTCGATAGATTATGCTTCATGCATCACCCATCTTAAACAAATAATGAAATATTCTCATGGGATCATTATAACCTAGACATTAAATTTGTTGGAATGAATAATATTAACCACATTATGAAATTTATATATTATATATTTAGTCAATTTTTTTGAAATTAATCCAATATATTTGATATGAATAAGATAAGAATAATTCCATTGTACAAATAAAAAACTATATTTTTTGTAAATAAAATTTTTTAGCCTTTTGATGGAGAATTAATTTTAAAGATAAATTTTGAAACTTTTATAAAATCTATATGACTGAATAAATCTCATTATTAAAATCAGAATGTCAAAATTATATTAGGTTTAGTTATTTGTATCTTTTATAGAAGTTTGATTTTCTATTGACTTACAAACTAATGATTTAAATAAAACTACCAATCTAATTATATTATTGTCCCATTATGATTTTAATTTGATCTCATTGATAACTAATAATATTTATTTAAAAATAATATAATACACATCATTTTAATAATTTATATATTATATTATGATATAAGTACATTTTTTTCATAAATAGGGATTTCTCAATAACAGTTTTATCCGTAGTTTTTTGAAGTATCAACATAAAATTAAATTATGAAAAATCTATGTTTTAAATTTTGATAAATTTTTTCCATAATTGGTTTAATAATTTCTAAATTTAATAAATTTTTACCTTTTATTATTTTCTAATGTGAATTGTAACCATTTTAATTTTTTCCGCCATGTTAAAGGTTAAATTGGGTAATTTTGGTTAAAAATATAATTTTAAGGAATATAAAATAACCATAACAATTTTTCCAATTTTGTTCAATGAGTATATTAATTCAATAAGAATTATTGGTTCAGATATATCACTAATTATTATGATATTGATGTGATAATGACCCATATAATATTTTTTTAATAAGAATTAAAATATGTAACATTAGTGATTTTAATAAGCATATAATATTTAGTATGGTGATATATAGATGTTATATTCAACAATAAATATAAGTTTTTGTCACGACCCGACCCTACCGGTCTCGATCCGTGACTACCCCAAGCTCGCCTCCATAGGCCAGGGGCTACCGATAAGCACCGAAGGCATAAAAATTTCAGGGAAGCCTTTGCCTAAGTACCTACACACACACACACACAACCCACTCAATGTAGAAGTACCAAGTAAAAAGGAAACCACGGTATATACTACAATATCCTGACCAAAAAGAATGCAACGACCTCTAAAAAAAGAACATGTAAAGTGATAAAAAGTGGACTAACAAGTAAACTGAACAGTAAAGGGAAAAACATGTGCCCAACCAGAATGGTGCCACAACCCAGCAACAAGTAAACAAAAGTAAACAACTTGAGAGGATCACACCTGAATGTCATACTACGACCAATGAACGTAGCCCGAGCTTCTATGTACTATATGCTCCTCCATAGTCACGATCGACCTATCTGTCGTCTGCAGGGGCACACCAAGTGCGGGCAAAGACCAAGCAGGGCTGAGTATAAAAATACTCAGTAGGATGCCCCGAAAGCTCGATGGAACACAAAGGAGGTACTAAAACGGCGACCAGTAGATAGGAAAAATAACAGTGTAAGAGTACAATAGGGAGAATGCAGCTCAACCCAACCGAAGTAAGGAAGTAGACTCGTCCAACGAAGAGGAGCTAGACACGGAAAGCACATGGCATACCTCGTGCATCTTCACCCCTCCTAGAAGCAATGAAACTGAACCCAAGGAGTGGGAACAAACGTAGGGTGTATATATATATATATATACTCAACAAGAAACCCGGATGAGTGTGTAAGGGGATCTCCATATCCAAGCTTAGCCCAGGAAAATTCACCAACAGTTCTAAGGATATCTATCACTGATGCCCAAAATTCCCGCACACCAAAGCTGTCTTATTGCTAAACCATACAACCAAGGGTTAGGATCTGGTAATCATGGAGAAAAGTCATTGACTAGACTCATCGAAAGGGCTGATTCTAAAAGAAGTTATCAGGTAGCCCACTTCCAACCCCAGCTGGAGGGTAAACCCTAAGAGGTCGTTGGGTGACCCACTGCCCAGCCCCACTCGAGGGTAAACCCAAAGGTCAACGGGTAACCCACTGCCCAGCCTAGATGGAGGGTAAAACCTATGGTCAATGGGTAACCAACTTCCTAGCCCCACTAGAGGGTAAACCATAATATGTTGGTGGGTAACCCACTGCCCTGCCCCGCTGGAGGGTAAACCGAGAACTGGTACGATAACACCGCACTGTCGTGCCATCACTGGGTGTCACTAACATCACTACTATGCATTGGTTCAGAGTGCATCAAAGGGACCGTCGACCAACAAACTTTCTTGATTCCACATTTAATGAGATCTCAAAAGAGTATCCACATTCCCAAACAGATTACAATGTTGCAATCCTAACAGAAAAACACACAAAATAGACTATTTACTCCCTTAAAACAGACTCCCGACGAAAAAGATATTCAACACTACTTTGTGCCCATATCGCGTGTCATGGGGACCACACCTCGGTCCCAAAAAAGGTTGAGCAAACTATGCCATCATGATGCTGTCGAAAAAACATGCCAAAATGATAATTCATTCACCCCGAACGGACGTCAGATGAAAAGTCGCAGTATGCTGCACACAGCTTTAAAGACGGCCTATATGGCCCACACCTCAACTCTAGATTCAATGACCGCCACCACCCTGGACTACTTAGTCACGATTCCTAGGTCACAACTCCACTAAAGGTGCCTAAAACAGACTCCGAATGTGCTCACGCCATCTGAAACATGAATCCCGATGAGGCGCTAAGTAACGCTTAACGAGCGTGTCATGCCACCGAGCTCCCGTCACAGGAATTAAAAGTCCCTGAGACCATCTCAAAACCTCCTCCTCGATCCAAGGATCACGTCTATGCATAAGACATGAAAATCCAACACTCATTTAGCAATTTAGGGGCATTTTAGCACCAACTAACAGAGACGGGGTGGGCCGGACCTGTTCGGCCGGTCCAACCCCTTTAGACTGGCGGTCCGCAGCTCGGCCGCTTGGACCGCCCGGTCCACCATCGCCTACGGTTCCCCACATGGGATGTGAAGCTTTACTTAGACCGACATGAGCCGGTCCGGATTTTCCCCCATGAGACCACCGTTTTGTGGGTCTCAGTTGCTCCCGGGGTCGCGACGACCCCGTTCTTGCGCTGCTTGCCGACCGGCGAAGCCGGAAGGCGCACCCCGCCCCACGCCTCCTGGACCCCCGAGGCACTGGGCCACCATTAAGCTCACCCATGAAACCACTTGGGAGCTGCGCCACTGACTGGGAGCCGTACCGCTACCTGGGAACTCGCCAAACTGCTGCACGGAGCCACCAGACTGCCCTGGAACCACCGAAAAATGAGGGTATTGGCCGAAAAAACTTCACAGGGCCACCCCGAACGCCCCAGGACTCAGAATTTCTATCCGAAAAGAGTGTTGGAAAGATTAGATCGAACCCCACGCATCTATGGCATCCTCTAGACAAAAACAAAGCAATTAGACACTATAATTTGAGTTTGAAGATGTTGCGGAAATTAAAAAAACGAAACGCATGAACCTACCTCACAGGGCTAACCCATCATTTCACGAACGATCCACCGAAGCCGCAACAACCTTGGAGAGGTGGGGAGAGGAGCTTGACAAGGTGGATCTTTTCTTGGGAGATATTTCCCATGGGAGAAGTTAAGCGGGAAGAATGAGGCACTACTAGAAATTCAGGTTTTCCCAACGCTTCTTTACCAACATTTTGATTAAATCGTTGGTAAAGAAGCCCTTTCCCAACGGTTTCCTGAGAACTGTTGGGAAAGGGTGCCTTGGACACCCTTCTCCCAACGGTCTTTAAAAACCTTGGGGAAATGTTTACCCCAAATACAGAATCGGTCGTTGCTCTCCCCCATTCGTGACAGAACCCTAAATATCTGCAGGGCTCGGCTCCACTCACGACTTACCCCATCCGAACCTCTGAAACTCCATCCAAATCATCTCAAATTAGGTATTATCTTCTTGATACACATAAAATATTTCAGTTATACCTTGTTTTTATTATTATTGATCTCATATTTTAGTTTTATATTTTGATTTTGATGTTTATATCAATTTTTGTGTTTTTATTTAATCTAGACTTTATCCATTCCAATCCATTTAATTAATTAAATATTTAACACTTTATCGAAGAAGAAGCATCTCAAATTCGTTGCGGTTGGATTCTTTATTTTATAAGTATGTGTTTTTATGATTATTTTCATCTTGTAGTTAATTGTTACTTCGAAATTTATTTATATGTGTTTATTAATTTTTAGAAATGTTTTTATGAATGTTTTCCTTAAAATTCCTTGAAGAAAGTGTTATATTAAAATGATTTTTTTAATAAGGCTTGTGTAATGTAATTTGTTATAGTACACTACGTGACTATGTTTGGTATTTAGTTACACATGAGATAACTGGTGCGTGAGAATGTATTATGAAAGAGATTACATGGTTGGTTCAAGATTATATTTACGTTTTGAGCCTATTAATGAGTTTTAAAGATATTTTGAGATATTTACCTTATGTTTATTGGTGAAAACTGGGAGATGTAGAGGTGGTTCATGATTAAGACATATAATTACTACTAATCATGTGGATAAAACATGCATGTAGTGAATTATTGAAATGTTTTATGTTTTTAGACATTTTTTATTTGGAGTTTCTTTTGATGATGATGTTTCTTATTGATACCTATGATAGGACTTTATTTTAGTTTCTAAATTGACTGAGACTCCCCCACCGTGCACAGTGTATACAACCTCTACCCTTATTTAATCATTCTGTTTACACAGCCTATGAAACCTATACCCTCATTTATTCAATGAACTCAAGTCATTAATTCATGCTTTCATTCTCACTAGCATGTAAGAAATTTAATGATGTAAACCCATCCTCACATGATTTCTTACCTTAGATAGTGTCCAACATATGGAATATGAGCTTTTGAATTCATCAGTTAACCAGGATCATATATTCCATTTCCCCCAAGATGACTGTACTAATATAACTTTAGGGTCAATTAAATATGGTTTTCATTGTACTTTGTATATAATGTGTCCTTCTTGTCCAATACTCACTTTTATGAGGGTGGGGTACTTTTCACTACCCATGCTGGAATGTGTAGACATCCATAAAAAAGTCAGATAAGTCACATGTTTTATTCAGTAATGTTGTTATCATTGACATACTTTATTATTAATCTCAAATTTAAAAATAAATGTTTTTGTCTATACTTAATGAAATTAAATCTTTTTATAATCCATGAACAACCTATTAGTGTATAAGCCTAAAATTTATTCACCCATGGGGTGCACTTGACTTGGGGAAGTAACTGGGTAATGAAAGGTATGACCACAGAGGTGCCAATAACGAGTTATTGAACATGAGTGAATGATTTGGGGTGCCTATAACACATAATGAGACCTGAGGCATGTACTTCTTATATACCTAATTAAGATGAATATAAATAAATTTTAATTTAATTTATTAGTACTTGTTCTTTACATTATTTTAATATTTCACTAAATCGACTAGAAATTTCTTCCTTTATCGTTTACATAAATTATTTTCTATTAAAGTTCAATCCTATTGAATTGTATATGACAAAATGACTTATATAAATTGTTTTTACAGAATGAAGATAAGTTGGACGTATGAAACCGATCAGATCTCAAGCAATTTTCAAAATAATTTGGAGAGCTTTATAGATTTTTCATTTCACAATGCTTCAGATAGTGGTCGCATACACTGCCCATGTTCCAATTGTGTTGGTAGACCTTGATTGAGCCATGAAGAAGTCAGATACCACATAAACAAAAATGGTTTTCAAGAAAACTACTTTGTGTGGTATCACAATGGGGAGAAAATGAAATCTCAAATTGGTGATGATCGAAATGAAAGGACTAGAATGGATAATTTGTTAGATGATCGGTTTCTGTTTATTCATCATCATGAAAAAGAAAGGATTTCGAATCAAGAGGACTTCGATATGAGGAAAGATGATGCATCTAGTTAAAATGATGATATTGATAGGGTGAAAAAATTGAATGATGCTGCCACGACTCCAGTATATTGACAACATGATAAAATGAAAAATCCGGAATTTTTAATCCGATTGTTTCATGGGAAAACTATGTATGGTATTTCTAATACAGCAATCGATTACATTCTTACCCTCTTGAAGGATTTACTTACAGATGATGCAGATATTCCCTCAAAACACTATATGGAATGGAAGTTAGTTGAGGAACTTGGATTTTTAAGATACAAAATTCATGATTGCCTAAAAGATTGTAGTTTATTCTGGGAGGAAACCGCTGAACGAAATGATTGTATAAAACGTGGCACATCCCACTGGAAGTCAAAATCTGATGGAACACCATCCCATGTTCCACAGAAAGTAATGTGGCACTTTCCATTGATCCCTAGACTCCAGAATCTGTTTATGTATGATGACATATCAATAAAAATGAGATGGAATGATACCGAGAGAATGAAGACTAATGATGAGTTGGTTCATCCTACAGATGGATTTGCATGGCAGAGATTTGATGCTCAACATCCTAATTTTGTAGCTGACGTACGTAATGTGAGGCTGGGTCTTTCATGTGATGGTTTTAATCTATTTGGGTAGATTCTTACTTCGCACAGCACATGGCCAATTTTTATACACATTTATAATCTTCCTCCATGGTTGTGTATGAAAAAACCTTTCACTTTTATGAGTATACTCATATCTGGTCCTTCTGATCCCGACATTGATACTGATGTATACATGAAACCTTTAATAAAAGAGTTGAAACTTCTTTGGGATGTGGGTGTGCGCACATAAGATGCATGTTCGAAAGACATATTCCAGATGCGTGCTGCACTTATGTGGACGATCAATGATTTTCTGGCTTATGCAATGATGTCTGGATGGAGCACGATGGGAAAACTGTCATGCCCAGTTTGTATGAAGAATACACGATCGAGAATACAGAAACATTGTTGTAGTTTCTGTTTTATGGGACATCGGCGATTCTTGAAAAATGATCATCTATATATAATGAATCATAGAAGATTTGATAATACCATTGAGACCGATAATCCACCTTAGCGTATGTCTAGAACTGATGTGCTTAATGAATTAAAAGATTTCAGTTTTTTATTTGGGAAGGGTCAAATGAAATCTGGAAAGTGATAGAATGTTTCCACTGAAACCTGTTACAATTGGAAGAAGAGGAGTATCTTTTTTTATTTTCCTCATTGGTCAACCAATTTGTTATGTCATTGCTTATACGTAATGCATATTGAAAATAATATATGTGAAATTTTGCTTTCAGTTCTTCTAAATTTCAAGGGGAATACAAAAGATAATTTACTATCTCGGCGTGACTTGGTGGATTGGGGAATCGGACCAGAATTGCATCCTGTGTGTATTAGTGAAAATAACTGGAAACTTCCATGTGCTTCTTATGTGATGAAACCTACGAAAAAAACAATTTTGGTAAGTATTAGAGACTATTAGAGTTCCTGATGGCTATTCAAGAAACATATCTAAACGGGTCAACATAAGAGATTTGAAGCAAAAATATTTGAAGACTCATGATTATCACATTCAACTGCATGAGTTGCTTCCAATAGCAATCCATCCTCTTTTTTCCAATAATGTAAGGGTGACTGTTATTCAGTTGTTCCATTTGTTTATATATCATTGTGCTAAGAAGTTGTCCAAGTCTTTCTTGAAAAAAATGTTGACAGATGCCCCATTAATTTTTTATGTGTTGGAGAAAATATTTCCTCCATCATTTTTCACATGCATGCTGCATCTGACTATCCATATTCCCACTAAAATACTTTTCAGAGGACCTGTTTCTTTTCATTGGATGTATCCAACTGAAATAAATATGTCCACATTAAAGTCTTATGTTCGAAACAAATATCATCCTGAAGGTTCTATCATGAACGGTTACATGGCTCAAGAATTTATGGATTTTCGCTCAATGTATTTGTCTAATCTTACTACAAGAATGTACAGACCAACCAGAAATAAAGAATAAAAGTATGAGAAAATTGAACCCAGTTTTCCATCACTTCCTCAAATAGGAGGAATTCCTGGATCATATACATTGAATACATTAATCCATGAAGAGCGGAAGATGTCACATCGCACAGTTTTGTTCAACTGTGATTTGTTCGATTACTATATCGGGTAAATAAATTGAATATGTATATATTACATATATTTTTGTTAAACTATTCATATTTTTTATCTACAGGGAACATAAAACAATGATAAATAGGAAGCATCGTTCTTTATCTTTGAGAAGGAGAGAGATTTTGCCTAGCAAAGAGTTTTCTACTTAGTTAAAATTGAAGGTAAAAATCTTACTGTTTAAAATAATTATATCAATATTTAATTAAGATTAGTAGTCATTTATATTATAGGTATTATGTTTGTCTGCTGACTCTGTCTCTGAGGGAATAATAGCTTTGGCTTTTGGTCTAAATACCGTGATTCATGACTGTAAATCAATTGTTATCAATGGGTACAAATTTATTGTCACTGAATGAGCAAAGAACATGAGAACACAACATGACAGTGTCATGGTTACTACCACAACAGATTGTTATACCAGTGCATCAGATAGTAGACCACGATTTGAAAATGTGGGTTATTATAGTGTCGTTGAGAAAATAATAATATTGGTTTATTACTCTCATGGATGAGTCACAATGATGAAATTCAATTGGTTTGATTGGATGACGATACATGGAACATTTATTGATGATTTTGGATTTCAAGTAATTAATATGACTCACACTCTTGCTATCAAAGAACCATATGTTTTGGTATCAATGGATAAACATGTTTTTTATGTCAAAGACCAACTTCGTCCTGAATTTGGTGTCATAGTTGAAGTAATTCCAAGACATATTTTTTATAATGGTGATGATGGAATTGACACTATCACTAGTGCCATTGGAACCAATCCATTTATTTCTTTTAATGAATCCAATAGATCAATTGTCAGAGTTTATTGTGAACCTAAAGTTGTGGTTGAAAATATATAGAATCATTCATCCATGTTCTCAATTCTTTTGGTTTACCTCGAGTTGGGTTGTTAAGGTTGTAAATATTCAAATTGATTTAGTATTGATCACAAATATGTTTTATATGACTTGACTGTTATGTGAATTTTCAATGTTTATTTGTTGTAGTTTTATTTGAATTGCATTTTATAATTTGGAATTGAACTGTATTCAAACCTAGTCAAATAATATTTCTAACTTGGTAAACATTACAACTTGTATTATTTATTAAATCCATTCAAGCTTTTATAAAACAATTCATAGCTAAATTACCAATGAATCCCCCTATTCCCTCATATATTTAGTTTTTTGGGTTACACATTAGTTTCCTTTCTCTAATTAATTACATATTTGTTTTCAAAAGTAGGAAATAAAGCCAATTAAAGAGAGACGAAGGAAAAAAATGATGGAGAACAGTCGTCTAATGGTGGAGATGGGCGTTCCACCATTAGTGCCTACAATGAGTACTTTATTTCCAGTATATATATTTAAAGAATATATAATGTAATGTGATTAATTTTTTTGTAAACATTTTTGTAGGATCCACCTATACGTCGACCGTTATTCGACGGGGAGCCTAGTACTAGTCCTAGTACTCAGGCCGATGGTACGAGAAGGGTTCGTACCAGAGGTGGACGAGCAGCTTCGTGTACCTGACTAGACCATGCCCATCCCACTGACATGCCATCTTTTCCACATTCTGATCTCGGTGTGTCATTAGGGACACACATGATATTTAGGCCTCTCATGTTCTTTCCAACTTTGCATCTTCTGGCCTATCATTTTCTTATCCCATGATGAGTCCCACTCCCCAATCAGAATCCGGTCATAAAATTGTCCCATCTTCTGTTCCTTCTACTTATGTCTCTTTGAGAATCTATATTACATCGTTTTTTACTCTTGTTCCACCATAGGGTGTTCCATCAGTTTCTGTGGATCTAGTGGTGCTCAGCGATCTGACTGGCGTAGGTATATTTATAAAACCCTAAAAAATCTTTATAGCAATATTTATTTTCATTATAACATGTTTTGATAAAATATGTGTTTTTATTTCATGATAGATACATCTACTGACAGGATTTCGGGGCGGGGGCATACACGCATGTGTTCGGTGTGGAACTGCCGCACACAAGTTATGGTGGATTACAATGAATACAACAAAATGGTTGAGAAAACAGGGCAGCAATGTAGGGTTTTTTTGGTGACACCTTCCAAATACTCCAACATCATTCCCATCAGCCCACTATCATAGAGAAATTGGCCACATGAGGTCAAGGATAGATCTTGGGTAGAGATATGGGTAAAAAAACTGCTGTATTTAATGCCATGAATTATTTTTTTATTCATATGAATTAATATTTTGATGTCATCTTCGATTTAATTTTCCCGATGGTGAGGGTGAACGACCGGAATGTATAAAGGATTTATGTGAGCTTTGGAGACACTATAAGAATGAGTTATATATTGGATGGCGTGCTAGAGTTGACACTGAGTTAGAGGCGCTACTGGTCGTGGATGATTATCCTATAAAGCAGTATCGTCAGATGATTACTCATTGGATGACTACCCAGTTTAAGGTATGAATAAAATTTGAGGTATTTAAATAATAACCTTCATGTTTTGAATTAATATTATCCTTTTCATTATCAAATTTTATTTAGGAATCATCTAGAAAAAAAACATTGATTCAAAAAAAATACCTCCACACACTAGGACGCACTACGTTTCTAGATCAGGAGAGGAAGCAGGTATGACAATTATTTATAAGTTTTCTTTATGACTTTCACATTCTTTTATTTCCTCAGATATTTAATCATTTACTAATGTTTTCATATAACTTTAGCTTTCAATGTCATTGTAGAGGAAAATACAAAATATTGAAGGATGTGTGCCTCGAGCAAAACTGTTTTGCTCGAGTAGACGGAAAAAGGATGGAAGTGCTGTCAACAAAGCGACTCAGTAGTAGATTGTAAGTTTTAAAATATTGATTTTATATTTTAATATCTATTTTGTAACCTAATATTATATTTATATATGTAACAGGCTACTTTAGAGGCCCTCGATGCCCAAGAACCAGAAAATTTTGGGCCCATCGATCACTTAAATCAGGTGTTGGGAGAGGAGCATCCTGGCAGAGTATACTGCCGACCTAGGATAGCCCTGATGATGTATTGGCCCTCCTCAGGTATGAGTTGTACTGACACCGAGCTACATCAAGTTAGGGCACATGTAGAAAAGGATGAGAAAAGGGCCATAGAGACGGCAAAACAGTCTGCTAGGGAAAAAAGTGCATTTATGATGTTTATTGAAGTTCTACATCCAACACTTCCACCAGAGGCCATCCCAGCTTTTGATGAATATATATTGTGGATACGTTCAATTTATGGTGCACTAGGTGGCAGTTCTAGTGGTGGTCAAGACGATGTCTAGCTTGATGATGATGATGGCGAGGATTTTGATGCAAAATAGGAGGGAGAGGAGGAGGGCGAGGCGGATGGTGAGGGTGAGGAGGAGGGCGAGGACTAGGAGGAGGGTACTGATGAGGGTGAGGACGATGATGGGGATGAGGACGTGGGTGATGATGATAGTGATGGTGATGTGGGAAAAATTGATCCGTTACATTTTTGACTAATATTACTGATATATGATGTTTAATCTATTCTAGTTTTTGGTTTTATCTACACCCGTAGTATAGTACTGGAGTTGAGTTGTTTTTATATATTGTCTGTTTTCATGGATGTTGTTGTATTTTAGTGGTTGTGGTGTATCTTGACCATGTTTATAGAGTTTTGTGTGTTTGGGAACTCCCTGGATAGCCCCCTCCTTCCTGGACCCTGGAAAACCCCCCACTATCCTCCTTGGACCCCGGACACCCCCCGGACAGCCCCCCATCCTCCGTGGTCCCTGGACAGCCCCCCAGACAGCCCCCAAACAGCCCCCGGACAGCCCCCCACCCTCCTCCCTGGACCCCAAATAGCCCCCAGACAACCCCCCAGCCTCCTCCTTAGACCCCTGACACCCCCCCGAACACCCCCAGACAACCCCCCGCACGGCCCCCCACCCGCCTCCTTGGTCCCTGGAGAGCCCCCTGGAGAGCCCCTGGAGAGCCCCCAGGACAGCCCCCTAGACATCCCCCCCAACCCTCCTCCCTAGACCCCAGATTACCCCCCGGACAGCCCCCCCACCCTCCTCCCATGACCCCCAGACAGCCCCCACCCTCCTTGATTTCACATGATTTTTTTTATTTCTCTGATCATGAAATTTTAGTTAGGATTATTCCATTTTTGTATGTCTTGAATTATATGAATGTATTGGTAATCTTATTAGCTCATGCTCATCAAATGCATGTGATTATATACATTAATTTGAATACAAAGTCTTGTTTTACATTCTCCATGTTTTGTGAATTATGCCTTTTTTGATTTTGTTTACTTGTAAATTTTTAGGATAAGACATGGGTTACATGTTAAGTACTCATTCACCATTCATAATGTCTCTCTTTTGTTTAAAATGGACATCATTTTAAGTGAAAACAACAACTGACATACGAAAAACTGACCAAACACATTCGAAATGTGTTGATGCTTTAGGAAAATGATTCATGGGTCATATGTGACGTGTATGAGTCAACCCTACCTCAATCCAAGGTGCGGTGCGGCCGGAACCACTCTAAGTGTCTCTCTTTTGTTTCAAAAGGATATCATTTTTAGTGAAAGGAACAACTGGCATACGGAAAACCAACCAAATGCATTCAGATTGTGTTGATAATTTATCACAACAATCCATGGGTCTTATGTGACGTGTACGAGCCAACATGGGCTCAATCCGAGTCATAGTATGTCCAGGATCACTCTAGGTGTCTCCCTTTGGTTTAAAATGGACAACATTTTAAGTATATATGGAAAACAGACCAAACGCATTCGGTTTCCATTGAAACTTTAGGAGAAATATCCATGGGTAATATGTGACGTGTATGAGTAAACCTCGTCTCAATTCGAGGTGCGGTGTGGCCGACACCACTCAAAGTGTATCTATTTTGTTTAAAATGGACTTCATTTTAAGTGAAAACAACAACTAGCATACAGAAAACTGATCAAACGGATTCTAATTGTGTCGATACTTTAGAACAACAACCCATGGGTGATATTTGACATTTACGAGTCAACCCCGCCTCAATCCGAGGTGCAGTGTGGTCGACACCATTCATAGTGTCTCTCTTTTGTTTAAAATAGACATCATTTTAACTGAAAACAATAACTGACATATGAAAAACTGACCAAACACATTCGAAATGTGTTGATGATTTAGGACAATGATCCATGGGTCATATGTGATGTGTACGAGTCAACCCCACTTTAATATGAGGCTCGGTATGGCCAACACCACTCTAAGTGTCTCTCTTTTGTTTCAAAAGGATATCATTTTAAGTGAAAACATCAACTGGCATACGGAAAACCGACCAAACGCATTAGTATTGTGTTGACACTTTAGTAAAATGATCCATGGGTCATTTGAGACATGTACGAGTCAACCCCATCTTAATCTGAGGTGCGGTGTGGCCGATACCACTCTAATTGTGTCTCTTTTGTTGAAAATGGACAGGATTATAAGTGAAAAGAACAACTGGCATACGAAAAACTGACCAAACGCATTCGGAATGTGTTTATGATTTAGGAAAACGATTCATGGGTCATATATGACTTGTACAAGTCAACCCCGCCTCAATCAGAGGCACAGTGTGGCCAGTACCACTCTAACTCTGTCTCTTTTGTTTAAAATGGAGAAGCTTATAAGTGAAAAGAACAATTGGCATACGAAAAACCAACCAAACAAATTCAGATTAAGTAGATAATTTATCACAATGACCCATGGGTCATATGTGACGTGTACGAGCCAACCTGGGATCAATCCGAGTCATGGTGTTACTGGGATCACTCTAAGTGTCTCTCCATTGTTTAAAATGGACAACATTTTAAAGACATTTGGAAAACCAACCAAACACATTCGGTTTTCATTGACACTTTAGGAAAATGATACATGGGTCATATGTGACGTGTATGAGTAAACCTCTTCTCAATCCAAGGCATGGTGTGGCCGACACCACTCAAAGTGTCTCTCTTTTGTTTCAAAAGGATATCATTTTAAGTGAAAAGAAGAACTGGCATACGGAAAACCGACCAAATGGATTCTGATTGTGTCGATACTTTAGCAAAAAAATCCATGGGTCATATATGACGTGTAAGTGTTAAACCCACCACAATCCGAGGCACGGTGTGGTCGACACTATTCATAGTCTCTCTTTTGTTTAAAATGGACATCATTTTAGGTGAAAACAACAACTGACATACAAAAAACTAACCAAACGCATTCAAAATGTGTCTATGCTTTAGGAAAATGATCCATGGGTCATATTTGACATATAAAAGTCAACCCCGCCTCAATCCGAGGCATGGTGCAGCCGAAAACACTCTAAGTGTCTCTCTTTTGTTTCAAAAGAATATCATTTTAAGTGAAAACATCAACTAACATACAGAAAATCAAACAAACACATTCCAATTGTGTTGATACATTATCACAATGATCCATGGGTCATTTGAGACATGTACGAGTCAACCCTGTCTAAATCTGAGGCATGGTGTGGCCGGTACCACTCTAACTCTGTCTCTTTTGTTTAAAATGGACAATATTATAAGTGAAAAGAACAACTGACATACGGAAAACCAACCAAACACATTCAGATTCTGTTGATAATTTATCACAATGATATATTGGTCATATATGACGTGTATGAGCCAACCTGAGCTCAATATAAGTCGCGGTGTGGCTGGGATCACTCTAAGTGTCTCTCTTTTGTTTAAAATAGACAACATTTTAAGTACATATGGAAAACCGACCAAACACATTCAGTTTCCATTGAAACTTTAGGAAATCGATCCACGGGTCATATGTGACGTGTATGAGTCAACCCCGCCTCAATCAGAGGCTTGGTGTGGCCGAAACCACTCTAAATGTATCTCTTTTGTTTCAAAAGTATATCATTTTAAGTGAAAACACTTACTGGCATACAGAAAACCGAACAAATGCATTCATATTGTGTTGATACTTTAGCACAATGATCCATGGGTCATTTGAGATGTGTACAAGTTAACCCCATCTAAATCCGAGGTGCGGTGTGGACGATAACACTCTAACTGGGAATCTTTTGTTTAAAATGGACTAGATTATAAGTGAAAAGAACAACTGAAATACAGAAAACTGAACTAATTCATTTTGATTCAGTTGAAAAATTATCACAACGATCTATTAGTCATATGTGACGTGTACAAGCCAACATGGGCTCAATTCGAGTCACGGTGTGGCCGAAATCACTCTATGTGTCTCTCTTTTGTTTAAAAAGGAAAACATTTTAAGTACATACGGAAAACCAACCAAAAAAATTCAGTTTCCATTGAAACTTTATAAGAATGATCCATGGGTCATATGTGACGTGTACGATTCAAATTTGTCTCAATCTGAGATAGGTTGTGGCAGACACCACTCAAAGTGTCTCTCTTTTGTTTAAAATAGACTTCATTTTAAGTGAAAAAAACAACTAGCATACAGAAAAATGACCAAATAGATTCTGATTGTGTAGATACTTTAGAAAAATGATCCATGGGTCATATTTGACATGTAGGAGTCAACCCTGCCTCATTCCGAGGCACGATGTGGCCAACACCATTCATGGTGTCTCTCTGTTGTTTAAAATGGACATCATTTTAAGTGAAAACAAGAACTATCATAAGCAAAACTGACCAAATGCATTCAAAATGTGTTGATTCTTTAGGAAAACGATCCATGGGTCATATGTGACATGTACGAGTCAACTTTGCCTCAATTTGAGGCGCGGTGTGGCCGACACCACTCTAAGTGTCTCTCTTTTGTTTCAAAAAGATATCATTTTAAGTGAAAACATCAACTGACATACGGAAAACTGAACAAACGCATTCGGATTGTGTTGATACTTTATCACAATGATCCATGGGTCATTTGAGATGTGTATGAGTCAACCCCATCTAAATTCGAGGCACGGTGTAGCCGGGACCACTCTAAATGTGTCTCTTTTATTTAAAATGGATAGGATTATAAGTGAAAAGAACAACTGACATACGGAAAACCAACCAAATGCATTCAGATTCTGTTGATAATTTATCACAATGATCCACGGGTCATATGTGACGTGTACGAGCCAAACCGGGCTCAATCTGAGTCGCGGTGTGGCCGAGATCACTCTAAGTGTCTCTCTTTGGTTTAAAATGGACAACATTTTAAGTACATATAGAAAATCGACCAAATACATTCGGTATCAATTGAAACTTTAGAATAATGATCCATGGGTCATATGTGATGTGTACGAGTCAACCTCGCCTTAGTCCGAGGTGCAGTGTGGCTGACACCACTCAAAGTGTATCTCTTTTGTTTAAAATGGACTACATTTTAAGTGAAAACAACAACTAGCATACAGAAAACAAACCAAACATATTCTGATTGTGTCGATACTTTAGCACAATGATCCATGGATCATATGTGACGTGTAAGAGTAAACTGTGCCTCAATCTGAGGTGCAGTGTGGCCGGTACCACTCTAACTATGTCTTTTTTGTTTAAAATGGACAAGATTATAAGTGAAAAGAACAACTGGCATACGGAAAACCGACCAAACACATTTGGATTCTATTGATAATTTATAAAAACGACCCATTAGTCATATGTGATGTGTATGAGCCAACTCGGGCTCAATCCAAGTCGCAGTGTGGACGGGATCACTCTATGTGTCTCTCTTTTGTTTAAAATGGACAACATTTTAAGTACTTACATAAAACTAAACAAACACATTCTGTTTCCATTGAAACTTTAGGATAAAGATCCATGGGTCATATGTGACGTGTACGAGTCAACCTCGCCTCAATCAAATGTGTGGTGTGGTCGAAACCACTGAAAGTGTCTCTCTTTTGTTTAAAATGGACTTCATTTTAAATGAAAACAAAAACTAGCATATAGAAAAATGACCAAACGTATTCTAATTGTGTCAATACTTTATCACAACAATCCATGGGTCATATATGATGTGTACAAGTTAACCCCGCCTCAATCCGATGTGCGGTGTGGCTGACACCAATCATAGTTCCTCTCTTTTGTTTAAAATGGACATCATTTTAAGTGAAAACAACAACTGACATACGAAAAACTGACCAAACACATTTGAAATGTGTTGATGCTTTTGGACAACAATACATGGGTAATATGTGATGTGTATGAGTCAACCCCGCCTCAATCCAAGGTGCGGTGTGGCCGACACCACTCTAAGTGTCACTCTTTTGTTTCAAAAGGATACAATTTTAAGTGAAAACATCAAATGGAATACAGAAAACTGACCAAAATAATTCAGATTATGTTGATACTTTCACAATGATCCATGGGTCATTTGAGACGTGTACGAGTTAACCCCATCTAAAACCAAGGCGCGTTGTGGCCGGTACTACTCTAACTGTGTCCCTTTTGTTTAAAATGGACAGGATTACAAGTGAAAAGAACAACTGACATATGGGAAAACCAGCCAAACGAATTACTATTCTATTGATAATTTATCACAATGATCCATGGTGATATGTGACATGTACGAGCCATCCCGATCTCAATCTGAGTTGTGGTGTGGCTGAGATCACTCTAAGTGTCTCTCTTTTGTTTAAAATGGACAACATTTTAAGTACATAGATAAAATTGACCAAATTCATTTGGTTTCCATTGAAACTTTAGGAGAACGATCCATGGGTCATATGTGATGTGTATAAGTCAAACTTTCCTCAATCCGAGGCAGGATGTGGCCGACACCACTGAAAGTGTCTCTCTTTTTTTTAAAATGGACTTTATTTTAAGTGAAAACAATAACTAGCATACAGAAAACCGACCAAATAGATTCTGATTGTGTCGATACTTTTGAAAAATGATCCATGGGTCATATGTGATGTGTACGAGTCAACCGAGTCTAAATATGAGGCGCGGTGCGGCCGAAACCATTCATAGTGTCTCTCATTTTTTTTAATGGACTTCATTTTAAGTGAAAAAAACAAATGACATATGAAAAACTGACCAAACACATTAGAAATGTGTTGATGCTTTAGGAAAACGATCTATGGGTCATATGTGATGTGTACGAGTCAACCCCACCTCAATCCGAGGTGCGGTGTGGTCGAAAGCACTCTAAGTGTCTCTCTTGTTTAAAATGGACAACATTTTAAGTACATACGGAAAACTGACCAAACAGATTCTGATTGTGTTGATAATTTAGCACAAAGATCCATGGGTCATATGTGATGTGTAAGAATCATCCCCACCTCAATCTGAGGTTTGATGTGGCCAGCACCACTCAAAGTTTCCCTCTTTTGTTTCAAAAGGACATCATTTTAAGTGAAAACATCAGCTGCCATATGGAAAACTAACCAAACACATTCCGATTGTGTTGATACTTTAGGAAAATGATCCATGGGTCATTTGAGACATGTAAGAGTCAACCTCGTATAAATCTAAGCTGTGGTGTGTCCGGTACCACTCTAACTGTGTCTCTTTTGTTTAAAATGGACATGATAATAATTGAAAAGAACTACTGGCATACGAAAAACTGACCAAACGCATTCAGAATCTGTTGAAACTTTAGGAGAACGATCCATGGGTCATATGTTACATGTACGAGTCAACCAGGCCTCAATACAAGTCATGGTGTGTTCGGCACCACCCAAATTGTCTCTCTTATGTTTAAAATGGACAACATTTTAGGTACATACAGAAAACCAAACAAACAGATTTTGATTGTGTTGATATTTTAGCACAACGATCCATGGGTCTTTCGTGATGTGTACGAGTCAACCCCGCCTCAATATAAGTCGTGGTGTGGCTGGAACCACTCAAAGTGTCTCTCTTTTATTTAAAAATAACTTAAATTTAAGTGAAAACAATAACTAACATACGGAAAACCGACCAAACGCTTTCGGAATATGTTGATACTTTAGGACAACGATCCATGGGTCATTTGTGATGTGTAAGAGTTAACCTCGCCTTAACCCAAGGCATGGTGTGACCATTATCACTCTAGGTGTATGTATTTTTTTTAAAAATGGACACCATTTCTAGTAAAAACATATGGTATACGAAAAACCGATCAAATTATGAATTGAATTCTGGATTCCACATATAATTGTCATATAAAATTTTAATTGAATTCTAAATGAATTATGTATGTTTATAATTACATTATGAATTATGATTTAATTCTGGATGTGTATAGTTCTAGGATGCATTATATATTAAATGTGTATGAATTTGTTCTCTATAAGTAAGTGTTAGTTGGTTACTGTAGGGAAAATAATTGTATATGTATGTGTTAGTTTATTGCAGGTACAATAATTGGAAATGATTGAAAATGAGGGGCTGTGAAAATTGCAAGCTGGCTGGAAATGATGGGGGCTGTGAAAATTGCAGGCTGGCTGCTGTGCAAAAGGCTATAGAAATGGTTTGAAACCATTGGCATAGAATTCTGAGGATTTTATTTACCAACTGTTCATAGAACCGTTGGTAAAAATCATTTCCCAATAGTTTAGAAACCATTGAGAAAGTGGTAGGCTACTTGTTTTTTCCCAAAAATTCAAGCCAAACCATTGGAAAAAACTATCCCAACAGTTTGGAATAACTATTGGGATAGGTTAATTTTTTTCCAACCTATCCCAACGGTTCACTGTAAACTGTTGGGAAAAGCTTTCCCAACGGATTACTTCCCTACGGTTTGCAGAACCGTTGGTATAACATATACCAACAGTTCAGAAGTATTGGGAAAGCCTGTATTTCCAGTAGTGATGGGGTGGATGTGGTTATGTAGGAAAAAACTTAATAAAAAAAATTAAATTTTAAACACCCACCAGTAGGCCCATACCCGAACTCTCAGTGGGGTCGAGGTTATGCCGCTCCTAGGGTAAAAAACACGTTCTAAATGCAATGGTGATATCAAAATTTTAATCTGAGCCTCCTTTCAGAAGTTATAAAGTTTATGCCCGATGCTGCTAAATTACAAAAACACCCCTGGTGGCATTTTCTACAGAAGGGCCACACCCGAGAAAGTTACACCCGTCTAGGTTAAACGACATGCTCCAGACTAAACTGTGATCTCGGTTTTCCCATACAAGTAGCAATTTAGGAGTTATTCTGTTTATTTGGTGTGTCTAGTGTGAACACACTTAAAATTTAATTTTGGCCACACCCGGTCTTGGAATCACATGCCTTTTGGACGCCCTTCTCTGGAATAACATCAAGAAAATTTCATAGTCTCACAGGCTCAAAATCCATGTTCTTTCATCATCCTTCCTTCAAGTTTTTCATCCCAAAAAAACAGAACTACAAAAACAACTCGGGATACTAAGTCTGCATCTGGTTCACCCATTCGTAGGTGCTCTCCTATACCCTCCCATGCCGCCAGAACACATGAACCAAAGGAATGGTCCATCCACACAGATTCCGCTCCATCCAATCCTCAATCGCCACCAGGTGCTCCAGAAAGGTGGCTATATCCTCAATGTCTAACTCTCTCCATTCGATAACGTGCGTGGGGTCGTGCATGTACTTCCTCAGCTAGGACACGTGGAAGACGTCATGCACCCTCTCCAGTTGTGGGGGTAGAGAAAGACGGTAGGCAACCTCACCAACCCTACGCACAATCTCAAAAGGCCCAATAAACCATAGGGATATCTTGTCTCCCCGACCGAACCTCCATGTTCCACGCTATGGGGAGACTCTAAAAAAGACATGGTCCCCCTATTTGAACTCCCAAGGCCAACGACGAAGGTATGCATAGGACTTCTGTCTACTCTGAGCTATCCTCCTCTACTCATGAATGACCTTCACTTTCTCTGTCATCGCCTGCACCAACTCTGGGCCCACGAGGGAGGTCTTCCAAACCTCCGTTCAGCACAACGGCGACCTGCAGGGTCTCCCGTAGAGGGTCTCAAAAGGTGACATGCCAATATTAGAGTGGTAACTGTTATTATACGCGAATTCCAGCAACATAAGGTGATCCTCCCAGCTTAGTCCAAAGTCTAACATGCATGCCCCGAGCATATCCTTTAACACCTGGAGAGTGCGCTCAGTCTGCCCATCCATCTGGGGGTGAAAAGTTGTACCCATCTGCTGCTGAGTCCCGAATGCCTCATGCAGGCCTCACCACAATCACTATGTAAACCGTGCATCACAGTCGGAGACAATCGTCGAGGGTACTCTATGAAGGGGGATGATCTCCTAAATGTACAGCTTCCCTAGACTCTCCACCGAACTCTACTCCCTGATGGAAAGGAAGTGCGTCGACTTCGTGAGTGAGACCACTATCACACAAATGGAATCATGGCCCTTCGCTATGAGAGGAAGCCCTGTGATGAAGTCCATAGATAAGCTATCCCACTTCCACTCCAGAATATTAAGGGACTGCAACAACCCTGCCGGAACCTGATGCTCTGCCTTCAACCGCTAATAGGTAAGACACCGAGAAATGAACTCAGCTACGCTCCGCTTCATGCCAGACCACCAAAACTACCGCTGAAGGTCTCTGTAAATCTTCCCCACACCAGGATTGACAACCATGAGAGATGTGTGGAATTCCCGCATCACCTTCTCCCTCATCTCCACTGGTACTACATCTCACCCTTGGAACATGATCTCATGATTTCCTCCTTTAGAATACCCATTGGGTGTTTCTCCCATGGATATCTGATCACGTAGTACCTTTCTGTAGACATCCCCCATCTGCGACACTCTCACATGCTCATGGAGCGATGGAGTCAACACCATAGACTACAGAAAAGCCGTAACTTGTTGGTCCACCAAGGTAAGCTGTAGGGAAGCCAACTTCTCTGAAGCTTCCCACACTAGACGAGCCTTGGAATTCTTGATAAGGGAATCTACTACTACGTTGCCATTTCCTGGAGTGTAGACTATCTTGAAATCATAGTCCTACAGAATCTCTAGCCAACGCCTCTACCTCATATTCAGATCCCTCTGAGTGAAGATTTACTTGAGGATCTGGTAGTCTGAGTATACCACAAAATTGTCACCCAGAAGGTAGTGTCTCCATAACATCAAGGAGAAGACCACCGTTGCCATCTCAATATCATGATTCACATAAATCTGCTCATGGGGCCTCAGCTGTCTCAACCCATATGCAATCATTGCCCACTGCTGCATCAGCACACACCTGATCCAAGCTCATGAAGTGTCACAGTGTACCATGAACTCAATGCCCTCCTCTGGCAGACTTAGCACTGGAGCACTAGTCAGCCTCGGCCTCAAATCCTCAAAGGCCTTATGGAACTGATCATTCTAGGTGAATGGTCATCCCTTCCGCATCAATGAGGTCAAAGGGGCAACAATCCTGGAGAAATATTCCACTATCCTCCTATAGTACCCTACCAAACCAAGGAAGCTCCACACTTATGACACATTATAGGGTGGATCCCAAGCAATCAATGCATTTATCATTGCATAATCTATGACTAAACCATGTTTCGAAATGACATTCCCTAGACTTAGAACCTCATGAATCCAGAACTGACACTTCGAGATCTTCCCACACAGCTGGTGCTCCCAGAGTAAGTCTAGGATCATCCTAAAATGCTCCTCGTTCTCCTCCTCTATCGAAGAGTAGATGAGTATGTCATCAATGAAGACAACAATAAACCGGTACAATTGCGGCTGGAAGATCTGTTTCATCAAAGCCATGAAAACGACGGGGGCATTCGTCACACCAAAGGGCATCACTAGAAACTCGTAATGCCCATAATGACAACAAAAATCCAACATTGGGATATTAGCCTCATGAACCTGAAATTGGTGGTATCCAGATCGAATATCAATCTTGGAGAACCGCTTCGCACCTCTCAATTGGTCGAAGAGGTCGTCAATCCTTGGCAAAGGGTACTTGTTCTTTATCATGGCCTGTTTCAGGCGATGATAGTCCACACAAAGCTGTATGATCATATCTGCATTCTTTACAAACAAAACTGAAGCAGCCAAGGGGGACACACTGGGCCTAATTAATGGATATGTCGGCCACCCATACCATAACTGGACTCCCTGGCCTGAGAGCCTCTCTCAAGACATGTTGACACTATTTCCCTAAATCCCAACCAATTCCTTTTTAGGGACGTCCGAATAACAACCAAAGGAATGAACCACCTATGATACCACTATGTCACGACCTGAACCTTTCGGTCTCGAGCCGTGACTACCCCATTCCTGCCTCCATAGGCCAGGGGCTGACGATAAACACTGAAGTCGTAACAATTTTGGGGAGGCCTTTGCCTAAGTACCTGTACACACACACATAGCCCACTCAATGAAGAAGTGCAGAGTAAAAAGGAAAACAAAGTACGAAATATAATATCCCAACCAAAAAGTATGCATTGAACTCTAAATATTGAACAACTAAATTAAAGAAATATGGAATAAAAAGTAAACTGAACAATAAAGGGAAAAACACCCGCCTAACCAGAAAGGTGCCACAACTCGACTAAAGGTAAATGAAAGTAAACAACTAGAGAGTCACACAACTGAATGTCCTTCTACGACAACTGAATACAGCTCGAGCTCCCATGTCCTTTACAATCCTCCATTGTCTCGATCGACCTATCCATCATCTTCAAGGGCACACCAAGTGCGGGCAAAGCCGAAGCAGGGGTGAGTATACAAATACTCAATAGGATGCCTCGGAAGCTCGAGGGTGCTACAAAGGAGGTACTAAAACGGTGAGCAGTAGATATAACAAAGATCAGAGTAAGAATACAATAGGGAGAGTGAAACACATCCCCACAGAAGTAAGGAATTATACTCGTCCAACCAAGAAGAGCTAGACATGGAAAGCATGTGGCATACCCCACACATCTTCACCCCTCCTAAAATGAAAGTAACTGAACCCAAGGAGTGGGAAAAACCGTAGGGTGTATATATATATATATGCTCAATAAGAAACCCTAATGAGTGTGTAAGGGGATCTATATCTCCAAGATCAGCCTAGGAAAAGTCTCTGATAGTTCTAAGGATATCAATCCCTGATGCCCAAAAGTCCTACATTCCAAAGTTCTATCATCGCTGAACTGTACAACCAAGGGTCCCGCTCAAGTAATAATAGAGAAAATTCACTGACTAGCCTCATCAAAAGGGCAGATTCTGAAAAAGTAGTCGGGTAACCCACTGCCCAACCGAGCTGGAGGGTAAACCCTAAGAGGTCGTTAGGTGACCCACTGCCCAGCCCTGCTGAAGGGTAAACCCTAAGGACAGCGGGTAACCCACTGCCCAACCCAGATGGAGGGTAAAACCTAAGGTCGATGGGTAACCTAATACCTTGCCCCACTGAATGGTAAACCAAAATATTCCAGTGGGTAACCCACTGCCCAACCCCACTGGAGGGTAAATCCAGAACTGGTCTGATAACTCCGCATTGCCCGTGTCGTGACTGGGTGTCACTAACATCGCTACCGTATGTTGGTTCAGAGTGCATCAAAGGGACCTCCGACCAACACCCTTTCATGTTTCCATATTTAATGATATCTCAAAATTGGCTCTACACACCCGAACATATTACACTTTTGCAATCCTCATAGAGAAACAAGCAAGATAGACTATTTACTCATTTGAAACGAACTCCCGATGAAAAGGTTTTTCAAAACTGCTTTGTGCCCATACAGTGTCTCGTGGGGCCCACTTCTCGGTCACAAAAAAGGTTGGGCAAAGTATTCCATCACGATGCTCTTAGAGAAACATACAAAAATGTCTATTCATTTGACCCAAATGGATGTCATATGAAGAAGTCACAGTATGCTGCATACAACTTAAAAGATGGCCCGTGTGGCCTATGCCTCAACTACAGATTCAACACCCATCACAACCCTGGACTACTTTTTCACAACACCAGGGTCACAACACCGCTGAAGGCGCCTAAAACGGACTTCGGATGTGCTCACGCCATCTAAAATAAGAATCCCGTCGAGGCTCTTAGTAACGCTTTACGAGGGTGTCGCGCTACCGAGATCCTGTCTTGGGAATTAAAAGTCACTAAGACTATCTCAAAACCTCCGCCTCGATTTGATGATCACATCTCCGCAAACAGAACACGAATACGACACTCAGTTAGGAATATAGGGGAGTTTTAGAGCTAAGAGGCGGAGATGGGGTGGGCTGAACCGGTTCGGCCGGTCCACCCCCTCTAGACCGGCAGTCTGAAACTTGGCCGCCCGGACCGCCTGGTCCACCACGGCCCACGGTGCATCACATGGGCCGTGCGGCTTTATCCGGACTGACACGAGCCAGTCTGGATTTTCCCCCAGGAGACCCACATTTCGCGGGTCTCGGTTGCTCCCGGGGTTGCGAGGACCCCGTTCTCATGACGCCTGCCGATCTGCGAAGCCGAACGGCGCACCCCGCCCCACGCAGCCTGGACGGTCGAGGCACCGGGTCACCATCTTGCTTGCCTGCTCTGCAACCTAGGGTCCGCACTACCAACCTGGAGACATGCCGCTGCCTGGGAGCTTCGCCACCGCCTGGGGACTCACCGGACCACCATGTGGAGCCGCCAGACTGCCCTAGAACCGCCGGAAAATGAGGTTATCGACCGAGAAAAATTCCCGGGGCCACCTCGGACGCCCCAGGACTCGGATTATTGATCCGAAAAGAGCGTTGGGAAGCTCAGATCGAAAACCACACACATATGGACTCTTATCGACAAAATAACATAAATTCAACACTATAATATTGAGTTTGAAGAAGTTGCAGAAATTAAAAAAATGAAACACAAGAACTTACCTCACAGGGCGTAGCCCGTCGTTTCCTGAACGATCCGCCAGAGTCACAACGACCTTGGAGAGGAGGGGAGATGATCTTGACGAGGTGGATTCTTTATTGGGAGAGCTTCCTCCAGGGATAAGGTAAGGGGGAAGAAATAGGGGGTGGATGTGCTTAAGTTGGAAAAAAATTAATTTATTTTTAAACACCCACCAGTAGGCCCGTACCCGAACTCTCGGCAGGGTTGAGGTTAAGCCGCTCCTAGGGTAAAAACCACATTATGAACGCACCAGTGTTCTCGTAATTTTAATCTGAGCCTTAGTTCATTAGTTATAAAGTTTACGCCTGAGGCTTCTAAATAATGAAAATGCCCCTGGCGGCGTTTTCCACAGAAGGGATGCGCCCGCGAAAGTTACACCCCTCCTAGGGTAAACAACACGCTCTAGACTCAACGATGCCCTCAGTTTTCCCATCTGAGAATCCTTTTAGGAGTTATTATGTTTATTTGACATGTCTAGTGTGAATGAAATTAAAATTTAATTCCGTCCACACCAGTGCTTGGAATCACACACTTTCTAAACGCCCTGCTCTAGAATAACATCAAGAAAATTCCAAAGTCTCATAGGCTCAAAAACCAGATTCTTACATCATTCCCTCATTCATGTTTTTCTTCCCCAAAAAACAAAACTACTAAAACAACTTAGGATACTGAGCCTGCATCCGGCTCTCCTGTTCGCAGGTTCTCTCCTGCACCCTCCCATACCACCACAACACATGAACTAAAGGAATGGTCCTTCCACGCAGAGTCTGCTCCTGCCAATCCTCAATCGCCACTGGGTGATCTGCAAAGGTGGATCCATCCTCCATGTCCAGCTCTCCCCAGTCGATAACGTGCATGGGGTCGTGCACGTACTTCTTCAGCTACAACACGTGGAAGATTTTATGCACCCTTTCCAGCTGTGGGGGTAGAGAAAGATGGTAGGAAACCTCACCAACCCTACACATGATCACGAAATGCCCGATTAACCTTTGGGATTGCTTGCCTCCTCGGCTGAACCTCTGTGTTCCACGCTGCAGGAAGACTCTCAAAAAGTCATGGTCCCCCTACTTGAACTCTAAAGGCCTGCGACAACGGTCTGCATAGGACTTCTGTCTACCCTGAGCTATCCTCATCCTCTCACGAATGACCTGCACCTTGTCCGTCATCCCCCGTACAAACTATGGACCATGAGGGAGATCTCCCCAACCACCGTCCAACACAATGGTGACCTACAGGGTCTACCGTAGAGGGCCTTAAAAGGTTCCATGCCGATAGAAGAGTGGTAACTATTATTATACGCGAACTCCACCAAGTTCAGGTGATCCTCCCAACTTAGGCCAAAGTCTAACATGCATTCCATGAGCATATCCTCCAACACCTGGATAGTGCGCTCGGACTGCCTGTCCGTCTGGGGGTGAAAAGCTGTACTCATCTGCAACTGAGTACTGAATGCCTCTTGTAGGCCTCACCCCAATCACGACATAAACCACATGTCACGGTCAGAGATGATCATTGAGGGTACTCCATGAAGGCAGACGATCTTCCAAACGTACAACTACCCTAGAATCTCTACTAAATTCTACTCCCTGATGGTAATGAAGTGTGCCCACTTCGTGAGTTGGTACACTATACCCCAAATGGAATCATGGCCCTTCTTTTTGTGCAGAATCCCTATGATGAAGTCCATAGATAATCTATCCCACTTCCACTCCAGAAAATGAAGGGACTGCAACAACCCTGCCGGAACCTGATACTCTGCCTTCACCCACTGACAGGTAAGACACCGAGAAACGAACTCAGCTACGCTCCACTTCATGCCAGACCACCAAAACTACCTCTTAAGGTCTATGTACATCTTCCCCACACTGGGGTGTACTACCAAGGGATAAGTGTGTAATTCCCTTATCACCTCCTCCCTTATCTCTACTAGTACTAGAGCTCACCCTAGAAAAGAATCGCATGATTCCCTCCTTTAGAATACACATCGGTTGCATTGCCCGTGGATATATGATCAAGCAATACCTTGCTATCAACATCGACCAACTGCAACTCTCTCACACGCTCATGGAGTGAAGGAGTAAACACCATCGACTTCAGAAAAGCTGTACCCTCTTTCTCCACCAAGGTTAGCTGTAGGGAGGCCAACTACTCTGATGCTTCCCACACTAGACGGGCCTATGAATTCCTGCAAAGGGAATCTGCTACTATGTTGCCCTTCCCTGGAGTGTAGACTATCTCGAAATCATAGTCTTGCAGAAACTCCATCCAGCACCTCTGCCTCAGATTCATATCCCTCTGACTGAAGATGTACTTGAGGCTCTGGTGGTCTGAGTAGACCACAAAATGCTCACCCAGAAGGTAGTGTCTCTATAACCACAAGGATAATACCACCACTTCTAGCTAAAAATCATGAGTCACATAATTTTTCTCATGGGGCCTCAAATGCCTCAACCCATATGTAATCACTGCCCGCTGCTGCATCACCACGCACTCGAGCCCAACTCCTAAAGTGTCATAGTATAACATGAACTCAACGCCCTCCTCTGGTAGCCTCAGCACTGGAGCACTAGTCACCCTCTGCCTCAACTCCTCAAAGGACTTCTGGCACTAATCAGTCTAGGTGAAAGGTCATACCTTCCACATCAATGCGGTCAATGGGTCAACAATCCTGGAGAAATATTCCATGAACCTCCTGTAGTACCTGCCAAACCAAGGAAGCTCTGCACCTATGATGCATTATTGGGTGGATCCAAAGTAATCACTACCTTTATATTTGTGGGATATACTACTAAAACTTATTCCTAAATAACATGACTCACAATGTGTACCTCATGAATCCATAAATGACACTTCAAGAGATTCTCATAGAGATGTTGCTCTCAGAGTTAGTCTAGGACCATGCTCAAATGCTCAGTGTGTTCCTCCTCCATTAGAAAGTAGATGAGTATTTAGTCAATAAAGACAACCTCAAACCAGTCCAAATACAGTTGGAAGATCTGGTTCATCAAAGCCATGAAAACGGTGGGGGAATTCATTATGCCAAAGGGCATCACCAGAAACTCGTAATGCCCATAACGACAATGGAAATCCAACTTCAGGATATCATCCTAACGAACCCACAACTGGTGGTAGCCGGATCGAAGATCAATCTTAGAGAACCACTTCCCATCTCTCAACTGGTCGAAGAGGTCATCAATCCTCAGCAAATGGTACTTTTTCTTTATTCTATCCTGATTTAGGAGACGATAATACACACAATGCCGTAGGCTCCTATCTGACTTCTTTACAAACAAATCCGGAGCTACCCAGGGGGACACACTTGGATTGATGAATGGATATGTCGGCCGCCCATTCCATCACTAGACTCCCTGGCCTGAGAGCCACTCTCGAGACACGTCAAAAATATTGCCCTAAATCACAACCAATTCCATTTTAGGGACGTCCGAACAATGCCCCAAAGAATAAACCACCTATGATACCACTTTTTCACGACTTGACCCTATCGGTCTCGACCCATGACTACCCCAAGCTGGCCTCCATATGCCAGGGGCTGGTGACAAGTGACGAAGGTGTAAAAATTTCGGGGAGGCCTTTGCCTATGTACCTGTAGACACACACACTACCCACTCAAAGAAAAAGTGCAGAGTAAAAAGGAAACCAAAGTACGGACTAAAATATCCCTACCAAAAAGCATGCATCAACCTCTAAAAACAGAATAAGTAAAGTGATGAAACGTGGACTGACAAGTAAACTGAATAGTAAAGGGAAAAACACTTGCCCAACCAAAAAGGTGCCACAACCCGGCAATAGGTAAAGGAAAGTAAACAGCTGGAGAGTCTCAAACCTGAAAGTCATACTATGACCACCGAATGTATCCCGAGCTTCTGTGTCCTCTACGCTCATCCATAGTCTAGATTGACCTGTCCGTCATCTTCAAGGGCACAACAAGTGGGGGCAAAGCCCAAGTAGGGGTGAGTATAAAAATACTCAGTATGATGCCCCGGAAGCTCAAGGGAGGTACAAAGGAGGTACTAAAATGGTGAGCAGTAGACAGAACAAAGAACAATGTAAGAGTACAATAGGGAGAGTGTAGCTCAACCCAACATAAGTAAGGAAGTAGACTCATCCAACCAAGAGGAGCAAGACACAAAAAGCATGTGGCGTACCCCGCTCGTCTTTGCCCATCCTAGAAGGAAAGTAACTGATCCCAAGGAGTGGGAACAACCATAGGGTGTATATATATATGTGCTCAAAAACCAAACCAAATGAGTGTGTAAAGGGATATCCATCTCCAAGCTCATCCCAGGAAAAGTCTCCAACATTTATAAGGATATAAATCACTGATACCCTAATGTTTCACATGCCAAAGCTGTCTCATCGTTGAACCGGACAATCAAGGGTCCCGCTCCGGTAATCACCGAGAAAAGTCACTGAATAGCCTAATCGAAAGGGTTTATTCTAAAAGAAGTTGTCGGGTAACCCACTGCCCATACCAGCTAAAGGGTGAACCCTAAGAGGTCATCGGGTGACCCACTTCCCAACCCCACTAGAGGGTAAACACTAAGATCAACGAGTAATCCACTTCCTAGAATAGCTAGAGGGTAAACCCTAAGGTCAAAGGGTAACCCACTGCCCAGCCCCGCTGGAGGGTAAACCATAATATGCAGGTGGGTAAACCACTACCCAGCCCCATTAGAGGGTAAACTTGGAACTAGTCTGATAACTCCTCACTACCCGTGCCATCACTGGGTGTCACTAACATTGCTACCGTGCGTTGGTTTGGAGTGAATCAAAGGGACCTCCGACTATCGCCCTTTTTGGTTTCCAAATTTAATGAGATCATGAAAAATGCTTCGCACGCCCAAACAAATTACACTGTTGAAATCCTCATGGAAAATCACGCAAGATAGACTATTTAGTCACTTGAAACGGACTCCTGATGAAAAAGTTATTTAACATCGCTTTGCGCCCATACGGCGTGTCGTGGGGCCCACACCTCAGTCCCGGAAAAGGTTGGACGAAATGATCCATCACGATGCTCTCGGGAAAACACACCAAAATGACTATTCATTCTCCCCAAACAGACGTCAAATGAAAAAGTCACAGTATGCTTGACATAGCTCAAAGGACGGCCTGTGGGGCCCATGCCTCAACTCCGACTTCAACACCCACCACCACCCATGAATACTTCTTCATGACTCCAGGGTCACAAATCCAATGACGGCGCCTAAAATGGACTCCGGATGTGCTCTTTCTATCCGAAATAAGAATCCCGGCGAGGCGCTAAGTAACGCTTAACGAGCCTGTCGCGCCACCGAGCTCCCGTCTTAGGAATTAAAAGTCCCCAAGACCATCTCAAAAAATTCATCTCGATCCGAGGATCGTGTATCCATAGACGGAATGTAAATCCGAAGATCGGTTAGAAATTTAGGGGCGTTTTAGCCCCAACGGTTGGAGACGGGGTGGGCCGGACCAATTCGGCCGGTCCACCCCCTTTAGACCGGTGGTCAGCAGGTCAATTGCCCAAACCTCCCAGTCCACTGCGCTGTAGGGTTCATCGTGCGGGCCGGACAGCTTTACCCGGGCTGGCAAGAGCCGGTTCAGCTTTTACCCCACGAGACCCACGTTTCGCGGGTCTCTGTTGCTCCCCGGGTCGCGACGGCCCCTGTCTCGCGCTGCCTGCCGACCGGCGAACCCAGACGGCGCACCCTGCCCTGCGCCGCCTGGACCGCCGAGGCACCGGGCCGCCATCTTGCTCGCCCTCACTGCCTCTTGGGAGTTGTGCAACTTCTTGGGAGCCGCGCCGCTGCCTGGGAGCCGCGCAGCCGCCTGGGAACTCACCAGACCGCCGTGTGAAGCAGCCAGACTGCCCTGGAACCACAGGAAGAAAAGGGTATTGGCCGGTAAATCTTCCCGGGGCCACCCCGGACGCCAAAGGACTCAGATTTTCGATCTGAAAAGAGTGTTGGGAATCTCGGATCGAACCCCACACATTTGTGGCCTCTTCTTGACAAAAAAAAACAATTAAACACTATAATTTGTGTTCTAAGAAGTTACAGAAATTAAGAAAAAATCAAAACACAAGAACCTTCCTCGTAGGGCGTAGCCTGTCGCTTCATGAACGATCTGCTGAAGCCTCAAACACCTTGGAGATATGGGGAGAGGATCATGACGAGGTGGATCTTTTATTGGGAGAGCATCTTTCAGGGAGAAGGTAAGGGGGAAGAAGGAGGGGGTGGATGTGATTATGTAGGAAAAAAAATTAATTAAAAATTAATTAATTTTTAAACACCCACCAGTAGGCCCGTACACAAACTCTCGGCGAGGTCGAGGTTAATCCCCTCATATGGTAAAAACCACGTTCTGAGCACAATGGTGGTCTCAGAATTTTAATCCAAGCCTCGTTTCAAAAGCTATAAAGTTTACTCCCAAGGCAGCTAAATTACAAAAACGCCCCAGGTGGCGTTTTCCACAGAAAAGATGCGCTCGCGAAAGATACACCCCTCTTAGGGTAAACTACAAGATCCAGACTCAACGGTGCCCTCATTTTTCCCATCCAAGAAACTGCTTTGAAGTTATTCTATTTACTTTTCCTGTCTAGTGTGAACACACTTAAAATTTAATTCCGGCCACACTGGGGCTTGGAGTCACACACCGTCTGAACGCCCTGCTTAGGAATAACATCAAGAAAATTTCAATGCCTCATAGGCTCAAAAACTGGGTTATTACAATTTTAAATACAAATAAATAATATTAATCATTGTAATTTTTGAATTAATTTTTCAAAAAATAATTACATTAAATGATTGCACAATAATGACTCTGTTATTATATTATTAATTGGAATATCAAATAATTAATATTAAAAATATACAAAAAAATAAATTATATATATTAATGTCATAAATTAAATTTATAGATTATCTTGACATATTATGGATTTGTTAAAAGTTTTTTTAATGATATCTTTTTGTATTGATATTTTAAAAATTCAATGTAATGAATAATGCAAAAATTACCATTAATTATATTTTCAAATAAATAGTATTTTAATGAATGATATAACATTCCTAAAAATATTAAATTATCCCTGTTTATTTTTATTATATTTATAATTTAATAAATTATCCATTTATTGGACGTTTTACAATTTATATTAAATTTATTAACCCAAAAAGAGTAAAAATCTATGTTTTCACGGTTATTGTTAAAGGAATTAAAAGAGGGTCAAAACCTAAAGACAATTGTTTGAATAGAACCTAATGTAGATTAACAAATATTTGATGAAATTATTTATACATATTCTCATATTATATTTAAAATAATTCATTATATATCCATTCAAATTGGGAAATTAATTTATATTAATTTAATATTTAAGGATATTCCAAAGGCACCCTTCACCTCAATTATAAAAGGGAACGTACAACCTCAATTACAAACACCACATTGAGATTCTAGATTTTCCAAACTATAGACATTAATCATTTAAATAATATTTCATTTTGATAATGATATTCCATTCCTTCCAATATACCAAGCCTATGTACCTTAAGAGAATTTATAAAGGATGTTCACTAATGAATATGTAATTGAATTTACCAACTCAATGAAGTATAATTCATCTTCTATACGATCATCATGTAATTTTTCCATGAAAAAGTAATAAATTATGCATTATATTTATGATAATAGGTTATTATAATTATATAATAACCATCCTCCACCTTCTATGCATCCAAGAAAAAATGAAGAAGCACTACGTGTTCATATTTGCAGCTTATCGTCTCCACACCGTGGTGCAATTTTTTCTCAACACCAATATACATGAATTTGTATAATTATTGAAATAATTGATATATATGATAATTAAGAGATGATATATTTTGTGAAAAATATAATATAATTTCAAATTCCTTACCCTTTCACTATTAATGTAATGATAACGTCACTCGTGCATATATTTAGCTTATCAATTCCACAACATGTTGAGATTCATTTTTGATATTAAGTATTCTAGAATAAATAAAAAAATGTATTTTATCATTAATAATTATATTTTTGATCCTAATTTAATTTTTTATATGAAGAAACTGTATCCTATATGGAAGAATACGGACTTAGAAGACAAAATATTCAAAGGATAATGATGCAGTTTACACCTGAAGCATGGGTAATAAAAAAATATTATTAAAAAATGTATGAAAACATGATATAAGAGGATCATATATAATATAATGAATCTGAAAACTATTCTATTAACATTAATAATATTTTTAATCCATTATAAAAGAGGTTAACGCATTACAATTAAATGAAAGTGTATGGTAAAGGTTTCTTTTCTAAATTTTACTTCGGTAAGACGTATGTCATATTTCCCACTTATTTATTTTGTGTTTTTCATATAATGAATCTTTTATAAATTATTTAATTAATACCTATTAAATAATTCTGCATAAATTTTTGTTTGAATTTATTTCTTTCATGGTTCATATGATTCAAAAATTTAGAATATGGTAATGGCCTATTTTACATTATCATTATTATATAATATTGTGTATGATTAAGTCTAAAATGATGAATATTTATTTTTGGTTCCCATTTCTTAGAAAAGGTATTAATTTTTTGTAATCACTATTGAATTTCTAAATAAAATGTCCCCACATTTTTAATTTTTACAAATAATTTTTTGGAATAGAATCTTCAGGATGATTTCCAAAATTTTACTTTATATTTTTTGTTACAAAATATTGAAAATAATGTCTTTGGCATGTATGGAATAAATGATTCTAACCCATTCATGATTCATTAATGATTTGAATCATCAATTAAATATTTAAAATGTTTTTTTAAATTAAATAATTTCCTTATTGCATGCATAATTTGTATATTTAAAAATAATTAAAAAAGGGACATTTTCTCATGAAATATTCCTTTATAATAATTTAATTATTTTAATATATAGAAACATCCTTCATAGATTTTAATGTTGAAAGCGTTATTTAATTATTCCATTCATAATATTTTTTGGATGGTTTATTAATATTTTCACTAGGGAAAATAATGTTAAATACATATATTTTACACAATATAGATATTTTTTGATAAGAAAAATTATTTATGAATTAAGCCAACCATTAGAAATTTGAAAATATATATAGGAATGAATGGCATAGGTTTTGAAGCATTTAATGAAATACCATAGATGCATTAGTATTCTCATGAGAGAAAAATATAGGTCATACCTAATTTGTTTGTATCTAGTAGCTCTGTAATGTAGTGGGTAAGGCCATGATGGTAATGGTTTAATGTGCATGGGGAACCTAGAATGCAATAATTAATCATTTACTTTATTAAGATTTAAATTTTTATTATAAATGTGAATTTTGATAAAATATTATCTCTTGATGAATTTCATTCTCAGTTTATTGATTAAATGGAATTTCAATCTAGTTATTTACATTTCCATGTTGATTAAGATTATTGATTAACGATAGATTATGATGTACTTAACCCATAATGAGAATTTCATATCACACTTATGTATTTTCCTTTTTCAAAGAATCCATGATGATTACTATGATTATTAATATTGGAAATTTTAGAGGGATTTTATGTGATTCTTAGAAAAAATTTATTTTGTAATTTCTATTTTTATTTGTATTATAAGAATCATGTATCTATATATTTTATAATGTCTAAGAACTATTCGTTCATTTGGGATGAAATTCCTTGTACCATATTCCAATGTAAAAAAGTATCCACTAGCTCAAGGCTACCAAAGTGGTGGTCTTTCCATATATACAGTTCATTTTTTAAAATTTTGGGAGCTTGAACATTATCTGAATCAATTACCACTTCTAATGGATAAACCTTAAATCATGGAAAGAACCATGTGGAAATAAAATTGATGATTTATTTTTATAATGGATTTTTATTGAAAAAAATTATTAAAAAAATTATTAAATATTTAAATTTATTTTAGGAAAATGTATCGTGTTTTTATTGTAATGTTATAGGAATTTTATTAATATGGTTTTATAAAAGAATATAAAATATACCAGGTGTCAAAACCATCAAAAGTGGAATGTTTTTTAGGATTTAACCCATGACCTTTGTATGATAATTGTTTAAGAAAAAACAAAATCTTACATGATATCTTAATTAATTTCTGATTATTTTTAGGTAAAAAATTTGAAAAATAAATATTAATTATGAACTAATAATTCCATTTTTTGTTTAGATATTTATTTATTATATTGGACAACCTATTCTGACCATAATGGTTTTGGAAAATTTTTTGAGATAGAGGGAAATAAATTTCACTCTATTTTGGATATTATGATTTGTTAAAACTGAATTTTTGTTCTCCCTAAAAAAAATCTGTTTATGGATATTAATTTCATCAGGTTAGTGCTAAATTTGAAATTGATTGAATCAAAACAAAAGGATGAAATTATGATTGTGAAATATAAATTTATCATGTATGTATATTTACATATATTCAAATATATTAAAATAATTCATCAAAATTATAAGAAGGGTCCTGAATAAAAATGTTGTCATATTACATTCATATCTAATAAATCACATGTACTTTTATCCCATAAAAAATTTATGTTTTTGAGGCTGTAAAATTTATGTTGATAAATAACTTTCCTATTTTCCCATTATACTATTCAGGATTTGGAAAAATTAATTTTAAAAAATCAAACACAATATTACTGAGATAAAGTTTAAATTAGAAGAATTCAAATTATTTTAGTGGGGTACTATGATACAATAAAATTTTAAATAATATCATTGTATTCAATATATTATGTGAAATGAAACACCAATATTAGAAGAAAATATAAAACCATAATACATAAATATATATTTGAATATAATAAATCTATTAAATAGCTTGCATTATACACAACACAATGTTTATCTTGTGTTAAACATAACAATGAGTCTAAACGATATACGACATATTATTAAAATATTAACATTTAATGTAATAGTTTTCACATAGCCATTAGAATTGTATAAATGAATAATATTAAATTCAATATAAAAATATTTAGTTTAAACTTGTTCATTTTTTATTTATTGGTAATAAATAAAATAATAATTTGTTAAAAGTAAAAAAAATTATATTTTTGGAAAAACTGTATTTTTCTAAATGGTGGTTTAATCACATTTACACACATAATTTAAAATAATTTTTTTCATTTTTCATAAAATCATTTAAAAAAATAACCATCATTTAAAAATATCAAATACCAAAATTATAATGAGGTAAAGGTTTTCAATTTTTTCTTAAATGTTCCATTATTATTGAATATTTAAAAATAGTAAATTTTAATGAAAAAATTCCATTTCCTTGAGATTATTTGTAATGTTTAATTATATTTTATTAAATTTTTAATGTCAAATTTGATAAATTTGATAATTTATATATCAATTAACCCAAATAACATCATTGTTATCATTTTCATATTGAATTTATATATATAAATATTATCAACTTTTGAACACTTTCACATTGAAACCCCACTTTCTCATCACATCTCCAGAATACATTTTAAATTAAATATTTCTACTTATGAGAATACAAATTTAAAAAATTGATTCCATATTTTTAATTACAATAATTTATATTCTATACTATGGTATATTTTATTTATAGCAACTATAATAGTGAAAAGTGTTAAGATTAATTTCCATGGAAATTTTATAATGGGATTTACCATAGGATAATCTAAGAAGATAATGGTTATAAATAACCTACTATCATATCCAAAACCCATTAGATGGCCATTTTTTGTCCATATATCATCTATATTAGATTATGATACCTTTTGGATAATTTTTAAATGATAAAATTGTGGTTATGATTGAATTGTTACAAAAAACTATAATTTTCTAACTCATATCACATAATAAAGGAAACCCCCTTTCATATTATCCTTATATGTTTAAAGCATTTGGATAGGAAATTTTCTAGAAATTTTTTTTTCCAAACATCCCTCATCTCATACTGGAGGTTTTATTTTTTTATATAATCATCTTATGAATGATTTAGTGAAAACCTATAGATTATACCTGAATAAGAGGTAATGTTCTTTAACAAAAGTTATTATTTTATTTCTCCCTACACCCCCTTAAATTATTAGTAAACCATGATTATATAATAAAAATATTATATTATATAAACTATGGTTTTTTTTGTTAAAGTAATGAAATTAAACCATCCCTTCCTTAAAATGGAATCAAAATCATCATTTGTGTGTATGAAAGACATTAACATTGCGAAATGGTGTTATTCATTATTCCATTACCACATTTCATTATTTTGGAAAATTATGGATATAAAGTGTATATATTATATTTATATTATATTTAGACCTATATATTCATTATTTAATATATTTTTTATCTTAAATTCTATAGGAGTTACAATAATTTTACTCATTTGTTCGTCAGACTACCTCATCATGAAGCTCTACGACTCATAATTTACTTTCTCATTAAATAGAAGGAGATAAGGATAATTTTGATGATTTTATGTGATATAAATGAAATAGTTATTATATTATTGAAATATAAACATTATTTTATGAAAATATTTTATTTTACTTCATACATTTTCACTCACTTAATGATGACAACCTCATTCGTGTATATGTCAACATCCACCTTCACGAAGCTATGTGACTCAATTTTCATCACCAAACCACAAGGATCATATATATAAGTATAAAATATGGTATATATGATAATAGGATTACTTTTAAATAATAATATATTACATACTTTATTTCTGTAATTATCATAGGAAAATGGAAAAGTTACTCATATGTACGCATGAATTACAATGTCAATGATCTAAACACACTTAATTTTTACATAATCATATTTAATTAATGGTTTTAAAATTAAAAATTCTTTAAAAATATGATTATAATTTTATTATTATTTTTTTGGAGGTTATGAAAATGTATAATATGCATAAGAACTGGATGATTTATGACATAGACTAAATGAGAAAACATAACAATTAACACACAAAACAATTAAAATAATAATTTTTTATTAATGAAAAGGTTATAAGATATTATTAAAGGATCATATACAGTCCTACTATATGATAATTAATTTTTTAAAACCCATATAAATATGGATAAAAAATATTCAACCGATAAGAAGAGTGAGGAAAGGGAGTTCATCTCAATTTAAATTTGGTTATCCTTATTTGTTATTATGAACCAATTCACTTTTATATGGTGTATATACTACCCATATTTCACATAGTATAATGATTAATCCATAATTCACAGTATTCCATATTTGAATATAAATAATTTCTTCAATGTGTATTTATACTCCAAAATTACCATGTTGTAAAAAATATTGCACAACCTCACTTTCTTCTATGATTGATAACATTTACTTCAGACAACCACATTAATTTTATAATTAGTCATTAGATATTACAAATAACATATATATAAAAATTATTCTAAATAGATATAATATCTTCCTAAAAAATATAACATTTCAAAATATTGTGTTTTACTTGGGGAGTTATTTGATTGACTGGGGAAATATTGATAAATCAATATATTTTACTCAATACTGAGGTTTTGTATTGATAAAGTACATTGTTAAATAATAAAATCTATTATTAAATTTCTGAGGAATGTTTTTTTGAATTAAATACACAGGGGTGTGATTTTTTTTATAAGTCCCCTTGATGAATTGCTCAGTCTCATGAGAATATGAAACAGTTGGAGAAACCCTATGAGTTTTTCCTAGTAGTTTTAAACTGTAATGTGAAGTTTCTTTAGAGAAGAGATAATCATGGAAAAAATAGATATGTTTATACTAAATATTAATTTACCTATATATCAGATATATATTTATATTATATTTTTTCATGTGACCAGACATGACATCCAATAATTAATCATTTTCCTCATTAATAATTAGGTTATTACCATCCATGAGATTTTCACAATGATATTATCTTTGGATGTATATAATTCTTATTCTATTTAAAATTGGTAATTTTTCATTAATTTATTATTTGATAATGATTCTACCTTATCTAATTTTGATATTCATAAAAATTATTAAATTTAATATGTGTTCTGTTATTTAAATTTCTATATTGATTATGCTTATTGATTCATAATAGTACTCTATGTACATAATATTTACTGATAATATGGGATAAAAATTATTTTCTTCCCTTTCTCAAGGATATAATGATTTAATATATTAAATATTTATTGAGTATTTAATTAATTTTCATTTTTTATAAATTATTTTTTATTTTTTATTCCAAATGTAAAATGGGTATCATATATGTATCTAGTTCTCCAAAACATTTAAACTGATCGGTCCTTTAGGTTGTGACTCCTTTTATATGACTCCAACTTAATGAATTATATTCCATACCTAGGATACTAGGGGTAGGTTTTCTTTAAGTATCAATATTACAATCGATTTATTTAATCAAACTATTTTAATATATAATTTTTTTAGAAAATGTTTTCATCATGTTTTCTTGTTTATATATAAATTAATTTCTACCATCAATATAAATATAATATGATAATATATATTCAAAAATTTTGGTAATTTTTTAAAAAAAATATGTTTCTATTTTCATTTTATTCATTATGTATAGTAAATTTGGAAAAAATAATTAGTTATAGTGTACGGAATTAAAATGGGTTAAAAATGTAAAAACTTAAATGATTAAGGACAAAAAAAATTTTATTTCAACTAGATTGTAATATTTAAATAATATGTCATATTATATTTGAGTATGAGTTATTTTTATTTAATTTTCTCATATAAGTAATTAATACATTTCAATATTTCAAAAAATTAAAAGTGTTCAGTCTCCCTCACTCATAAAAGGACACCACCAATCCTTTATTATCTACAAATAATGATAATGTTATCCTAGGAAAGACATACCAAAACAAATTCCTAATATTCACTACACACACTAGACAATTTTTTTATCAAAATAACTTTATATAATATATTTTAGTATTATCATATGTTGGTTATCTGAATAAGAGGTATAGTTATTAGTCATGTGTTTTATTTTTTCATATTATAATTACTTAAAACCACTATAAAACCACTGTGATATACTAATATAATGATCTAAAATATTATTTGTTATTACTATTTTATGGTATGTCCTTTTTCATATGAATAACCGTCTATGGAAAATGAAATCATATTTAATGGACACGTGCAAACTACCACCTCCCAAATTTGTCATATTTTAATTTTCTCACTAAATCTTATGGATGGGCCAAATAATGGTTATAAATAAAATAATATTATATATATGATATAATTTTAATTATATAATGATAAATATATAGTTTATTTCTATCATTACCATTTATGGGAAAGCACCACTCATGTGTACGTACAGAAAACAACCTCACGAACTGATGTATTTTATTATTCGTCACTAAAAAATGTTGGAATATATATTTTGATTTAAAAAACAGTATGATATTTATTATATAAAAATCATTTGAAGATGAAAAAATAATAATTACAATCTTTCTCTATTTTTTTAAAAAATTTAAATGTTACCCATGGGTATATAAATACTACTTAATCAATTTCATAACATATTTAATTCGTCAAAACCACCCATCATAGATTTTTATTCAAGTTCAATTTATGAAAAAAATGAAAAATATATCATTTTTAATATTTTTTAAATAATATAATCATGATCTATTAGACCATGGTGAAACTAATGATGTCATTTTGGACATATGAATTAAACATCCTAAAAAACAACAAATCATACATAATAAATCATGATATTAAGAATGATATGTAAATATGTGAAATAAATGAAAAAAATAAAATGAACTTGAAAATTATTCCAGAGAAAGTGAATAATTAAAATAAAATTATATTTCAGTAATGATTACGAATTTGTGTGAAAAGTCAGACTCTAGGTAAGAGATTTCTAGTATCAATTCACATTCTTTGGGACCTAAATTAAAATTCTCCACATTTTTTCTTATATGTGGTGTTATAAATTCATGGTGGATTTATTTTTACATCATTATATAAAAACTAAATTGTCTAAAAATATATTAAATCTTATTTTCATCAGTTTTTTAATGAGCTCAATAGTTTTCACGTCATAAGTGATAATCCATGTTGAAACATATTTTTAAAATGAGATTACTATTTTATTATAATATTTTTACCCAATGAATTTTTTTAATGTATGTATACATATTTTAATAAATGTATTAAAAATGTCATTTTTTTCCCCTTTGATTTTCATTTAAATGTATTTTGAATAAATATTTATTTTATTTTATGTAGAATTCATTATTTTATATAAAAATTATAGAATTATTTTCTTATACAACATCAATGACTTTTACCAACAAATAAACTGTTATTTTATATTTTAAATCCATTACATAATTCGAGGTTTTAAAAAAAACACCAATTCATCCTATTTCTATCGGTATTTTAGTTTTTAAAATGTTATTCAGATTAATGGTATATATCGATATTTTGAAAAAAATTTAATTATGGGTTCAAATATCATGAACCACTCCCCAAAAGTTTTACCCCTCCTGGGTGACAACATGATAACAGAGATATTGACCCCCTGAGTTCCTCCTCCAGTAGGCCCCAGGTTGGTGACTAGCACCAAGGGTATAATAAACACGAAAATGGGAAGAATTACCCTCTAAGGGAACACATGAGAAATAGAGAGATAAGACGGACACCTACCAAATCCAACTCAGAATTCAATATAAAAGAAATCCCATGTACAAAAAGGTGATGCCATAAAAAAATACTATAAATGAAATAGAAAAATTGAAGTACCTAAGGGAATTAAAAACAGTAGCGACCATAAAGCCCGAACATCTTCTACAACCCCAATCTAGTAGTAACCAGCCTGATTTCCATCCTTCTCTATGTGAAATGAAAAATAGATTGTATATACATAGGGTTAGTATAATAGTATACTAAGTTGGATCCCCCTGGATCCAATTTGTACAAAAGTAATGAATACATGCTAAAGCACATTGAACAACAAATAAACCTAATTCTTCACCTAAATAGGTATAAAATGTTTCTATCCTCTCCATGGATACTCTTACCATGTATGACATAAAATATTATATAATATAATAATAAATATAATGGGTACCCCACTACTACTTCCCCACATGTTTTCTGTTTTTCCCCAACATCACACATCCTAAAAATCTCTCTCCAAAATGGATTTCCTGCAGACACATGGGCGAAGCACGACAATAAGCACATCGTGTAGTGCAAAAACCATGTCCACACAACCAAAGTTAACAGGTAGTTTCTGGGAGCCACCTAAGGTCACATAACGTGCATCGTATGTCATGTATTAATCCTCAATCCATTATACCCCATTCACTAAGTAAGGATCATCATGTTATTACAGCCTATACACATTACACCAAAATAAATCCACAGAAAACAATATCAAAAATATATGTGTGTGAATGATCACAATCCATTACATCCCTATACATAAATATAAGGGTAAAACTAACCATTGTGCATACCAGTATAAGTAATTACCAAGAGAAGAAATTTGGGCCAAAGGGGGTAATCAGTCATCCATCCTCCCTTCAGTATATTGGGGAATGCAGACCCCCAATGATCATAATCCCCAGGGTCTCATTTTCCCTAATTGATGTGTTGGAGTACCATATAGAAACATAAAAAGTACATAATATACTATATCTCACAACCACACTATGGGGATAACCTAGTATTAGACTCAACTGCAGTTAATATCTCCCAGACTCCCAGATGATATTTCAAAGACTATGTTTCTTATAAGAACACAACCATTTAAAGAGATTTATTACATTACATCATTCCCTTTTTATCACTTGCACTTTACATTAATTAATTCATTAAACAATATTTAACCATTAAAAATTACACATTATATTTCATTAGTATCACACCCAATGTCCATTGTTCCTTTAAATTGGGACCTCAACATTGCATCCTAGCAAGCTCCAATCCCATGGGTTAACATCATTTATTCAATCATTTATTAATAGCATTATTACCTTACCATATTACCAAGAATTATAGAAAACAATTCTATTCTACTAAACAAAATGGGGAACAACATGTGTGGTAGTTGAACTACCCATAAAGTCTTTGCCACCAATAACAAGAGTGTTTTCCCATCCTCCACTGAAAAGATAAACATGGAAACCATGTGGCATACCCCATGCATCATTGCCCATTTTGGTATTAGGGTAAGAATGAACATATTCCTTCTATAGTGGAGAATGTAAAGTAGATAAACAATAAACAAGATTCATCAACCATTCAAATATTCACATCAAACCCGTTTCATCATCACTGGTGTCCTCCCCGACAGCCACATGCATAAACTGATGCATTTCACCACTCTAGACATCAACTGCTACCACAAAAAATGGGCCTCCATGCCGCCACATATCAAAACATCCATCTAGGCTCACATTACTACACAAGTAGTAGGAAAACAAACATCTTATCAATTGGTCTCCTGACCCTTAAACAAATGAATATTAACTTCAAATATAACGAGCTCTCAAGGCTCCAAAGAACTAGGCACTCAGCCTAACATGCAAGAGGGTTACTCAGAACACTATGAGACATTATATATTTATCACACAGTCGGTTCATTAATCCATATGGAAATAACCGACTTATTATTTGTAGGTTCTATCTATTGGTAACCTAAACAACATGCTATCATAGCTACCACAAGTCAATTAAACATGCTTACAGCATCAATTTTATTAACTAAAAATTAAAACAAGAAGAACCATATTCATTTACATGCCTCTTTATCGTTGAAATTATTTAATATTAATCCCATTTTATGATCTTTACCAATTTTAATCAAGAATGAAATGCTAAAAATGAAATCCTAGATATCACATTATCTAGAAAAACAATATTCAATAACATACAATTGAAATAAATTTATTTATCTTATTCAAATATTTATTACATCATTTCCATTTGGATCCAATGGGATAAAACAAGCTAACTATATAGGTTAATGTAAATGTAAATAGATTTCATGAATCCCCTACTTTTTTAGGTTCTTGATGTTCTTCACTTGAGAATGGATCAATGAAGCAGATCATGATCTCCTTACTTACAACAATATTATCCACTCGAGGATTTCTCAACACAACCTTATAAAAAAAACTCTATTTGAACAATGAAGATCAAATTCCATAACAAGTCAAGGAGAAACAAGAGAATATGGATCAAAGAAAACCAAATAACAGGGGTATATCTTACTTCAGATTGAAGATGGAATGAATAAGGAAGACCGAGATCGATCCTTGACAAAGAGATATCTAAAACATCATTGATGGGTCTTCTAGGTCTCATGGGATGACAAAGAGGGGATCTTTGTCCATGCGGTTGTAATGAACTAAGCGTGTGGTATGTCTTTAAAAAATACAGTGGTGGGTCAGTAAAAGACGTGTACTTCCCATTCACATCATGTACTACCTCGAGGTAAGTTTCCATAAAAAAATATGTCACCTCAGTGATTTTTTTTATTTTTCTAGAACTCTAACCAGTCACATCATATACCCCATGCTCACATCGTGTACCCTCACTGCTTCCATATTTTTTCGACCAAACACCTTAAGGATTCTTCTAAGTCTTCTCCAAGCACCCCAGTATTTCAAAACACAAAAAGGGTTGATCCACATGGATACAATCCCTTACATTAGATACCTATAAAAATATTCTCATCCTCGGGATTCCAAAACTATCCTAGAGAAGAAATAGAAAGGGGTTGTCCAAACAATCACCCCATGAGATACCTCTCAAGGTTTTCTCCACCACATGAGCTCAACCACATCAAAAAAACAATTCAATGCCTCACAAAAACCACAAACTGCACCTAAACACTCTCTCGGGTGGAGATACCTCCCAATGATAGTAAGCCACAACAAGAAACAAAGAAATATATCTCATAGATAGGAAATGCCTACAACCACAAAACAAAAAACATTACAAGGAAAAATCTAAACATCAAACCTCATTGGGTACTGAACACGTATCTATGAATCACATTCCTAGGTACACTCCACCATTCCATTGTGTCTCTACAAGACACGAAACAAGGGGTAGAACAATTGGGAATCACATTTTTTTTGTAGTCATTTATTTTCATAGGCCACTCCTTCATGGTCACATCATCATAAACATCGATCTCTCCCCAATTGATGACATGAGAGTCATCACGATGATAATGATAGATCTTTGGCACATGAAAAAAATAATGTATCTGGATCATCTATTGGGGAAGTAGTACTCAATAGGAAATGGATCCAACATGATCCAACACATCGGAATGCCCAAAAATGGAGGAGACAACTTACTACCAAGACCATACCTTTGCTGAGCACGATGGGGAGTCACCTTTAGAAACATGTGATCCACAAAAAAGTACTCCAAATGTCTCCTTATTTGGTTGGTATATAATTTCTTATGATCTTGAACTGCCTTTATCCTCTCAGAAATCATCGGAAGCATCTTTGTTGTATTCTAGACTAGTTCTGGTCCGAGATTTGTTGACTCTTCGACCCCAGTCTAGCACAATAGAGAACGAAAAGGCCAGCCTTACAATTTGTCAAATGGGGCTATACTGATGGTGGAGTGAAAACTATTTTTGTATGTGAACTCCACCAAGTGTATGTGCCTTATAATCACACCTCCAATATCTTGGACACAAGAGTGAAATAAGTATTCTCGGGTCTGGATTTCCCTCTCTATCTAACCATTTTTCTGTGGATCAGAAGAAGTTTTAAGGTATAAGTGAGAACCAAAATCATGTTGGAGACCACTCCAAACCCTTGAGGTAAAAAGATATTCTTGGTTAGAAATGATTATCCTTGGGATTTCGTTGAGTCTCAACACCTCCTTCAGATACTTTTTCAATAAAACTTCCACTGAGCTCGACTCCTTGATCGCTATAAAGTGGGAGGATTATGTAAAACAAGCCAATACCACCCAAATAGATTCATGTTTTAACTATTCTCAAGGTACACTAGTAAAAATTTCTATTGATATGTCCTCCCACATCCACGAGGGAATATATAATGTCTGGAGAAAACCACAAGGGACACGGTGCTGGGGAATACCTTTTTGGCATACCAAACATAGAGTCACAAACTCCAAAACTGCAAGTTTCTGTCAAGAACACAAAAAATTAATCCTCATTCCTTGGTAAATATTTTTCACACTAGGAGGCTACTTTAAGGGAAAACTATGGAAAAATTTGAGAACCATATCGTGCATCACCAATGGAATAAAAAGCCTTCCATGATACAACAACTGAAGTTGTTTATCCTTAGACCAACCATCAGGGGCCTCCCCATAAACTACTCACGATCTCCAAACATCCACCTCTAGATCCCTCAACTTGTACTCTTCCACCTACTGCACTAGAGATGACTTCACCATCATTGGAAAAAGACAACCTTTTCCCCCCAACTTTTTCCATATCGACATACAATGCTGAATATACTTCCATTACTCTCCATGAATCACCATATTCATGCACAGCATTGCTACGTGACTTCATGATTAGCACATCAGCTACAACATTTCTTTTTATGGGGGTATAAAATATTTGATGTCATATTATTTTTTGAAATACATCCACTAATGTTGTTTCACGTTCATGAAACACTGGGAGAAAACATAACTCGGTCTCTTATGATTAGTAAAAATTACAAAGCACTCGACGATGGGGAAATGTTTTCACAACTTCATATAAAACAACATTGCTTCCATATCGAGATCATGGGTGACATAGTTACGTTCATGGTGATGAATCTATTGAAAAACATAAGAAATTATTGATCTCTACTAATGTAGAACACAACCTAACCCCAGATTCGAATCATATTAGAAAACAACAAACTAAACTCCCTCTGTATGAAGATAAAGAACTGGAACACTTAGAAACTCTGAATAAGATACATGAAAGCTTCCTAAAACTAATTATTCCACACTAACACCTAATACATAATTTTAAATGGTGTTAGAGGTGTCAAAACCAAGATAAATTTGCTATTAACCACCTGTAGAAGCCTGTGAGACCAAGGAATCTTTGCACCACTATAGCAATCTTGGGAGATTCCCAAGACACAACCACTTCTATCTTCGACAGATCCACAACTACTCGCTACTGGGACACCACATGCCCCATGAAACGAACTTTTCATGACAAAAACTAACACTTCAATGACATCCCAAACAGATGATGTTGATGAAGAACTCCCAAAATTGCATGTAGATGAGCTGCATGATCCTCCTCAATCATGGAGTACACAAGGGTGTCTTCATTAAAGTCCACCACAAACATATCCTGGAACTCTCGGAACACAAAATTCATCAATCCCATGAATAAACTATAGAATTTGTCACACCGAATGAAATTACAACAAACTCATAATGCCCGTGATGACAACAAAAAGAGGTCTTTAGAATATCCTAATTCTTCTTATTCATCGGATTATATCTTGATTGCGAGTCGATATTTGAGAACCAACATTCACCCTTTAGATAAACTAATAAATAATCAATATGTGGAAGAGGATAGCGATTCTCCACTGTCACTTTGTTTAAGTGATGATAGTCAATACACAACCGAAAGATGTGGTCAACCTTCTTCTTAAAAAAATCGATACACTCCATGCTGACACACACAACCGAAAAAAATGCAATGTAGTAGAACATAAAGATGTACACATATCTCTCATAACATAGTAATGTCCATCCTATATAGATACATAGAGATAGGATACACTCATGTTAGTATCATGATCTCAAACTTGATCTCTCATCGATGGAGTAATGCTACAACCTTTTCTATAAATACATCATGGTACTCTTCTACAACCCTGGGAAATGCCAACTACTAACCCCCAAAAGAACTCATAGTCACCTTAGCCATCAAGGATGATAAAGATGGAACTTGCCTCTTACCAATCTGAAGGTCTCACTCACCAACAAACACCAATGGCTATCCAAGAGCATCAAAGACCACAACTTACCTCATAAAGCAATCCACAAAAGCTTGCACCGAATACAATCAATACACGCCAATAATGACATCACATGGTTGTATTCCTAAACATTGGAAATCTCCCCAAGATTGGTGTTGTCCCATCACTAGATCACAATCTCCATATAATTCAAAAAAGTCAGCTAGACCTCCAACTGGCGTAGTCAACGCCAATGTCAGTGGAATCCTCTCTACCTCAATTCCTAAAGAATGGAAAAGGGTAAGTGATATGAAGGAGTGTTTCACTTCAAAATCAAAAAAGGGGTACAACCAAGTAGAAAACAATTAAAGGGTACCTCAAATGACATCTAGCTCACCCAGTGATGGTAACACTAATGCATGAATATGACCACGACCTCCTCCATGACCTCTCAGGCCCTTATGATGACAACCACCTTGGCAGCACTCTTCTCTCAAAGAATTATGAGCGTCATAGGGATATCCTCTGCCTTCCCCATCTGCACCCTATGGAGCCTAATCTGGTGAAACCTATTACTGCAGACTCAACTAAAATTTCCTCAATAGAAGAACCATTAGGTGAACACCTGGTGCACAATGACTACCCTGAACGGTCGATTACTCTCACTGCTTATGACCATGACCACCACAAGAAGCACAAACACTAAATCCCTTGGTATTGTCTTGATACCTTCTACCCTCGGAGAAAAAAGATGTTGAGTACTGGGACCTACCCCTGGCCGAACACAAACTATTCTTCCTAGAAAACTGGGAACCCCATATTATAGCTCTTCTTTGTGAGGAATAATAAAAAATCCCCTTTAGTGATGATCTAGTTCTAGAAAATGGCCTCTTAATGACCTCTAGCCTCACTAGAACCTCAAGATATTTGTTTATCATAAATGGGGTGACATATCGTTGGATCTCTTGATGAAAAACCTAATCGAATTTTATCACCCTAGACTCCAAATCTAGTAATAGGTCTGAATCATATCGTAAAAGGTTCCATAAATGGATTAAAAAATCTCGCATACTAGAGATCCCCTTTCAAAGCATAAGAACCTCCTGGAAACTGGACCCCATCACGGTTGAAGAAAGAAACGTGACTATAAACATGTCTTGAAACTTATCCCATGAAATAGAAAACTACTTGTAATCCTTAAGGAATAAGAACCAACACTACCTCGCTGCTCCACAAAACATCGTCATAACCAAATATACCCAATGCTCCTTCCAAGAACAGATCAAATTGAAGGCTATCTCAACCTCCTCCAAAAAGTCATTTGTGCTTGCATATGAAATGGAGCCCTTATACTTTTGTAGAATCTGGATCTATAACTTGTGGAGTGTCCTACTCCATGTTTCATCATTGTCAACCTCTACCATGTGGCGATTTAATGGCAACATCAACCCGGAGCAATACATGAAAAATAAAAAATAATTAGGGATCCTAAAACTATAATATAGAAGACTCAAAATAATTAATTAAATGTATTCTTTTATTCATTTAGGTTAAATTATCCCATGTTCTACCCATTCGAACATATGTATGAAGAAGAATGATGTATTATCCTTTCCTTGGTATCTACCCTGTAGCTAGTATTACCTCGTTTAATAGCCATTTTGAACTTAAAGGTCCATGAATTAGATCACATGGGGTGTTAAACGCCTATGTCTCAGCCGGTCTCTATATTTAACATCACTTGTTAAACATGACTAACACTATTTCCCAACCAACCCATGAAACCTCACCTGTGCCTAACAATAAACTCCATCCAATCCCTTAACTAGACAATTAATACTACTCTATCATGACCCCCTACCCACAAGGTGTACCCCTCTCGGGATGGTAATGTGAGAAGGGAGATAGTGACACCCGAGTCCAACCTCTATTTGTCCTTAGGATGACGACTAGCACTGAGGGTATAGTAATCACAAAAATGGGAGGAATTACCCTCTAGGAGAACAAATATAAAAGAGAGAGACAAGACATACACCAACCAGCTCCAAAATAGAATTAAATATAAATGATGTCTCAATTACAAAAATGTGATTTCATACAAAACTAATACAACTAAAATAGAAAAGTTCATGTACTAAAGGGATATACAAAATACAACGACCATGAAGCTCGAATAGCTCCTGCAACCCCAAGATAATAGTAACCAATCCGATCTCCAAATTTCTACAAGTGACCTGAAATTTTTTATATATATACATCGTGTGATTATAACAGTATACTCAGTAGGATCCTCCCTAGAGCCCCTCATGAAAAAGTAATGAAATAATGCTAAAGAAAACTGAACAATAAGTGAAACTTACTCATCGGCAAAACATGTATACTATGTTACCAGCCTCACCATGACTACACTCACCAAGTATCTCATATGAGATTATATAATATATTAATAAATATCAAGGGTAACCTGCCACTACTTCCTAACAGTTTTTCTACTTTTACACAATGCCGCACATCCTAAGCATCCCTCTCCAGAAAGGCTTTCCCATCGATAGCTAGGGTGAAACACCACAACATGCACCTTATGAAGTACTAACACCATTTCCATGCCACCAAAGTAACACAGTATTTTTTGGGATCCACCATAGCTCATATAAAGTGTATCATAAGACGATTATTTAACCTCAAGCCATTATAGCCCATACCCTGAGTAAGGATCCTCAAGCCATTACAACCTATAAATGTGACACCTATAGTAGTCCACAGAAAACTATATCCATAATATATGTGTGTGAATTACAACAAGAAATTAAATCCCCCTACACACATATATGGGGAAAACAAACCATTGTGCCTACCATCACAAGTAACTACCAAGAGAATAGAATGGGGCCAAAGGCAGTAGTCTGGTATCCATCCCCCCACCATAATATTGGGGAAAACACACACTAGGGATTAGAATCCTTATAATGTTAGTTTCTATAACTGTCGATGTGGTGTAACATATTTGAAAACAAAATGAATAGAATATACTATATCTCACAACCACAGTATGGGAACGACCTGGTCTTAGACTCAACTGCAGCTAATGTCTCTCAGACTCTTGAATGCCAGTTCTAATTCTAGGTATCCTATAAGCAAACAACCATTTAAAGAGATTTATTACATAACATCATTACTTTTTTTATCAGTTTCAATTTATGTTAATTAATAATTTAATAATTAAATAAAAATTACCAATTCCACATTATATTTCATTATCATCACACACAATGTCCACTGTTTTTTTAAATTACGACCTTAGTATTGCATCCCTGCAAGTTTCAACCCCATGGGTTAACATAATTTATTCAATCATTTATTAATAAAACTATTTATTTCTCTTATTCCCATGCATTATCAAAAAAATTCTAAGTTACTAAACATAAGGGGGCTCAACATGTTGGGTAGTTGAACTACCCCTCAAGAATTTGTAACCTATAAAAAGAGGGTAGACCCATCCTCCATTGAGAATCCAAACACAGAATTCACGTGGAAAACCCCATGGGTCATTGCTCATTTTGGAAGGAGGGAAATCACGACCAGTTGACTTGAGTAGTTGAAATTGTAAAGCAGATATACAACCAACAAGATTAATTGATCATTTAAAACATTCATATAGAACCCATTTCATCTTTTCCAGAATCCTCCCTAACAGCAACAAGCATAAACTGATGTGTCTTGCCACTCTAGGTGTCAAATTCTTCGATAACCAATGGGCCTTCTGGCCACCACATATCACAACAACTATCAAAGATCATCTCACAAAACAAGAAGTAGTAAAACAAACATCCTTTCAATTGGGCTCTTGGACCTTAAACAAGGGATCCAACCTTCGAACATAAAGATCTCTCAAGGCTCCAATAAACAAGGCACTCAACCTTAGAAGAAATATGGTAAATCATAACCCTAAGAGGAATTATATTTTTATCAAACAACTAGTTCTTCTCTAAATTCTGAATTGAATGATTTATTAATTTTCGGTTCCAAATATTGGTAACCTAAACATTCATCTATCATAGCTATCACAAACCAATTAATCATGGTTACTACATCAATTTTATTATCTTAAAATTACTATAAGTTGAACCAGATTCATTTACAAGGATCTTTATCTTTGAAAATTAATTTACAATTAATCTGAGTATACATTCATTACCAATTTCCATCAAGAACCCAAGTATAAATGAAGAATGCATATATGTCACAATTCCTTGCAAAACGAGAGGAAATAACATAAAATCAATATAAATTTATTAATTGGGTTCTAATATTTATTACATCATTTCCATTGTAATCCAGTGGACTATAATATTATAACTCTATAGTTTCACTTAAGAGAAAAGAGAATCCACAAATCCCCTACCTCGAAAGTTTGTTAACATTGTTCATTTGAGAATGTATTAAAGTAGAAGATCACAATCACATTCCCCGCAACAAAAACATCCACCTAAGAATGTTGCAAAACAACCACAACAAAAAAAATGAAATGAAAATCTATTACAACTATGGTTATTGAAATTCCATAATATAGCGAGGGTAAATGGGATAAGAAGGATCTAAGAAAACTAAATAACGGAGGTAGATCATACCTTGGAATGAACATATATCGATGATGGAAGACCAAGATCGATCCTACCTGATGAGATCTCTAAAACTCCATAGTGGGGTCTGTTGGGTGGCCTGGGATGAGAATGAGTGGAGCCTTGGCCGTAGGGTTGGAATGAACCAAACTGCTGGTGTGTCTTTAAAAGATACAATGGTAGGTCAGTACATGACTTGTACATCCAATTCACATAGTGTACTACCTTGAGGTCATGTTCCGCTGAAAAAAATGTCACCTTAGGGATTTGTTTTAATTTTCTGGAACTCAAACCGGTCACGTCATTTACACCATGGACACTTCATGTACCCATACTGCTTCTTAATTTATGGAACCAAAATTGTCCAGACTCCTTCTGATCCTTCTCTGAGAACCCCAATCTTTAAAAAAAATTCAAAAGGTCGATCTACATGGATCCAGGCGCTTACATGAAAATTATATTTTTATGAGTTTGTTATTGGAATTGTAAGATTTTTTATATTTTATTTATGTTTTGTTCCTTGTAATAAAAATTTAATGATGGGAGATCCCTATATATCTCACATATTTTTTTCTAATGATTAAGTTCTATGATAATTTTTTTTGGAATTAACAAAGATGGTTAATCTATTATAATGGTAGTCATAAGGGATCTAGGAAGATGAATTTTCAATGAACAGAAAGAATCAATTAAATAAAATGATTTTTTAGAGGAATATTTTGATTCCATAGAGATTTATAATAAACATAACTTTAAAGGAAATATTATACCCTTTATGGGTATAAGAATATTTATATGACTTTATTATGGATTTTACTATTTTATATGAAAAAATAAATTATATTATTTTGAATTTATGTTTTCTTATAAATTTATTCATGAAAAAATGGGAGTTAATTTTGATTTCATATTTGAGTAAATTATTATTTGAGATCAATGTTTACAATGTTAAAGGAAAAATCTCTTATATGACCTTATGGTTTAGAAATAGTCTAACATGTTTCTTTTGTTCATTATATATGCCACTTACTAAAAATTTTATTTCCATATCAACTTCTAAAATGTTCTTCATAAGAATTATGAATGAGTAGAGAGTTTAATGAATTAAAAGTTCCATAAATGGATATTACCTTAAACCAAGAATGTGTGTCTTTATAAAGAAATATTATTTTGAAAAAAGGGATACTGTCTACAAATAACCACATTGTGTCTATGTTTTTTAATTAAATATCTAAAAACATAATACTAAAAATTCTTTTTGGAATGAATTAAAATGAGGCTCTCTTTTAAAAATAAATAACATAGTGTATAAGGATCAAGTCCTAGTAGTTATAATCAATGAAATAGTTTTTATAACATTAAAAGGAGGTTATTTGAGTATTATATTGAAGTCATCTATAACTAGAAAAGATTGTATGTTATGGATAATAATAGTTATTTTTAATAAATTAATATATTGTATTAGAATAAGACATCATTAAAGATATATTTGTCCTAACCCTCCTCATAATATAGTTTAATAGGATTTTAATTTAAATACACAAAATACTGATTTTGGTATTTGTAAATGGATAGAACTAGAATTATTTAAATTAATAATGGATTTGAATGACAATTTTTTCGTTATAATATTGAGAAACTGAATGGAATGTAAGGTATAGTAAAACACTAACAATTATTCATAAAATACTATCATGGGTCATGATAAATAGCCTAATCTTTTGTGAGTTTCCTTTTTCACAGTGTAAGAGAAAAATGTAGTCATATGGATGTTCAAAAGAAAAAGATTATGATGGTAAAAAAGTGAATATGTTTGTTATGTAATGAATTTAAGAATAATAATGTAGATAAGTTTCTAATATGAATAAGAATCTGGTTTAAATGCGAAAAAGGACGACATAGATAAATCAACAACCAATTAAAATGGTAGGGTTTTGTGAACACCACAAAGGGGAATAAAGATCTTCATAAGTTATCAACTGAATGTATTAAAACTGATGAGTATAGGAATTATAAAATGTTACGGCATTGGGGGAAATCTAATTAAGGGGATCAAAAATATCATATAGATAAAATTTTATCAATATATATAATTCCATTATAGTTTATTATTATTAAATTGTGAATGATATATAAATGGTATAGATTATATTTTTTACTTATTCATTAATATTGATGAATCTTATGACAACATTTGAATTTTAAGAAAGATGTACAAAAACATATAATGGAAAATAATGACTAATAAATTATAAATAATGTTTAATGATTTATATTTATAGATATAGGGCTTGAAGGGCCATTATAAAGTGATAAATTTAAAGATGAACATTTGTTTAATGTTAAAAATAGTATTTTCATGCATTATGTGATTAGAGTACAATTATGGTATTTATTGAGTCATAGTAAATGTTTGAGGTATATATAACCATTAATATTAACATTTAATTTATTGAAATGTTTTTTCAGGAATATGGGTATTAAATTTCTTGTACAGAAGATAAAGGGTATTGATTACCATTACAGGTAATATGATCTTTGATGATAATGTATTTATGGTTAATTCAGATAAAGGTGTTAATAAAACATGGGAACATATGATTTTCTGTATGGATAAAAAAGTGAATTAAAAGTGAATTAGTGTGATCAATATTCATTTTAAATAGGTTCAATGTTTTTTGAACATGTTTTGATTAAGTAAAATGGAGATACGTTTACCTGAGAAAGGATTGTATTGTAGGAATAAGGGTTGAATAATCTTGTTAATATATATATATATATATCTATATATAATTTTACATTGGATTTATGTTGAATCAAGTACTTTATGAAAAATAATATAACATTATAGATATTGTAAGATTAGTATATATATATATATATATTTGGTTTGTAACATTAGGATTGATGAATGTCACTCAGAGATTAATATTATGTTTATCCTGGAATAATTCATCATCAAATCACTATGATTTTGGAAATTTCAACTTGGTTTTTAATATTTTTAATTTTTTTCTAGTTAGGTATTTATGGAATGATTTATGTTGAACATTGAGTGTTATTTTCAATGAATTATTGATTAATGTATTATTTATTAATATGAAGGTTTAATAATATTTGATATTATCATATCTTATTCTCCCCATTTTTGGTTAATTTCATATGACATGAAGAATAAAATGTTATCCTTTTCTGTATCTTTTAATACATGAAATGTTAAATTTGGTAATTTGGGAATGAAAAATTCCTCATGAATAGTAATTTCTTAGAGTATGACATGAGTTAGATGATGAAATAGATTGATGTAAAAATAAACTCTAAAATTAACGTAATAAAATGGATAGAAAATAATAAGTGTATTTTATCACTTTTTCTATCTTGAGAAAAAAATAATCCATCAATTCAATGAAAAGGACCCCGAAAGAATATTATCATTTTACATTAATTTATAAATAGGTTATGGTATTATATATCCAATAATGATTTTTGGTATTGTTGTAATTAAATTTGACCTCATAATGTTCCCTATAAAATACTTTTTTTCCTTAATCATTAAGTTTCTCTCTCTCTCTCTCTCCATGTTATATTTTCAACTTCATCGAATAACCTCTTTATTTAGAAACATGATAATGTGCTATTCTAGGTGACCCTCATATTTACCTTATAATATTTTCAAATGGTATTTTCTTATCCATTTTATGATGTGGATTCTCAATTAAGGGTTTTTAAATACTAAAAAGGGTTTCCTTTAACGATATTATGTTTTATCTTCAACTACATGGAATTGATTCAAAACATGTTTTAATCACCTTTTATCTTGCATGAGATAATATTGTGTGGACAAAATTCATAAAATGGGAAAGCATCCAATAACATAGATAATTCAATTAATAGAAAAATTTAATTCCTTATTAAACATTAAGATTTATATTTTAAATGGTTATATTCACAATATCATTATTTAATAATTTTTCAATAAGTAATAAATATTTTTACTCATAGTAAATTCGTTTACATGTATTACATGGTATTAATATAAATATAATTTTATAATTTTAATTAATATAATATGATTAAATGAAAATATTTTTTTAAACCAGTAATTTAAAATTATCAAAGACATATTTTTTTGATTTTTGTAAAGAAGCTTATTTTTTTTGTGAAGTGTTTTTAATTCACATTTTAAAAAAACTATTTTTATTTTAATTTATTTACATTGTCACATTTTATATTCTAATTTTATGAAGTTATAATTAGATTCATTATATTAAAAATAATAATATAATACCTTTTGTTCAATATTACATATTATTTTTTTATGATAATATTTTTTTTACATAAAAAGAATTTTAAGAAAATAATGTTTTTCATAGTGTTTTGCAGGTCCATTTTTTATTTATTTTTTTCTAATCCTAGAAATTAAATTTTATTAAATGAAATACTTTTTTTTGAATTAGTATTATATAATTTCATAATTATTCCAATTTAATTATTTTTTATTAGGGATATTAACTTTAGTAAAAACTCTAGTTGTTGTGGTAATAATTAAAATGAGTTAAAATGGTTAAAAATAAAATGATATGTGATAAAATAGAATAAAAATTCTACAATTATACATTAATAGTCATAAATATAACCGAAATCCTATCCAATTTGAAAAAGATTCATTACTTCCCCTTTGTTTTGAGTGAGGTATTACTTTATTTTAACCTTTTTGAAAATTCTAGGTGTTGCCACTCCTTTAATTAAAAAATGACACCAACTCTCCTCTATTATCCAAACATCAATGGAGTTTTCTATCAAAAAAATTGCACAAATAAATTCATACCATTCCTCCCCTTATTTGTTCGTCCAATATTGACCATAATGCCATCCTACGAAGTCACTAGGTTTAGAAATAAAGAGGTAATTCAATGAAGATGAATTGTTTTGAACTGTGGGTCTTTTTTTATTTCATTTTTTACAAACATTTAAACTATCAGAACAATTTTCATATAATAAGAAATATTTATAATATATAAATAAATATTATTATATTTATTTATAATTTTTTTTCATCATCATAACCAAAATATAGAAAATGAAATCTTGTTTTATTCGTACATGCAGACTACCACCTTGTGAAGATGATGAATTTAGTTTTTCTTCATCGATAAATATAGAATGTCATAATAGTGGATAAAAATAAAAAAAAGATTAATATGATATAAATTTCTTACTTTAATGTAAAATAAATTATTTATTTATTTCTATAATATTTAATGTGAAAAAAACATTGTCCCTATGTACGTGCGGACTACCTCCTTAAGAACTGATATATTTTATTTTCCATTGCCTCATCACAATGATCATATATATTTGTAGATACAATGAAATAATTTGATATTTATTATATAATAATTATTTTTTAATTAAAAATTATACTTTCCTTTACTCCTTCAAATTCATTTGAAAATGAAAATGTTACTCATGAATATGTTAGACTTACTACCTCCATGTCGTAACGTAATTGTTTTTTCATAATCACATGACATGTTAGGATATATAATTATTATTAAATTTATAATTATAATTTTTTTTTTATTTTTGAAAATATATAATCATGATCCATCTTCCCATAGTCATCTTAAAGATGACATTTTAGACTTATGAACTAATTATCACCGAAACATCTAAAGTAAACTTATTAAATTATGTTATTCACTATGAAATGGTAATTAGTTATAAAAAATGTATAATATATATAAAAAATAACAAAAAAGTATTTAAAAATTAAATTATTATGATAAATTTAATATTTCAGAAATATAAACAATTTAATTGATATTCCAGACTCAAGGTAATACATTTCTATTCCCAATTCCATTTTATTAAAATTTATGTCATTATGACGAAATAATTTATTTTCAATGGGTTTTAAACTGTCCTAATGATTTTTTTTTCTTTATTATCATAATAATATATTTTTTACAAATATATTATAATTTTTTCAGTTTAATGTTTTAATGATTCCCATGTTATCAAGTCATATGTGAAATTCTATATTAAAACCTAGTTTCATACTATTTTAAATATTTTTATCTAATATGTTTTCTCCATTTCCATATTTTTTGATGAATGTGTAAAAATAAAATAAATGGATTATAAGATTAATTTAAACTCTCTTTGTATTTATTACAAGTTTATTTGAATGGAATCATTATTTCATAATTCATATGTTCTTTATTTTTTTAAAAAAACTATTAAGGGATTGTTTTTTAACATATCTAAAATGAATTAATTTCCCACCGGCAAAAAAATTATTTCAAACATTTATTTATTAAAATCATTCTTTGTTTTCATCAAATAAAAACACTTCTCTATATTGTAATAAGTATTTCAGTTTAGGATATTAGGTTTTAAGGGAGATGATATATCAATATCAGAAAATGTTTTACCTAAAGGTTCAAAAGTACATGTTTATTAGTTTTATGATAAAAATGAAATATTATATGTAATTTATAGATGTTATTGTTGTTGGAAATTGTTTTTTAGGATGGGTGAGTATGATATATCTCATAAATACATTGGGTAATGATTATGTTTTATAAGTAATTATGTTGGAATTAACAGAGTATATTATTAAATTTATAAGGGTTATTAGAAGTGCTCAATTATGTTTATGTCCCAAATAACCTACATGAAATTGAAATATTCTAAAAAACTAATGGAAATCTTTTGATTCTGTAAGGTAACCTATTGATCTATTTTTGAAGGAATTATTATTCCATATAAGGTAACATGTATTTGTTTATGAAATTTTATATCATAGAATCTCAGATTTTATAACATACTCTAATAATTACAATTCGGCATTAATGTGTTATTGTAATGGGTTTTATGGAAAATTTTGGATATTAAATTATATTTCTTGTATATGTAAAAAATTATTGGAGATCATTTATTATTATTTTAATTGAAAACACTATTATATGTTATCATAGTTCTTAAATGGAGTTAATTTTTTATTTTATTCTATTTATATGATCTTTACTATGATTATTGTTATCATAAAAAATTAAAAAAATATGTATAAAGGATGAGAAGAAACATTAATAATGTCATAGTTGAAAATAAATATGTTTCCTTGGATTAATAATTTATATATTTTTTAAATACATTTTTTTGTTTTGAAAAATAGAATTATGTGGATATTTAAACATTGTTATATATACATATTACCAAATTATAAACCTAATAAGGCCTTTATAGATACATGAAATTAAATTTTTTTATAAATTAATTACTACCTGAATAAAGATTGAGTCTTTATAAGCTAGTTTCGAAAATAAAAGTCACTAAATACATAGATACTCATATTTAATGATCCAACATCCACTAACGACATTAATGTCATATCGATTATATATATTTTAATATTATGTAAACCAATATCTATGTAAATAATGAGAGGGAACATAACATCTATGTGTTTAAGGACCTAGATGTAAGTGATTTGGCATTAAACACTAGGATCTCCTAAGATGAACGATAGGATGTATTCCAAGGAAATATACTATTTAGAAAATAAAAAATAAATATGTGGTTTATGTTTACTATAGTTGGTGATACATATATGATAATTTTAGAATAATAATTCTTATAAGGAATATATAAATTGAAACACGACAAGATTGAAATGAAAATTTGAATTCATTAATGTATTCAATGTTCCAAAATTCCATTGATCTATATTTTTAATATTCATAAGACTTGATACTATTGGTATGTATTAATGAAAAACATGACATGGATATAAAATTCTATTATCAATAATGAATAATCAATTATTGAATTATTTACACAATTTCTAGATATAGAATATGGAAAAACCTATACAACATTCATC